>CM056996.1:245648683-246053683 GCA_029891345.1 Dryococelus australis | reverse complement strand
AACACATCATATGAGTGGTGTTTTTTTTTCTTCAAATGTCTCATTCAAAAAGTGTGAAGAAACCGCAAATACACTATATTTATTTGAAGCGTATTTTTCCAAATGTTGATTTCGAAATTGCTCACTTTACCGTAAAAGCAATTAATAAATAATTGGTGCAAACATTTCTCTGAATGCTACAAAATGTGGAACTCATAAATGGGTTTTTCATCAAAGCCTCCTCGAGCTAGTTGCATGAATGGTTTTTTACTTTGCACAGTTTTGCGGCGCAATTAGAAATCGTCGTAGTTTTCTAGTAATACGAGCACCAGACACTATAATTACACTACACCTACTGCATTACATGGCACGACACGCACACTCGCACACTTATGTACAATGACTCAGAATAATCAGCATAGAATAAATAGAACTAGATCAATAATGACCGCACAAGTCTCCACTTTTCTTCACTCAGTGCTAACCACATGACAGATTATTCACTGCAACAACAGAAACTTGTACAAATTTCGATGGACTTTAGGAAAAAATATAGCAGGGCTTTCAAACAACAAGATATGCATGTGGTTAAGCCAATTATTTAGTTTAAACACGTGCATAAATTTTCAATACAACCTAAGGCACCATATGGCGAGTTATTGTTTCTTGTCAAAACAAGTGAGAACGATCAGATAAATTATCTGAAAAGTGTTACGTGTTTTTGTAAAATTTTCCACAGTCAATTACATCGTTAGTCATATCCCAGCTATTTCCGTGTGCTTCGTTTATCGGACTCCACAAAAGAATTCTTCTCAAGTTTCGTATTTTGAAACGAAATTTAAGTCATTTTGTTTCTCATACATTTTATTTGCAATATATGTAGGAGGAATAAAAGCTTTATTTATTTATGTAATAAGATTATTAACCAAAATATTATTCTCCCTGCGAATAAAAACAATATTAGTTATTATTACAACTTTATTATTAATCATATATTATTCGTAGGGAAAAAATTATAAATAATTTGCCTTTGCCTCCGACCAGTTTTTGGTTGGTATCGACAATGAATTCAGAATCACTACAAAACATTTCCTTGATATTTTTATATTTACATATAACTTACATATATATATGCAAGTTATATGTAAATTATAACTTACATATAACTTATATATGTAAGTTATATTTTAACTTACATATTAACACCAACTTACATATTGGTGTCAATATGGAAGTTGGTGTCAATATGGATGTTAAAATATAAGTAATTACTAAAAGAGCTGCTTGCAAAAATCACACAGAATTTTAAATAAATTTTTACACCAGTTTTATTCTTACAATTTTCTATTTGATCACTTGAAACTTATCATATCGGAATATCGTACGCTTGTTTAATGAAAAGTTAAAGTATTCCGCGTGTGGATTCCCTGGTTTTGGGCAGAATTCCACCAGGAAGTCAGGGTTTTTGCCACAGTAAGTGGGTAAGCTTTGGGTCATCTTCCTGTTTGAACTTGGACGTGTTTTGAGACCACAACATGGGCGAATATTGTCTACCAATACGTGCGATGCTGGGGTTGATGTTGGAATTTTTAAGTAAGCGTTCAGCTGAAAAAATCAATTTTAAATGCTCAATTTCATTCAAGGACACGAAAGTAGAGGTTTGGAGCAAGATCAGTTTAATTGAGTGAACAGAAAATTTTTCAGTTCCAAACAAATTCTTTTCAAGTAAATTTATTCGATATTCGCAGCTTAACATATTTCTCATTGCAAGCGCCTCCTGAGACGCTGCAAGAGGAGATGGCAGGACTAGAGCAGAAAGCTACAGGCAACATGGAGAAGAGCTATCTAGCAGTACGCAGTCGCTGAGAGCCAGCTGTGCGGGGAAGTGCTTGCGCGACAAGCTGTGTTCGAATCAACTGCCACACGCCCTTGTCCACTTGTCCTCAGTTCCTTCAGTACCCACAGTTCCCCACATTCCTTTCATCCCTTCGTGATTAATTGGGTACAATTTTGAACATTCATCTTCGTTTCGTTCTATTGCATGTTCAAAAAAAATTAAATAAACACGTGTTCTTATGTTGATTTGTTTTGTGTACGAACGACAGTGTCCATGAAATAGCAGGAAGACGCTACAGAAGTGTTACAGCCAATAGTAGAACGAAACTTAAAGTATATGGTGTGTGAAGACAGCATGGTTCGTGCCGTTAGCTGAAAGAGGAAATGCTATGGTTCATCTGTGTCTATACAGCGACAATGTGACGTCACAGCCCCGATGCACGTTTTTAGGGCCCTTGGCAGGTGAATTCGATCACAGCAATAGTAATCGCCCGGAAACGCGTCATCAAGTAGAAGCTACTTTCCCAGTCCGCCTGTAACACAGACCCCAGCCATTGAGTTCGCCTGATATTGCCATTTTCAGCTTGGAATCAATGCAAACGAAGAGTTTCACGAGAATGGCCTGCTACCGAAATATAATTATTCCTCGGATGGCCATGCTTCAATTGACCTCCCTTCCACCGTCGCCCATCTATTTCCATCCCCCAACTTGCCAACTCGCCCCCGCTCAGACCCTGGCAGAGCTCTTCCATTCCCGCGCGAGCCCTGTGCTGCTCTCTTCACCCCTGAGGCAAACGCGACCCCAGAAATTTAATTTAGAACGACCGCGCGCAGTCCCTGCCGGGGTTTTATTTTCCCACGCATCGCTCGGCATTTTCGTGGCCGCTCGTGCTTCAGACAACCCCGGATCTTGTTGTTTTATTGGAATATTTGTGCGTTTCCTGCAACAACTGCATGTTTTTGATACCAGCAAGTTGAACTATTTAATATGGGTCGATGTCCATGACAATGTTCCTGTTAATTTCCAAAACTGTACTGATAACTTCTTCTCAATGACCTTATGTCTTATGCAAACAATGATATAAAAATAATCTATATTCGTTTCATGAAAATAGGCTAATGGGTGAACTACTGTATTGTATGAAGGAGTTTTCCAAAGCACGTAGTTTTGAAGTGCACTTGAAATATGCATAGAAACATCGTTGGGAGAAAATCCAGCCCAGTTTAAAGTGAACGCGACTGAACGATACATGTTGGGAAGTTACGTTCATGGGTGACGGGACTCCACACGGAGTGAAAGCCCTTAACGTGAGGACTGCCGAAGTGTAGCCGTCATCCGTTGATGGGTAGAAATAAGTTGAATGGCCACAGTGGTTAATGACGGGATGAAACTGTAGAGAATATCTTACCTAACGGCATGTTTCTCGTATGTGGAATCTGATGAAAGATTTTGGGCCAGTTATTTCAGTTGACCATAGAAACACTCACCACTTTAATAAATCTTAATTTTTAACTAAATATGCATACGTCAGTAATTAAAAGTTAATGAGTTAGCAGTGAACAGCTTAAAATGCATATTTCAACTGTAATAAAAGCGACCAGCAGTTTAAAACACACTTTTGTTTTCTCACCAAGATTCCGTGACCTTGTGTACTTCGGTAGGAATTCGTACTGTGCAATAAATACATAGTCCACGTCATGAGGGTAGGCAAGAATTAAAATATATACAATAAAGAAAATTCTGACATGGCATAAACAAGGTTTTATGAAATTAATATTTTTCGTGGTGTTATCATGAGTATTAGAATACCGTCTATGTCCAAAGTGTCAGGCAATGTGAAGAATTAGAAAGACGAAGATATTGCCAAAAATGTTTGAATCCCCTTTTCCATTTCTTTAACCATAAATTTTAACTAATGGCCAAAATTATGACTTCTGGCGAAGCCACGAACTCCCGAGGTCAGCTATATGAGGTATCTATATTTTCGTATTGATTTAGCACATGCTGTGTATGTTATTGCCGTCTCTGCGGAAAATATGGGGAAGTCGAAAGTAGGGAAGCTTCCTTTAGTCATTCCATCGAACTGTTTTAATCATTTGCTGAGTTCGCGACATGAAAAGAATAATTAACAGTTGCAAGCGATGTTATTGAACAAAAAAAAGAACAGTTTCATTTTGGACAAAAATGTTCTTTTGAATTTGGTCAAGCAAAGATAATGTGATTGTTTTTCTCTTTTCATGATCTAAACCCGAGCGAGGCGGTGCTGTGGTAACGTAATGGACTCAAGTCCGGGAGGGCCGGGGATTCCCAGTCCTGCCAGCCTGGTGCTTGCTTCCCGCGGTTCTGCACAACACTCTACGCGTAGGCAGTGATGTCCTTCTCCGTTTCTCAGTGAGCCACTGAGAGTTGTTCGACTCCGGTTCAAATGCTATATTAATTTAACAAACCAGAATGTTACTGCAAGGCAGCGCTGCGCTAGTGTTGCATGTGTACTGACATTTCTTCTTTTTACGCATGTGTTAACAAACGGGAGGATTGCAATATTTTTATAAAATAAATGTAATTTTATAAAGTCTCCTAATTGGTATTTTGTTAGAACCTACTTGAATAAACTTTGTTCTTCGCAAGATAGTGGGAATTTAGTTATAAGATACTTTCAACTGACGGATATAAGAGTTTGCAAATAAAAGTGTAGTATCTTGATTTAAATAATTATAAATTTGTATGTGATGTCCAATTTTAACATTAATAATGGTAACTATTTTTACCCATATGAAGGAATTTGTAATAGAAACTTAGTTTTTATAATACATTGAACATATTGTCATATGAAATCAAACTAACATTGTACTTAATGCCGAGTTATTTCCCATGAGCATTATTTCTACTTCCTCAGAACGCTGAAACATGTAAGATAACATCATCGTATGAGTATACAAAGGGACTTTGTTGGTTTTTTCTTGTCACAGTCATGGGGCATCAGTGACTGAGCGGTTAGACTGCTTATCTCCCACCAAGGCGAAATGGGTTCAGTCCCCGGCCGGGTGGGAATCATGGCGGACGTTGCCGCTGTTCGGCGGGTTTTCTCAAGTACCTCCCGTTTCTCCCGCACTTGCATTCTGGCCATACTACATTCTCATCTCATTTCACCATCATCGGCTCTCAAGCCCTCGTTGTTACGAGCCGCCCAAATCTCTCAACTCAGCTCAACTTGATAAAGTCATGGACAATTAGACATAAACTTAATGTTCTCATTATCTCGGTCTGAGTACCTTGTAATAAATCGCTTTTAATCTGTGACATATCTTAAGGGATTATAATTAACATGTTTTGAAATTCCGTACGGTTTGAATATCAAATAAACACATTCTGTGGAAATATATGTAGTCTGCTTTGTTACATGTAGTACTTTCGCAAGCTCTGTCGAATGCTAGAAACCTTACATGAGATAAATGATAACAAATAAATTGTCTGTGTATCTCATCATAAGTCTTATGAGACTGCAGGGATGATAGTTATAATATATTCTTCCTTCTTATAAGTACGGTAGCTAAGAGTTAACACGTTTTGTTATGTTGGCGTGGTCAGGCCTTAATTCGGCGGCCTGCCTGAAGCACCGTCGCAGGTAAAATTGTAATGATGTCTGCGGGCAGCATATGGCAGCAGTCTAGAAAATCCTGTTCAGATATTTTGACCACGAGAATCCCCTTCATCGTGCTAAGAACGAGGACACGACTGCATGATATCTAGGCAACACCGGGCAGCACAACGCAGCGCGACAGAATATTACTCTGCTCGACGCCGGTACAGTGGGATAGATCAAGGAACAGCAAGATAACAGGTCTGCCGACCGCCGTAATTCCATTCAAGTGCCAAAATATTTTCCTCATTCCTATTCACGTGGTTGCGTTCGTTAAGTATACCATAATTATAATAAGATCATGACAGTTAAATTGTTTATAACTGCTACGTTGCTCATGTTTTCAGCATTCTTGCCCTGCACTAATTTCGGAAGTAATGCATGCCGTTTCTCTATAATGTCTGTAGAATAGCCAAATTAAAATGAAACAAATTACACTGACACATTTAATGTGAATGTAAATTTACCAAACTTTTTAATAAAATTTTATTGACGATCCCAAACGTAGTCCTTTCCTCCGATCCCTTCCCAATGGCAAGAAGTAATTCTCATTAACCTCTAATTACTCTTCATTAGTCTTCGGCATCTGTTTGAGGATAAGTCTCTTCAAAGAGGTAGAACATTAACGTTGCTCCATGAACTTTGATGTATGCTAAAATATAATATCATAAAACGCTCTCCAGATTATTATAATAGTTAATCCTCTGTATTTCTGACAAATGTCCAACCATGACAAAAGCAGTCCGTAATCTGTCAAGCGTGATCTGTGACATGATTTGGAGGTCAACTCCATACTTGCTACTAGGCAACGACTGTGTGTTGTCTCAAGTTCGCATCGCAGGGTTTCTGGCAGCACGCCACTGGCGCCTTGGCTTACAGAGCGAGGATGCCATAACCCTTGTTACGAATCACCACTGTCCTGTGACACCATAAACGGCTCCCGTTCGATAAATCGTTTCATACCCACTGTGGATAAACTTTGACATGTTGCGCAGGAAGCTTGTATTTGGCCGCTCCTGTACTTTGCGAGACTCAGTTCCCAATAATCTTACCTGCGGGTAACTGATTCCTGAACCGTCCGTGTTCCTGCTCTACGGTATGATTGGCTCATATCGCTGATCACCGAACACATAGGCTACAGCTTATTGGTTGTGATAACAAAACAAGTTCTTTGCCAGCTTAAGTACAGCATGCATCAAAAAGTCTTATTTGTAACACGAAAAACCATACATTAATGTTGGAATGGAAAGGTTAAGTAAAATATTCTTATCCTTAGAGTTCTCTTTTATCTTTTACCGACGTACACTAAGAGAAAAATTTGCTTGAGCCAACGATACATTTGTTTGTATGTGGCCGAACAAATTTATACTGTTGATTCGTCGAAATATTTTGTTGTGAGGCAGATTTTTTTTAGCCTAACAAGGATGTTTGGTTTGTTCGAGTATACATTTTTTCAGATGAACAACATCAGTTTTGTTGTGTTTAAGATTTCGTTAAGTCAACAAAATGTTTTGTTAGAGCAACTGCTTCTTATTTTTCCGTATAGAAGTAGATGTGTAATGCCGATCCTGGACCATCACTTATTTTCATCGAAATTTCGTGGTTTTTTGCTCCAAAATCAAGGTTTTTGAGGCTAAATTTAGGCTCTAAAAATTTTAAAACAGGAGCTCTCAAAAACAAGCAAGTTTCCTTAAAAATCGTATAAATTTAAGCCAAAATCAAGAAAAATTTTCAATTTTGCCAAAAAATACCGTGTCAATTTGTGCCACTTAAAAATTACCAAAATTTAAGCAAAAATCATGCAGATTTCTCGCTTTTCAAGCAATTTTTCGCGTTTTTCAGAAATGTCAATTTTGCAAGCGAGCAATCTGAATCAAGCAAATTAAAACAAAAATCAAATAAAGAGATACAAATTAATAGAATTCAATGTACTACATGAATACAATATCATGCATAGTTTTTCCATTTTTCACTTCTTTTAAACCTTTATTTGCCAAAAAAACACTTGTTTCTCATTTATCAATTTTAATCATTTTCATCAGTTATATTTGCATAGCGATCCGGTAAAGTATATTTATACCTATCGTTTAGAATACAATTAATTTTTTTAGCGAATTTAGATTCATAAATTCGAAAAACTGTGGATTTATACCATTTATCAATTTCTAGTCCGTTAGTTTAGTGAATTCATATGAATTGTTCAAATAGTTGAGCAGAGCCTCCATTTTCTTTGTGTTTATTTAAAAGGAAAAAAATTATTGAAGGAAAAATTTTTTCCATTCCCATAATAAATAAAATTTCTTAATAAATAAAATGGAAACTATGCTCAAAATGTACCATATCTGAGCAATGAAAAAAAAATGTGGCGAAGTATTAAACATTGAATGTTTTGCATCACATAAACATACAAAAGATAAACATATTAACACATGTAGAAAATGTTCTATTGAATGTGACAAAATTCAATATGAGTTAAAAAAAAAAAAAAAAGAGAAGTTGCTATGCGAATGTGGAAAATGTGTTTCTAAACTATATCTTAAAAAACATAAAAATAGTAAATGGCACAATACAAATGAAATTCGACATGATCATTCAACTAAGACATATGTAGTATGTAATGAGAATAAATCTATCGATTCATTTTAACCTCATAAAGCGACTATAGACAAACATACAACAAAATGTAAAGAATATTTTAATGAGAAAATATTATGTGAATGTGGAAAATATGATTTGTATAACATATCTCAATGAGCATAAAAAACTAAATCACACAATATATCAATATATATATTCTTAATGGAATTTAAAAGGAAAATTATCCAACAAATACATGCATAGTTTGTATTGAGAATTAATGTATAAAATTATTTTTTATTGATAAAAACACTCAAGATAAACATTCAACAAAATGCAAAAAATGCTGTAGTGAGAAATATTACCACAGAAGAAGTTAAATATTTTTATTTTTTAATTATTATCAATAATTTAAGCACTTCATTCCAATATTTTCATTATTTTTTACATTTCTTCATTTCTTTATTTTTTATACGTTTATAAATTTTTATTTCTTATAAATAAATAAATATGGCTACGAATTATTCAGTAGCAGATCTGAGCGAAAGGAGAGTGACCGAGTTGAGAATTATAGCTACAGAATTAAACTAAAAAAATTATCTAAATTACGCAAAGATGATCTTATTATAAGCATTATTACAAAAATTCGTCCAGCAGGAGAAAATCTAAATCATTTAACAGTTGCGTAATTAAGAACTAAAGCTAAAAGCTTTAACATAACAAATTTAAATAATTCAAGGAAAGCAGATTTAATTACAGCAATAAATTAATGAGCAAAGAAAAAGAAACTTTGCAAATTTGCCATATTCTTTTCCAATATCAATTAATTATATAAGACAGATAGAAAGAAATTCATTTTTTTCTATCATAATAATTTATTTGTAAAACAAGAGAAGAAGGAATTAAAATTAATATTCCCACTTTCTAATAATATGTATTTGTAAAAACAGAGAAAAAGGACTTAAAAGAAACATTCCCATTCTTTGGTGCAAATATCAATGAATTATATCCCAATGATACAAAATAATTAACAGAAATATTTCCATATTATAATAATTTTTTGTTAACAAAAGAAGTATTAGAACCAATAAAAATTACTTAGTTAATGAAGACTTTAAAAGTTGGATATCAACATATAACATGGAAAATTCTTTCAATTTAGTAGAGCCTAATAAATTTTTACGTTATATAAAAGTTATAGTTTTTGAGATAATATGCTAGAATCTTAGTTCATTTATTGAAAACCAACATTAAATTATATGCATATTATCGCAAATAACAAAATAATGAAGTAGAATTACTCACATTTCAATCACCCAACTATACAATATTGAATTAAGGAGATATTAAAAGGGTTTGTAAATTCATAAATCAAGAATTACTGACACAATTATCTGAATTTCAAAGAAGAGGCTCAGGATGGACTTTAGGTAGAATAATTGTAATACAATTAGCCATAAATAAGTATAATTCATTAAATGCTGCATCATTTATCGAACAACCAGAATTTGTTAAGAATATAAAAGCATGTATAGATGTAAAGAATAATGATTAAAAATGCTTTCTTTGGGCAATGAAAGCCGCATTGTTTCCTGCAGACAGTCATCCAGATAGAGTTATATAAAAATATAGGGCTTAATATCGACAAAATATTAGATAATTATGAATATCCGATTAAAATTGATGATATACCAAAAATAGAAAATCAAATTGAAACATATATAAATGCCTACTCTATTGAAGTTAAGAAATCCGTGGTATATCCACTGAAACTTACGAAAAATAAAAAGGAAAAATATAAATTTACTCTATTTCAAAGAAGGTGATAACTCGCATTATTGTTGGATAAAAGATTTGTCGAAACTGCTTTCAGCACAAAAAATTAATCAACAGCATAAAACTTATGTGGTATGTGTCTTCGATTCGTTTATTTTAAAGAAAAATCAACACACAGAATACTGCTCTAAAAATGAAGCAGTAAGAGTTAATATACCTTCGAAAGGAGAGAAAATATTTTTCAAAAATTATAAACATACAATGAAGGTTCCGTTCGCAATATATGCCGATTTTGAATCAATATTGAAGTAAATATCAACAGTTAGCCAAACCAAAGATAATTAAGTAAATTTAACCTTATCATAGTATACTCAGTTTTGACCGAAGATGATATTGATCATGGCCTTTGTAAGGAGGTGCATAGAGAAAGATATAATCTTATTAATAAACAAATAAATATAATTGATTTAAAGCTAAACGGCGAATCATACACAATGAAATATCAGTTACAATAGGCATTTGGTTTTGCTATTATATTGTATTTGCTTATGGTGATTATAAGCCACCAGTAAATGCACATAAATTCTTTATACAATCAATTAAAAAAGAAGTAAAAGAAATTGTGGAAATATATTCACAAATTGAACCAATGCATCCACTAATAAAAGAAGAAAAAGTATTATATAGTAAATAAAAAATTGTACTGTATGCGAATGCGAATATACAGAAGAGAATAAAAAAGTATGCCATCATGATCACATAAGTGGAAAATTAATTAATCCTCTATGCAATAACTGTAATCTACAATTAAATTTGCCAAATTTTGTACCAATTTATTTCCATAATTTAGCTGGATATTATGCAAATTTATGTATTAAAGAACTGGGATATGATAGTAAAAATATAGATTTGGTAGCAAATAATGAAGAAAAGTTTGTTGACTTTCGGGGGGGGGGGGGGGGAAGAAAATCTAAAAATGAAATTTATAGACACATTTAAATTTATGGTCAGTAGTTTAGCTAAATTATTATCGAATTTAAGTAAAGATAAAATGAAACACCCGCAAAATCATTTCCCAAAAGATAAAGCAGATTTAGTTATAAGAGAGGGTGCTTATCCATACGATTATATGGACAGTTGGGAAAAATTTAACGCATCCTATCTTCCACCAAAGAGTGAATTCTACAATAAATTAAACGAATCTGACATAACTGACGCCGATTTTGAGCATGCCAAACTCGCATGGAATTAATTTAATATTAAGAATCTTGGCGAATATCACGATTTATATTTAAAAAGTGATTTGTTATTATTAGCAGATGTGTTTGAAAATTTTATAAATACATGTATAAATGCATACGATTTAGATCCGTCGAGTTATTTAAGAGCACCGGGATTATCTTGGGATGCAATGTTAAAAATGACCAAACAACCACTAGATTTATTACACAATTATGATATGATTTTAATGATATAAAAAGGAATTAGAGGTGGAATATCGCAATATTTTTTTACGAAATGTTAAAGTAAATAATAACTATTTAGATGATTTTGACTCTAATCAAGAGTCCAACTATTTAGAATATCTTGATGCTAATAATTTATATGGCTTGGCAATATATCAATATTTACCATATAGTGGTTTCGAATGGGAGAATTATACATCATTGCATCTTTACAATGAACATATATAATTTTGGATGATGATTCTAATTATATTTGAAGTTGATTTGGAATATCCTAAGAAACTACATAAATTACATAAAGATCTACCTTTTTGGCCAGAGAATAAGGTAGTTCCAGTAACAAAGCAATCCAAATTGTTAACAACTTTCCATTAAAAAAAAGTATGAAATTCACTATCATAATTTGAAACAATGCCTAAATAATGGATTGAAAGTTCAGGATAAGTGATGCCTTTTTAAAATGATCACTCGGTAGCTCACTAAGGTACTCGAGAGCTGACACTATACGCTCGAGAATTTGTTTAAAAAGCAAAACACTTTCAAGACGCTCACACCATCTGATTTCACAAAGGATTTTGATGCAACTGCTGCTGCAGCTTGGTTCACGTTTTTTTATTTTCTTTTCTAAAACATTTGTTCGCTTTGCGCTTGCCCTGAAAAGAGAACGCGTTTCTGAAATTGCACCCATTGCATTCCGGACACTTTGTACCTTAAACGAATCCATGAGAGACAGATTTAGGCTGTGTGTAGATGGTTTTGGGTACTTTTTTCTTAAGAGTTCTTGAACACCACTGAACTGACCTCTCATGGAGGAGGCTCCATCACACCCTTGCCCTCTTATGTGAGCCAGATCCAAAACCCAAGCAGCAATGCTTCTTTCTATTACTTCTGCCAGAGCCTCACCATTCACATCGTATACTGAGAACTGCTCAACCTGAGAGATGCCTGTGGTTTCGTCAGCGAAAACTGTACAAAACAGCTCTTCTTAACTCGTTCGATAATCTTCTTCTGGACGAGTTTACCGGAAGAATCAATAATCTCGTTCTGAATCCGAGGAATATTTTCGATGTGATCCTGAAGTACTTGATCCCCTCCATTGGCCCGGTACCTCAGAAGACTACGGAAATTAAAAAAATAAATCGTAGATTTTGGGGGGGAAGAGGCTGCAGGCCCTGCGCCCCCCTCCCCCCCCCCCCTTGCGTACGCCCCTGACTGTGACACGTTGCTGTACGACCTAACACGCTCTGTAAGGAAAATAAAAATTTCGCGAAATTTCCCTGAAATAGCGACACGGCTTGGGAGAAACTATGCACAGTACAGTATGATTATTTTTTCTTGGCAAAACTATTAAATGTGTGTCCATTGTATTGGTCTGCGGAGAGAATTCATACTTCAAGCGAGGACTAATGGCTACTTTCAAGAAATCATGCCCATTAGAAAGGTCACATATAAGTCCTCGTCAACCCCCCCCCCCCCCCCCCCCCCCCGCCCCCAAATCAACATGGTTAGAAATGACCTTATAGGAATGATTAATCTCAAAACATAGTAGCCAGATACAAACGAAATTAGTAAAGGGCCCTGCATTGAGTTTGCTACCAACTTCCTACCAATAAAATGTTAGTGTCACTGCTTAGAGTTATTTAGTTGCTTGCAACTCGAGGAAAACACTGCATGTCTTTGCACGTAAAGTGGGTGGGGCAATGTATTAGCATGTCAGGTTCGCCCTTGCCCCTTCTTTTCTTCTGAGCTCTGAACGCGCAGAACTCACACTTAGTACAGCGTGTAGGCCTATCCATTTATTTACCACGATTTCTGGATAATATGTGCTTGTGCGTTTAGAAGTGCATACTGTATTGAATAAAGTGTAATCTTTACACCGTGATTATAGTCTGATTTCACTGTTAATGACATCGAACTTGTGACACATCGGAAGAAAAAGACTACCTGCGCTTTACTCAGCATATGAATTTTCCCCCAAACTGAGTATCACATACGTAGTCCAACTGCCGGTATAGGCTATTCACGGTTAAGTGAGCACTTTTTAAGTCCCTTCTAAATGTTTACTTCCACCCAATTTCTATCTTCCTGCTGCTTTTTAATATAAATATTGCAATTTGGCCCATAACACAGTGTATACATTCACCACTCTCAAAACTTAACGCCCTAAGGGTGCAATATGATATATTTATTAGTGGTTAATGTTTGTTGGGAGGACCTTAAAATGTGCTCACTTTATCGTGAATAGCCTATAACAAGTGTTTGCCTTACAAGAGGCTTCTAGCTTCTCGCTTGCTTCCTATCTGCGTAGTCCATCGTCCGCAAATAATTAGGCGTCGCAGGCAGTGTTTCTAAAGTAAATCAATACACTTTGAGTCACAGGTTTGCTGTGTCTTCCTATACAACGCTGACTGACTACAGGAGGCACTTGAGATGGATTGGTGTCCACCGGAGCGAAATAAACAACTAATTATTGTAAATAGCTGTCTTTTAGCCGTAGATTAATTCTGCTAGTCGTTTAGGACAGAGCGAGTAGAATCATTATTATCACGCCAGTCATTCTGAAAATTATAGTTACTTACGTCAACCATACAACTAAGACTTCGCATGCAGTCATGACTTTACGGCAACATTGCAAATATTAGAGACGAGCCAAATGCTGTACGTTTCTATAAACTCGTAAATAAAATTTTAAAAGCTCTTGTTTCCAAGAATTTCACAACTGTGTTACCTAACATTGTGTATGGTCTTGTGTGATTAAAATTAATGATGCAGTCTGATTTCATGTTTTATCGTTTAGCTACGTATTTGTCTACGAAATATCATGCTGACGGAATATGTTACATGTTCGCATGTTCTCAATTAATCCAGGGTTAAAAACTGGTAAAAGCATCCTTATATTTTGGTTTTATAATCTCTAGCTACATTTTGTACTATTCTTGATCTATTTGTGAAACTCTTATTTCTGTTGAACTAACTTGCTCTCTCACTGGCAGGATTGCTCTCAAGATATTCTTACTGCGTTGTGTTTGTGATGCAATGTCTACCCAAGAATGATCGCTATGATTACGCCCTTACCAACTCAGAAGTCTGTTTCAAGTGTGTTTATTCCTTCCTGTAGCTTGTTTCCAATCTGTGTTATGTATCTGGAGGCAGGAGGGCAAGGGCTCGATATAGTTCGTGCTTGGCTATACTATAACTGTTGGAAGCCAAAAAATCCTTTATAATACTAGAAGAAAAATACCCAGGGCTTCTGTTTGTAAAGTATTTTTAACTTTATTTAATAAGCAAATATTATATTTATTTTCTTTATCATAGTGTGATTTAAAAATACTAGAGCCACTGTAAACAAAAATTAAAACCAATTGTTCACTTGTTTGACGAAACCGGTGTCAGCTAAATCCTATAAAGCAGTCAGCGTGAAGCCGAATTTCGTCATGTTTAAGTTGCGTATTTTATTAGCGATAAAATATACAACTGTCGAATTACAAAAATGCGTAAATAATTTAACAATTATATTTTGTATGCTAGGTTAGTAAATTATTTAAGCGAAGTCCTTGAGGGATAATAAGCCGGTGACAACAGCAAATAATAATTAATACATTGCGGGCAGTACAGATATATTTTGTCTTTTATACATGGAGCCTTTGCATGTATGAATACGAGCACTATACTTTCTCTTCTCAGGTTTGGTATAAAATGTTTATTTACCACTTATGTTCCAAAGTGGCTTCCAAGTACTATCAAACGCAGATGTCAAAGTATGCCGGAGCACCGCTACGCCGTTACGGCGGATATTAAGACAAACGTTTTCCAATAACTTCATCAATGGCACTTGCAGAGATTGCACGTAAATTACAGAAGTTAGCTGACGCCAGCATGCACGGCCCAATGATATTATCGCCAGTAATACCTTCCCACGTGTTTACACCAAACTTATTAGCTGTTGACAACGCATGTATTAGTGCCACTTGCTTAGTTTGGTATATACTTTTCCAGCTACGGATGTATAGATGTTGTTTTCAGTCGTCATGTTTATCCTTGGATATCACGACAACTGCTGTAAGTAAATCCGAAAGAATGACCGAATGTTCCAGATTAACCTTCTCACTTTTACAGCTGTATAACAAATTGTCATACAAGAAATCGACTAATATCGAAGCTACAGTGGTTGCCAAATGCTGGAATAAAACGAGCCGGAAACGAAAACAAGCGCTTCTTAGAATAGCGAGTTGTTTCGAGAGCAAAGCAACCAGAACACCCGGCGAGCTGCTATCGCCATACAACTATAATTATTTTAACGTCATGTTGGTGAAAAGAAAAATTTCCTTGTTTACCGAAAGCCAGTAAGGTACCTTAAACTTAAATACTAGGCTAGGCAGGCTTAACATATTATCACATTTGTGCTATACGTAGGATTGAAACCGCAGTTTGTCTGATGCACGCATGTGATTATGGGCCAGTAATAACAGTTGTAATTAGAGTGAACAGCGACCGAGTAAGAGATAACTCAGTTCGAAAGGAAATAAGCAGTTTGGTGCTCCGCAAACAAAAAAAAAAAAAATAACTTTCATTCATAAATAATTTCTCATTGAATTGGTTAACATTTACCAAGATGGAAATGTTTGAGAAAATAAGCAGCATCATAAATTTCACCGCACATAACAATAGGGAAATTTTACTAGTAAAATATCTTAATGCAAGTGGTAATGTGTAACGACCGTTCCATATCGGTAGAATGGGGTAACAACTGAATCCAGATCACATGTGATCCGTTATGCCAAGTCCACCAAGAGGAGATAATTATACAGGCCACAATAATCAGATAACAATTGCCGTAAAAACGAAAAACATGCGTGAATGTGTCAGTCATTTAATGTTCTTGTTTACTGTATTCCTCGCTACAGATTGCAACTCGGTGACACCGCGCCGCCTGCCTGTCGCCTGAACAGCGTTGTGGAATGTTTGAAATCCGCGTTGTTTACGGAAACTGTTAAACGTCTGGCCATTACAGTGATCCACGAAATAGAAAACGCACTTAGGCGAGACACTAATAGTAATTTCAAGACTTCAAACACATTAGGAACACTATTTCCGAAACCTCAGACAGATAAAAATGTACCGGCCGGAAACATGCCAGACTACTCTAGTGATTTCCATTGAATTTTGCCACAGACTTTCCACCAATAAAATGACACTTTTGCCGCTTAAAGTATGGCACAGACGGACGGGAACATAGCACTGTATCAGCGCTTACGGATATATACGTTGCGGCATGAGTTGTGGGTATCAGTGTCGCCCTTATAGCCCCGCTGATTCTGCGCCAGTTTCAGTTACTCAGCGCCTCAAACCTGCGTCATTGAGTGTAGTGCAGCTTCATATTTAAAAATGCTAACATTTCTCAAATATTTTATAGTTGTTTTTGGTAGTGACCAGATCACTTTTCAAAATTCAGAATCTTATACGCTTACAGGTACACCAACAACACCGACTAACCGCAGCTTTGGCTAAGGTTGGTAGCACTGTTTTGGTGCACAGGGAGGCAGTCAAGTGCACTGATGAAAGGTTTCTTTCCTTCACAAACGACGCGCGGCGATATGACCACAAGTAATACGTGCGAGGAAGAAACATAGCTTGCAGTGCCGCAAGGCCAGTTCTAAATGCAGGGTTGACGAAGAGCAGCTTTTTCGGTCGTAAGGTATTCGCCCACGTTCTAGACCACTTGCCAGCAACACTGCAATTTTAGACTTGCATCACGACACTACAACACACCAGTCTCCATGACTGGTGCTCCCCCGCCGATACACCGACACGTTAAGCACTAAGATAGCACACAATGTTTGACAGCTCTAAATGCTGGCTCAATGCCCAGTTCGAACCGAAACCCAGAGGCCCACCGCATGCTTAGCAACTTGACCTAAGTTTTTCGGGCTGCACATTATTTCGTAAACGTGAACCAACTATAGCCTATTTGCAATTCCTTCACACCTTTTTAATCAAACCTTTGAAATGTCATCCAATGCATGACATGTCATGTATCACAATCTGTCTATAGTTGTGTGAAAATATTTTTTTTTTTTTTGAGAAATTGAACTTTCATTTATATTTCATACCTATATAAATTATAATATTTTATTACTTCTGGCGGCCTTTACTACTACTCAAATGCTAATCTCCAATTGTTCATGTAGTTTGACACACGTATACTAACAAGCAACCTCTAGCAGTGCCCATGTAGCTACCTCGAGCGTATGGTGTCCCATGTGCAAGCGCTCTCCTCATGGTGCCAGTTCTGTTGGCCTTCGTGAAATGCAAATTTCGCACGAAGTTACATAAAGTTGCGGACTCCCTGCATTGTTTCCCTAACTTAAATTTCAATTTTAAAATACCAAATGAATTTTTTTGAAAATTTAACTAATGGAACTTCTTGTTTATTATAAGCCCCTAGAGCCGTGGATTGACTTTTGACAAGTTTGAAAACATCTTGTATAGACACACAGACGCTCAAAGACTCTATGGAAACTCATGCAAAATATTTTGGTGGGCGATTCCGTATGGAAAATGAGAAAGACACGTGCAGTTCAACGGACAGCCTAGCTCAATTTCTGAGGGAGATATGCGTCGTTAAAATATAGTTTAGAAATTTATTATTTGCGAAATATTGGAAATAGCATGGAATTAAACGATGATTCTCTGGATAATTTTTAGTGTTATCGAGATCTTCGACCCAAAAAAAAACAGTGTTAAGACCTTACGCCTTTATAAAAAAAAAAAGGTGGCCACCCTTTAATTGCATGCAGTTGTTTAACCTCCAGTTTTGTGGACTTCCTATGACGGCTTGTTTAGCAGTGCGTCCTACTTGACAAAGAAGGGCATCTTGTTACCAGTGCCTAAGAGCGGTGACGATCCAATTCCTGGCAAGTAGGCAGAACTTCTACCACGTCGAGGTAAACACATCGTAAGCAGCCGAACGTATTCCTAAAACCACATGTGAAACGAGACAGAAGATGTGTGCTGGTCTCACATGTGTGTAGGACTGTAGTGTAGATAGATGACGAGGCTTGTGTGGCAGGGATTGGTTGGCATGCATGTGATGGACGGTGTGGCAGGCTGCAGTGGTCTGAGAGCATGTCATATGTACCAGCAGAAATACCGAAACCACGTGACTCATCATGGGCTGTTTGGCGCAGTTGACCAACGCATAAGGGGAAACAGGTGCATTGATCATTGTAATAATTATTGTACTTTGCAGTTGTTTGATTGATACTGGCTAACTCATTTAATATCAATGTGTGTTTAAGAGAGATCACAGCTGCAAAGCACGCTATTACATACGATTATAAACGACTGTGTTACTTTAGTACATTTCCCACTTCAGTCCTTACAAGTCCATTAAAAAAGAGTCGGTCTTATATCGGTTGCTTACGATGTGTTTACTTCCACGTGTTTGAAGTTTGTTTATATGTTTGTGTATATGGAGAGATTTCGGTGGCTCGGTAACATCGAAGTCTTGAGAGCCGATGAGGGTGAAATAAGTATGAAACCGCGCCGGAAAGAAAAACGGGGGGAAATCGAGATCTCCGAAAAAAAACCCCGCCGACCAGCGGCATCGGTCGACACGATTCCTACATTCGAAAATCCGGGAGCGACCTCGCCTGGAGTCGAACCCGGTTCGCCTAAGTGGCATACGAGTGGTCAGACCACTCGCATGCATATATATATATACACACATACATATATTCCTCTTTGGGTAAAGTTTAGAAATGTCATGCTGTGGCAGCAGTTAGTAACAACGATCGCCCAAATATACGAACCACTGTGAAGTTTGGCTTTGGCCAATTAAACAGTCAAAATGTCCCATTCTGCTTACATTTAAAGAAATAAAACCTATTAAAGTTTAATGTAGTCAAAAGTATGATGAACATTTAGTCGATAATTACTGCTTTTGTTATAGTAATTTTCTTTAAATAGCAACCAGACATAGAGGAAGGAGAAAATTCTTGACAACTAGTTGGTGAAATGTTTACTATAGTAAAGAGGAACTACTTAAATCAAACCAAGTCGATAGTACTGAAATGAATTAGAAAAAGGTTTGGTTTGATTTTTCCTCTTAAGTAAAGGTTATAAAGAGTGATTGTAAAGCCAGCAAATAAGCAGAACATTAGAAGACCCTACTTGGTGCACGCAGTGGTTCGCAGTGTGTTGGTACTATAACCGGGAGACGTCTAGGCACGCGAGTCCCCTCCTACCTAGACTGCGGCTCGGCACGGACCGGTCTGTAGCGGAGCGGCAAGACAGCGGCCCGGCGGTATACGCGCGGACATAAAAACATTCGGTGTTGTGCCTGAGTAACAGCAAATGTGGACACGAAGACCTATGTTTCTGGAAACAACAGAGAGCAGTGTTATTGTGGCAGTGTGCGCTGGATAATGTCTATCTTCTGCAAGTGCTGTTTGACAGCAAATGTATTTATACCACAACTAAATGTAAATAAAATAAACTAACACGACTTCGAACCTGCAACGCCTTGAGCACGAACGTGTGACCGTTACGTATACGCCAGCAAACAAACGTGCTTATTACTATAACGATGGAGTTTGTTTCGAATCTGTTTGTCTACACTCTGCAATATTATTCGAGACATCCCGGGTATGGCACGGGTGTTAATTTAAGTTAGGTTATAAGGTAGTCCGTAAGTCGTCCCCTGATACGTTTTCCAGTATTAAACCGGGGGACGTTATTAAGTCGTATACAATACAATAGTTACCGACGAAATCCTTACAGCCTTTGTTTATTAATCTGTTAACTATTTACTGTGATTCCCTTGGGCTTTTTATAATTTGAACACCTAGGCGTATGTAGACCACACGTTCACATAACCTGCCGTTAGACACGGAAAGAATATTTACACTCAGTTTAATTGGGTGGACGTTGTAAATAAATGGATATTAAGTTGTATGTTCTAGCGGCGCCATTGTTTCATATATATTCTTTGTTGGGTCTTTTATAAACACTGTGTGTGTGGTTCTCTCACTGCCCGTCGTATATCTGGCAGCTCTTGCAGTTGCCCTTTGAAGTGGCTCATGTAGACAACTGTTTTTCGCCTCCTCGTCACAACATGTAATGGCCGACTTTATAATTTCGCGTTCTTTACTGTTGACAACTTTTCCGTACCTCTGCGAACATCCTTCGTCCTCCATTGCCCCACGTATAACAGGGCCCGCCGTAACTGATGTTTGTGGAATAAATGATAGCACGGCCAGACCTGCGCGCGCATGTCGTCCGCCATTGCTTGGTTTACCCCGCTCTCCCACGCACAGTCATGCCAAGACGTCTCTAGGCTATAGTAAAGCATGTTTTTAAAACAAACTATTTAACATGCCCACAAACTGTTTGAACACGAAAAGAAATCACACTTCCAACTATGGCGGAATGCAACTATCAACAGGTCACGCTTATTGCAGACACAATTTTTAAATTTTCAAAATTGCCGAAAACGAAATTGTCAGATTGTTATAGCTTCAAATATTGTGCGTGAATTCTTGCGAATATATCGTAGGGCTCCACCTTGAACTCCGCTACAGGCTTGCCACCAATACAGTTATTAGTTCGCCGCTTAAATTGTTATAGATAGATGCAGCACTGCTACAGCACTGCACTCCAGTTCACAGCCTTGCACGTAGAGGCGATGTCGCACTTGACCAGCGCTCCATCGCTCCTGGGCGCAAGGCGCTGCACTGTTTCCCGCTGTTGTGCTTCCCTGTGCAAAGTAGGATTTTATTGCATGAGATGAAATCCCATAGAGAAAAATACGACTGCACTCTTCTGTTTTTCTGTATTTTAAGGAAACCGCACAGAAAAGCTATAAAAATGCGATTTTTGGGCATTTTCACGATTGTTTCTCTCAGAATAAACTTCATATTATAAAAATAGAACTGTACGGGATTATATAATTGTTTTTTTTTTTTTTGGCAAAAAGTCGCAGTTCCTGGGATATTTATTTGCTGAGATGCGCGTAAAAAGAAAGCACAACGAGAGGAGCAAACAACGAATGTACAGGGAATACTAGGAGGCCGCAGTGCCATCACGTCGCACTTCCAGAGAGAAGTCCTGCAGTGGTCGCCGCCGAAGTGCGCTGAAGCGGGGACCAGGGCCGCCGCTGGGGGTAGGTCACACCCCCTCAAGGCCACCGAGGGAAGCGACAGCAGTGACGTCAGTCAGTCACCGGCCCGCACGCGAGACAATGAGTAGCGAGCGGCCTGGTGCATCGATTGGCGGCCGGCGCCACCTCCCATCCCTCTGCCATCGCCGAGTGTTCGGCCATATCCGGCTCTGCCGTCGAGCCTGGGCGCCAGTACCAACAAGTATGGCTCCCAGTATACTGGTGAGCGTACACACTTCACAAGTGGGTACAGGTGGAAGCCCTAAATAAATCACAGCCGCTAACAGTACCAGCAGGCTCTAACTGGAGACTACGATTACTATGTTCAAATATGGTAACATCTTTGAGAACTTCGAAAGAAAAAGCTGAGGTATTAGCTTAATATTTCCAGTATACATTCCGCAAGCTCACTGTACCATGTACATCCCACCCTCCTACCCGACACGAGGACTTAACTGACGGTGAATAAAATGGAGATATCATCTCACTGCCTCCGCTTGATCATATACCTAATACGAATCTCGTCTCATCTGGAGAACTTCAATTCATCGTCACTAACAGACTAAAACATTATCTGCTCCGGGTTAAGACACCATCCCGAATGCATACTATCTCACCTACCCAAGATACCATCGTCTACATATCCAAATTCTTCACGCAGTAATTTCTACAAAATACTTTCCAAAACCTGGAAAAATGATGTAATCATTCCGTTAGCGAAATCAGGGAACAACCCATCCGCAGTCACTTCATACAGACCGATATTTGTAATACCAGTCATCTCAAATATTCTGGAAAAACTCATCCGTAGAAGAATATCGATATCTGAACAATAATAACAACTTCTGCCAAACTTCCTGTTTGTATTTTGTCAGGGCCATCCAACTACCCATGCGGTCTCCAGATTATCCACGCAGTTTATGCAGCATTCAAACAAAGACACCGAGACGGTACCCTCATATTTGATCTAGAGAGCGCATTCGACTCGATGCACCACAAAATCCTTCTCGGAAACGTTATTAGCACCGAGACACCATGACATACCATCAGACCATTCCATACATGTCTGAGTAATATAAGATTTCCAGTCATGCTGAATAATCATCTCTGTCCGCCAATGCCAGCAGAAGAAGGGAAAGCACAGGGCTCCATTCAAATTCCAATCTTATTTGCACTTTTCATTCGCCTCATCCGGACCGCTAAATAAATTACCGTAACCCAAATACTCAGATGATGCCATCACACTGGCAACAGTACAGGATCGCCACACTATGACGAAAATACCTCACGAATGCATTCAGAAGACTCGGCATTTCATTCATCAACGTGGGAATTTCTAACAATATGCAATAGACAGCAGCAATCTACTTCGCATGGTTGCCTACAGGCCACCTTTCTTGACCGCTGGTATTAAGAAACAAAACCGTAGACTGGACATACAGAACTACATACCTTGAAGTTGTCTTAGATAGCAAACTCGACTACAGCGAGCACATAAAAGAAACTTCCTGTCTAGCCAGAGGAGTGATAAGAAAATTAATCCTAATTTATCTCCGAGAAGCCAAATTTCTAAATCAACCAGACTAATAATATAAGAATCATTCGTGCCCCGACTTTTCACTTGTGCTTTGCTCGTATGAGCCACGACTGTTGCTGATACTCGCATGTTATTACACACAAACTTTTACGAATGACTGTGTATAATAATCGGATTTCCATGGCTAACATACAAATGAGACCTTATTAAAATCACCTCAGCCTAAAAACAAATAATCTACTCTGAAGAACTCGTTAAGAATCACCCAAATCTCTCTCAACTCAAATCAGCTAAAACCTAATAGAACATATAAGTAAAACCAGCAAGAACTTCAGGTGCAGCCTTCGAGATGAACCTAACCCTGTCATAAGAAGGCTGAGCTGCCACTACGCCAGACTGAAACTGCCGTTTATGCTCACTGACCACCTGTGCGAATAATACAATGAAAGATTTCAACAAGATCAATATAACGCCCAACTAAATGACCAAAAACCCCAAGACTACCAGTAATTAAAAATATGACCATGAACAGGAATTTGTCAGGGGAAAAAAAGGGGGGGGGGCGCTTTTACTTTTCCCGCTCATGACTAACCCAAACAAAATAAATCAATAAAATTAAAAAAAATCATAAATAAAGTAATCCTGATCACAAATAAAAACAATCAATCATTTAAATTCACAAAAATAATACACAAAAAATTAGGAATAAAAATAGAATATCAGAATTATCAATAAGATTCTGTAATCACAAAATTACAGTTTCAAAATATGTGATAAAAAGCTAGTGTGCTTTGGCATAAATTGCTATCAGAAAAACACTTAACTTTAAAAAAAGTTGTCCGAAAGAGAGGAAGAACACACACACACACAATCGTGACATTCGCGAATGTCGTTTCTAGGTGTTGCATACTACAGTATTAAAACACGGGTTTCCGGTAGGTTTGACACATATACTAAATAATTAGATTTCTTAAATTGGGTAAGTGATAACGGCAATTAATGCATGCGATAAACAAATGTGTTGTTTTAAGATAATTCTAGGTCTTATTCATGCCATAATTTCCCTGAAAATTGCATCGGAAAATGACTAAAATATGTTTTAACGAGAGCGATGATACGAATAGAATAGTAACGGAAAGAAAAATAACTCAACGACTAAGTTTGTTCCTAAATTGCGTTAAACAACTATGTAAAATAAAGTCGTTGATGTATTATATGGGTATACTTGAATACAAGCGTAAATAAGGACGCTTGGAACAACACCAGTATGTCATGATTTTTCATCGCCAACAGCAAACAAGTGTCGTGACAACTCTCTTTAGAAGTTAGTCTAATTGTCTATTTGTTATGTACTTGGTTGGTCTGTTGCTCTCTTATTTTCCGAGCGTAGATACTACATTACTTCAGAAATAGTAGGAAGCAGTATGATGTTAAAAGTGAAGAAAAACATAAGTGATACTCGTACAACTGATTACAGAGTTCTTGACGGCTGTGTCACTTGTAATAAAGTGGTTGTGACTGAATTAATGCATTTTTGAACTATCACAAATTGTTCTGAGATTCGTCCTGTAATTTGAGTAACTGATAATCATTCTCGCTGAGTGTACTTGAATATGGTAAAAAAATGTGTTATGGAAATGCGGGACAACCCAACCAGCTGAAAACTCGCTGTTCCTAAATATTCAAAAAAATTTACTACTAAAAAATAACCTTATTGTAAATGTTGTTTAAAAATAAGACTGTCAATAAATTTAGTTCGCTTTCTTAACTCTTCTGCAAATCGGAAGACTTTTTTTCTCCATCGTCAGAAAATATTTTATTGAAGCATTCAAATAACTGTGAAAAATGTATGAATTAAAAATATTTTCCAATTTTTGATTTTTTATTATCAATGTGTTACAAATAAACAGATTATCACTAGAGAAGGGGAAAATAGTACTTACAAAATAAATTTAACTTGAATTAATTGAACGTACTACTGTTTCAATGACATAACTATTATTTATTAATTAGTGCATGCAAGGAAACACGTGTACCATAAACTGTGTTGCTTAAAGAGAATTTGCGATCTTTGAGTCGGTATTAAGTGGTTCGCCGCCATCTATGATCAGGTCTTTGGCATCTCTCCTTAGAACCGAGGAACTAAAACAGAAATATGATTGTGTATGACCTAACTCTAATAACAAATAGTAGTAGCATTCAAATGTTTCTCTCCTCACATAATGGTTTTAGTGTAATCAGACATTGGCCATACTAAAGTTCTTAAATCCAGAGGTGCCTTTACGAGCAACATACATATAAAAGTGGATGTGATTTACATTGATGGCACTTAAAGTTCTGTATCTACAAAAAAAATTATTTTTCTATAAAATCTTTGAAATAAAATTAAGTTTCAATCCATATTTAGAGTTTGTTAAAGTTCACTTTGAAATTTAATTTGTAATGAAAATGTTTTAACTTGATCTGATAAGCTAAGCATGATCTCCAGAAACTTTGCTTAGGCTATCAACTATGAATACAGCTTGAGGAAACCAACTTTTGTTGATAGGGGGAAATTTTACACCACATTTATTAACAATCCATAAAGATATAGAAAAATAATTTTCAATGCTTAATACACACATACTTTAAACATGTATGAGAATTGGGAATGCCCAATGATCGCGACACATGCACACATGTATGGGAACTGGGAATGCCCAATGGTCGCGACAAATGCACACATGTATGGGAACTTGGAATGCCCAATGGTCGCGACACATACACACATGTATGGGAACTGGGAATACCCAATGGTCGCGACACATGCACACATACATGGGAACTGGGAATGCCCAATGGTTGCGACATATGCACACATGTATGGGAACTTGAAATACCCAATGGTCGCTACACATGCACACATGTATGGGAACTGGGAATGCCCAATGGTCGCGACACATGCACAAATAGATTAGACACATAACTGCTATTTGGAATTTACTAAAACACTTTTTCAGAGGCAAGTCTCTTTTTATAAGTTTTACATAATGTAAATACCAACTTGTGATTTTTGTCTACAGAACATTCTCAAATTATTACATTTCTTAAAGTTGGATTTCTTCAGTAATTTGCTTTTCTTTGGCTTGAGCTAAAATTGACTAAAAAGTGAAGCATGTTACAAGACATGTCTATTATACACTACACATACTGTGACCATTGGGGTAAACATAACCAAATACACTAGAGATATTCTAGTGTATTTAACAAAACTGAAAACTTAAAATTGGAGTTATAATAAAATAAACACTGAAAAAACATTTATTATCTAAAGAGGAACTAATGCACTTGATTTCCAGTCGTTTATTTTTTCCGTAGACATAGTTGCCTGTTCTAAGTGCACTTATATCGGAACACTTTAAGAATCCAGTAATAGCAATATAAGAAAATAAAAATTATATGGTTCTTTGCATTATAGGCTGCATTCTATTTCTTTGTGTTGAAATTCAGTGGATTAATTCTTGCCTGTTCTCAACGAATTGGTGTAATATGGAAGCTAATTTTTTCCCCACTATAGTTAGGTAAATTATATTTTAAAATTGAGAATATTATAGTATATTTTGAGTGAAAATACTGTCTGTAACTTATTCAATTTTCACTTCTTTTTCATACAATAGATAAAAGGGGGATTTTAGTTACAAATTTGGACTCTGGCAATTCTTATGTGGCTACTAATGGTCTATAATTTTGTCATTGGATTTCAATATGTTGCATGGCTATGCGTTTTTCTGAAAGACATGTCTTCCATCATTCTACATTTAACAGTGTCATAAAGTTATGTTAGTCCATCTGGATTAGTATATTTTCGATTAACGTCGAACCCTTTTTCTTTTTTTCATGAAAGCAATGCTATAGGCTATCACGGTATAGTGAGCCCTTTTAAAGGCCCTGCTAAATTTTCATTTCAATTAATTTCTACCTTTCCTACACTTTTTAATGTAAACATAGCAATACGACTAATAAACACAGTTTATACATTTCATCAATTTCAAAAGTTAACGTCTGAGTCTGCAATAAAATATATTTAAGAGGGGTTAATGCCTTTTGGGAGGGCCTTAAAAAGTGCTCACTTTACCGTGAACAGCCTATAACATGTTTTTTGTCACCTGATGCGATTAAAAATGTATGATAAAAACTATTAAGGCTACTGCACACTCCCCATGTTATCAAGTATTGCGCTGTAGTAGAAAACCAGTAACAACATAGTCATGGTTGGAGTGTTCTTTGCAGTGCCATGTCTCTGTTTTTTCAAGTTGAGGGTCATCCATTAGAAATTTTCTAAGGGGAAATGTGCACCATTTCATGAAGTAAGTTTACATTAATAAAGGTTGTTTTAGACCAAGTGGTACAAACATCGTTAGGCGATTCTTTATGGAAAATATGACAAAAAACATAAAATCACTCATAGCATAAAGTGATTATTGAGGAAAGTTCGCATCATTAATGCAATAGAGATTGCAAACAGAGCTTTCATGACCATAAACAGTAAACTACGTGCGAAGTTTTACAACAAATTTCGGCATAGCATTTGCGTGACGGAAGCCGTTACATGTGTGCATTTTCATTTGGTAATATAATCCCTCTAACATTAGTAAAATTGGCGCATAACGTCGTTGCAGCGTTCAGAAATGTGTAACCGTGCATTTTAATAGCTATTTTTGACAGATTAATAACTACAATGTTCGCATTAACGAAAAACATGCCTTTCTGTAACGCTCTCAGCTTCCGTTCTCTTCGAAATTCTATTTTTTTTAACAATTAGCTATAACGCCTTTCAGCTATGCAAACTCTGTCAATTTAGATAAACAGTTTGTCTACCATGCTGGAGGAGTACTAAGTTACGTAATCCAGAGCACTATTTTCACGATACGTCCAATGTGTCCATATTGAGATTCTGCTATCGATAATCTTGTGTTGTACATGTCTGATAGTTTGCTGCTCGTGTCAGTGTATTCTTACATGTGTAATGGAACAGTACACTGACTTCGCCAGAGCTCGACGATATACGTTTAGTGTATGGTGCTTCTAATTGCAATGGCATGTCAGCAGTACGGATGTACGCAGAAAGGTTCCCTCTACGTTGTCATCCTGGCCACCAAATGTTCCAACGGCTTCAGGACACCAGTTCATTGCCGGCAAAGACGACAGAAAACCGCGTGCAGGCTGTGAGGACACCTGCACTTGAAGATGATGTCCTCGAGGCTGCCAGTAATGCGCCTTCGACTAGTACACATGCAATTGCCAATGTTGTAAAGGCGAGTCGTACGACAGTATGGTGTATTCTCCATGAGTACTTGCTGGTGTACCATCATCTATAACGTGTACAACATTTTTCCCCGAATCATTACCCAAGACAACTTCAGTTTTACGTGTGGTTTTTTCAACAGTGTGATATAATACCTCACTTCGAAAATTTGGTTTTGTTGTTAACAGAAGGGTAACTTTCACACAAGACCGGATATTTAACAGTCGTTGAGCGCACATCAGGGCTGAGGAAAATCCACAAGCTACATCTGCACGAGCACATCAGGTGAGATTCTGAATCAACGTGAGGTGTGGTACCATCGATGATCACCTCTTAGGACAAACTGTACTTCGTAATCGGTTGATCGGAGTCCTGTGCCGTGACTTTTTGTCTGAAACATCCCCTGTTTTATTGTAATACGTACCACTTGCTGTCAGACGTGGCATGTGGTTTCGGTGCGATGGTGCTCCAGCACATAGCAGAGCCACTGCAAGGGCAGACTTGAGATGACCATTTCGCATCAAAGGATTGACTATCGCGGCTCCAACGAATGGCCTGCGCGCTCACCTGACCTAAGTATATTCAATAATTTCCTGCGTGGTCACTTAAAGAGTTTCGCCTATGAAACCCCTGTGGAACGACAAGAAGACCTTTTTCCGCGGATCGTGGATACGTGCAACTTAATTAGAAACACACCAGGCGTGTTAGGAAGAACTTGGCAATCCTTGCTGTGACGTTGCCAGTTGTGTGCCCACCTCCGAGGCCGCCACTTTCAACAATTATTGTAACACGTTCTGTTAAATGAACACAACCATACGGATAATTTATAAGACTAGTAATTCTGGGCCGCGGTGGCTGAGCGGTTCGCCTGCTCGCCTCTCACCGAGACGAACCGGGTTCAATTCCGGGCCGGATCACTCCCAGATTTTGCGTGTGGGAATCGTGCCGGAGATGCCACTGGTCGACGGGTTTTCTCGGGGATCTCCCGTTTCCCCCACCATGTCATTCTGGTGTTGTTCCATACTCGCCTCAATCACCCTCATCGGCTCTCAAGACCTCGTTATTAAGAGTCGCCCTAATCTCGCCACTCTCCACGCACTCTCTAGTAATTCTTTAAAAGTCTGTACTGTACAACGTTAATTTATTATTTTTATAACTTATTTGTAATTAATATTAACGTTATTTTGCTATTGCCACTTAGTGAATGTGTGATTGAAACGGCATTCAGGGCGCAAATTATCAATTCCAGTACCGAGTAGGTAATTGTGTATTGCGCCCGCGCGGTAGATAATCCGCTTATATTAAGTACAGCAGTTTGCATATCTGCAAGGCGTTATACAGTTCACAATATTTGGACATAAAAGGCATTTCAAAGAGAACCGAGACCTGAGAGCGTTACAAAAAGGCAAACTTTTTTTTTTTTATCTGAACATGCTCGTTATTAATAATTCGAAAATATCGATTAAAATGGATGGTTACAATGCCATCACGCCAAATTTTCTTAATCCTAAAGGGATGATATAACGAAATAAAAATGCAAATTTAAGCAGCCTCGTTCACATATATTCTATGCCAAAATGTCTTATTTGATATAGCGTAGTTTCTTATTTATGGCCATAAAAGCATTCCTAAACAACTTGCATTGAGGACGCGTACTTCTCTCAATAATCACTTTAGGTTATTAGTCGTATTATGTTTTGTACGCATTTTGCATGAAAAATCCCACCACGACGTTTGTCCATTTGGTCTGAAACAGCCTGTATAATATAATTTAAGTGCAAAACATTTATTTTGTTCTCCTTTTAACAAATAGATTTGCGTAAGTTTGGTTTCAAAATAAATTTATTTTAAATTTTTCTTCCGGCCATGTTCTTCTTTTTCTTAACACACACAGACCCACATTAATTTACGGTTTTAGGTGTTGTAAAAAAACACAACACCTGTTTTTTTGTCATTACCAATGAGCTGTAGGTTTTATATTCGGCTACAGTAAAATGGACCAATCATAGCTTATACCAGTAAGACGGTTAGCGAGTCATTTACTCACACGTAAGATCATTGGTCATTGAAACACGTACATAATGTACGCAACTGTGTACACTAGCCCTGAATGGGTTAAACGTGAGCTGATAAATTTGCAGGAGACTGTTCCGTTATGATCTTTTCTGAAATAGTTTCCGTGAGGTAAACCTATTTTCATTTATTTTTATGTTTCTTTGTACGATTCTGGAAATCTTTCCTTTATTGCAGTTCATGCTATTTGGCAGGTTTCCTTCGTATCAATGTTTTAGAGTTTTAATACTATTTCATAATTTTATCAAGTCTCCTTGTGTGAAACCAGTGTTGAAAAATTAATGTTCCCATTTTAATTTACCTTCATTTTCAGGGATAAAGTGCAGTGTTTCGTTCCCAGTTCTGTTTTAAGTTCTCTTTGTAAATATGTCCTCTTGCACTTTGCCTCTCCTTCCTTTCGCTGGTCAATATCGGTTTCCACTCAATTATATTCCATTTCATTGTTCTCTTATAGTATCATACCTCGTATCTTATGTTTTGTATTGCATTGACAGTTTAACCTTGAATAGTTTCCTCTCTGCTTTGCTTGTATCTTCTCTCTCACTCTCTGTAAAATATGCTGAGCATTCAGTGGTCGGGAATCAGCCATCATTAATCTGAGCTCTTGTGTTCAGAGGCATGCTCACGTTGCTCAGAGGTGCAAGCTGAACACTGTGCTCATTGCACCTGAAGTCGCGTTACAGCTTTATTCAAGTAGGTTGATGAATGATGCAGCGGCAACACAGTGGCTTCGCATTCGGAAGGACCTTATTCGGTTACCGGCTCTGTTATCCTGATTTTGGCTTTCCATGTCTCTCGGAGATTTCTCAAGACGAGTGTACGCTCAATACACGCCATAGCCGGTCCCCCACCCCCTTTTTTTTCCTCTTTGTTTGTACGCGTAACTACCTCGTCCTCTGAGAAACCCACTGCCGACAAAATGTTAAATCTCGATTTAAAATAAATATTTATGACACTATTTAAAATCATTTATTAATTCCAGATTTTTCCCCACTCACAATATTTTCTAACTCTGTATGTGATTTGCATTTGGTTGGAAACTATTTGACTCCTATGTACGATTCGGTATGTTTTACATCCATATACATAAACTTACACGCTAGAGCAACTTACCATGTTTATACTCAACTGAAACAGAAACCTATCCTCATGAATGTGATTACGAGTTGCTGCACACTATTTAGTGCATACCAATAACAACATCTTTAGTTTGCTAAAATATGTGTTAAGTGGGTTGTTTGCAAATCACGAGAATTTTTTTCTCTATACTTACCGCTTTATTGTGAATTTTATGTCTGCTTTGTTGTATTCTAGTCTGAATATCTGTATGTTGGTTTTCATTCATGGTATATATAAGTAGGGAGGGAGGGGAGGATGGCCAGTGAAAATGCTTATCCAGTAAGGAGGGAGGGGAGGATGGCCATTGAAAATGCTTATCCAGTAAGGAGGGGAAGTCCCACGTGGTGGGCCCTACTCTGCAGGTAGTATTTTCCATCTATCACTCCGCACATCTTCCACTCGGCTACAATATGCAAAGGCTGGAGCTTTACTAAATCCCTTACTCTGATATCAGTGCTTGTCGTCTTCATATTCGAGTATCTTTCTACTTTGCTGCCATTTTGTGCTTGAAGAGTTAAAGATGGAGTGAGTTTAAGTTTTTTAGTACTTCAAGTGTTAAGTTTCATTAGCCGCGTCAAGACTATAGGTTAGTACATCAAGATTTTTAGGTTAGGTTTGTAGATAACCAAGATTTTAAGCTAGTTAGTACATCAATATTTTTAGGTTAGATAGTTATATCATCAATATTTTAGACTAGTTAGTATATCAAGATTTTTAGGTTAGGTTTTTAGCTCATCGAGATTTTAGACTATTTAGAACATCAAGATATTTATGTTAGGTTTTTGATAATTAATGTATTAGGCTAATAACTACATCAATATTTTTAGGTTAGGTTCTTAGATCATCAAGACTTTAGGTTTAAGTAAGGTTTAGCATGTCAAGAGTTAGGTGTTTTTAGTGCATAATAATGGAAGCAAGCCAGTGCAAGTTTTATGGTAAGTCTTATACTGTGCGGAAGAACATTCTAAGGCATGAGAGGAACTGCAGCTCAAACCACATAAGGGAGATCAGCTGATGTGCGAGAAGTGTGGCAAAAGATTGTTCATGGAGATAAACCACAAGAGCATCTTCGTAGCTTCAATGGTGCCAACAGGAATGCGGCGACCTCCAGATACAAGTTTTGCAAAAGGCAATTTACTTAACAGCATAATGCATGACGACATGAAGCACGGTGTGAGTTCAATGCTGAATATAGTCTATTGAAGTGCGACAACTGCAGTGTCCAGTTTACCTGTTGTGACAACCTGGCCATGCACCTGAAAGTCTGCAATGGGAAATCAGCACAGCCAGCCAGAAAAAGAGATGTGTACAGCCAATATATAGTGCTCAACTATACTGCTCGAGAACATCAGCCAGACCGAAAATCGTCGCTCCCATGGTTTCACCGAGGCAGAGACTACATTCCGTGGAAATTTAAAAACTTATGTAGCAGAGAATGATGTTGATGCCAGAGATATATGTGACTACTTGGTAGGCATTCACAATAACATTGTTGGCTAGTTAACAGAAAAAGTAGAGAACCGTGGTACAGTTAAATTTATCATCGTGCTGGAATGTACTTACTGAATTCCAGAGATACACGAAGACCAGACAGATGTAAGAGCTTTTAAGGTGAAAAATGTGCCAGTCCACAATACTGATGATATTGAACATGCCGTGTCACAAAGTATTGTGAAACTCTGTACTGAAGAAAGAGTGTGTGCCATGAAAGGATCTGGATGGACGCTCATCTCTGTCAACTGGCTACAACTCCGGATCAACAAACTCGATCCTCTAAGACCCTCGTCATGGATAGATTTACCAGCTTCCATCAAGGCTAGAAAGAGGTAATCAGTCCAAAAAATTAAAACCACATGTGTTTTAAATGGGCAGTACTGGCCAAGTTCGTGGACACTACTAATCTGAAACGTGTAGACAAGAGATACAGGGATGTTAAAGACAGAAGCGACTTTTCAGACATCAATTTTCCAACACCAGTGACTCAAATCAAATTTTCTGAGAAGAATAACGCAGGAACATTGGTCAATGCTCAGTTGATGAAAACAATAAAAATTTTCCTCTCCGAGTGACCAGTGAAAAAAATAACGATAATATTATAATGCTGTTTTTGTGAGGGGAGATACATTCCACTACTGCCACATTTCAAATTTCTCCTGACTGGTACTATCCCAGAAGACGGCCCATCATGGCACAGTGCATACACGCAAGAGATGCATAATGCATTTTAACGACCAGTCTTGAGTTTCTGGTCTAAAATGTGAACAGTGTCTAGCTGAACAAAACAAATTTTACTCTAGACGTGCACTTCTTCGAGCTGACATGCAACAGCCTGGCAAGGATGGGAGGTTTGCTTTGTTCTGCTTCAGAAATATTCCGCAACAGTATAAACTAACGATTGTGACCTACTCAGATTTTGAAGGCATTTTGGAAACGATTCAGACCTGCCAACCTGATCCTGAGAAGGTTCTCACGATGACATACCAGAAGCATGAGGCTTACAAGTTCTGTATTTTCGTACATGTAGACAGTAACATAATTCCTGCGACACTGACATCGGAATTGCCACAAGAACCTATACTCTACACAGGAATGGATGCGCCGAAGATTTTTATTGAGAAAATCGTTGAGATCGGCGAGAAAGTGAAGACGATCTACAAGACTTCGCTGAGGATGCTACCACTAACTCCAGCACAAAATTCATCATATCTCCAGGTATCAAGATGCTGTCACTGCGGAGGAAGTTTCGGCAAGGATAGTGTGAAGGTATGAGACCACTGTCACTCTAGCGGCGAGTATATTGGAGCAGCCTGTAACAACTGCAATTCGCCCAGAAGATGACTGAATATGTTTCCAGTATTTTTTCATAACCTGGCATATGATGAAAATTCTATGTTCAGAGAACTGGCATATGACAACAACGACATCACTATTATACCATATAATGAAGAGAAAATGATTACTTTTGGAAAATCACTTGTACAGAAGTTCAGCATTCAATTTATCACCCGTTTCCATTTCATGGCCAGCAGCTTCTCAACCCTAGCAGGGAACCTGCCAGCAGTAAACAAGTTCAACACTACATATAAATTCTTCAGTTCCGATGATCTGGCCCTAGTGACAAGAAACGGAGTCTTCCCGGATGATTATATCTACATCATCGAGAGATTGGTCGAGACAGAGGTACCATTGAAAGAGAAGTTTTATAATAAGCTGACAAATGCGAACACAGGTCATACAGAGGATTCTCACTCTCAACCAGCGTGGAAAAAAGTTTACTGTTGAATCTTGAAGCAGTAGTTACTCTAAAATCTACATGAAAACAGATGTACTGCTGCTCGATGATGCGTTTGTAAACTTCCGCAGTCTCTTCCTAGACACGTATAGACTGGACTGTGTTCATCACATAAGTTCACCTGGCTTCACATTTGATGACATGCTGAAGGTGACTGCTGTGAAACTCGAACTTTTAACCGATTACAATATGTGCATGTTTCTCAAGAATGGTATAAATGGTGGCATGGCTCAGTGTGAGAAGAGGCACTGTGTTGAAAACAAAATGTATGATGGCGATAACTGAGAACTATGCCCCTTATGAGCCGGCGGAATACCTTATGTACATGGATGCTAACCATTTGTCCAGCTGAGCGACAAGTTTGCCTCCGCCTATAAGATATTTCAAGTGATCCAGTACCGACTTTGACATCATAAGCATTACTGGCAATTCTCCTGTGATATACATAATCGATTGTGATGTAAGTTACCTGTCTGAAATGCACAGTGAACATAAGGACGTGCCATTTATGGCAATTAATGAATGTCTAACAGAATCCAAGCAGAATAAACTGATGACCACACTGACGAACAAGAAAAATTATATAGTTCACTATGTCACACTCAATCGATCTATCACCCATGGAATGAAAATTGAGATTCACTGTGTGCTGGAGTTCGATCAGTGTGTCTGGCTACACCCATACATCCAGTTGAATACCACAAGACACGGAGCTTTTGAAAAAGACTTTTTCAAGCTTGCAAACAATGCAGTCTTCTGCAAGATCATGGAAAACAAACGTAATATGCACTAAATGAGCCTTGTCTGCATGAGAAGTAATCCAAGACACTTGTTGCAAAACCAGCCATTAAAGACAGATTAACATATTACGAGAACCTGTCGCTCGAAAGCTAAAGCATAAGGCTATCGTGTTCGACAAGACTATTTATGCTGGCTTGAAATTACTCGACATAAGTACAGTTCAAAACCAACTATTGCATGGTCCCAACACTTGTGCTCACAAATGAATGCGTGACCAAACAGGTTAAACTGCATGGGGATAATCTTCACATAAAAGTAAATATTCAAAAACCAGTGTAAATGTCGTACACATCTGGATTGTGTGGCCGAACTGGTTTAATGGATTACTTTATACGAATTTATTTTGATTTTATTGGCTTCAAAGCTATCTTTTTAGCTCTTGTAGTACCATGATTTGCCAATAATTGCATGTTTTCCCAGTCACTGTTAATTTGTGTTAATGTTACTCGAAAATCTGTAACACTAGTTACGACTATTATTATTAAGACGCCCAGTTTCAGGTTTTATATTAGCCTATCAAATATGCATTCCCTTTTTCTCAGCACCAAATTATATTATGGGGTTGGTAGTAACATTTATGATTGTCCTATTCCTTACTTAGGTATCGTTATCAAACAACAGCCACTCCAAAATGACATTTTCATTATTCAGCCCCAAGACATTTCACTGTTAGCACTAATCTTTTTACAAAATACTGTTAATAGTTAGGTCTAGGCTATTTTTGTGTAGGAAGCTGGGAGCAAGGTGCAGTGTACTTATCTTTGACTTTGCCTTGTTGCCACCACGTCACGTCCAAGGGGTGGCCCAGTGCTTACACACTGCACTAGCATTTGAAAGGAAACTGTTCCGTTCCCGCTTCACCCATCCTGATTTTAATTATTCGTGATTCTTCTTCATGCAGGCCAAAGCCTTTCCATCCCCTGCTCATAATTTTCCGAACAATTCGTGATCTCACTAACGACCCTTCCTCTATGACATATTAAGCCAAACAAAACTAAGATAATGAAATAAAAATAATTGCCGCCTAAAACAAAATCGATTATGAAAAAAAACTCAATAAAAATCTATATATTCCCAAAGAAATTAAAAATTACTTGAATTATTTTTTATTAAGTTGCTTGAGGTTTACATTAAGCATATCATAAAAGTTTATTTTCCTAAAATTACTAAAACCTGGAAATACAGTTTAATTAAACGTATTGTGTATTTGAATTTAATGTGTTTTAAAAATGTTCATACACTTTCCTGCATAGTTACTAGTTCAACTCTTGACGAGTAGAAACAGATGTGGCCACTGTTACCTCTGCTGCATTAGAGGGCTACCATATCTGCTTAATTCTCTTAAAGCTACGCCAGATCAGAAATTAAACATTCATTGTGATTTTGACCTGAATACGTCTTTAAACTTGCAACCATAGTGGGAGGCAATCCAGAAAATTTGAAGATAAAATCGGAGGATAGAGTTTGGTATTGCAGCTCCAAATCTATCGTCTACATTAAGAATTATATTACGCAACTCGATTGCCAAAAGATCAAAGAATATGTTACATTGAGTGAGGACTGCGAAGCATCGTGAGGGGCTAATATGAGAGGGGGTTAGGAGGGGGGGAGGAGACGCCAAAATTTTAAGTTATTTTTTCGCCGCGTCTCATAACATCCACGTAGTATAACTTTTGACTAGGAGAAGCGACTCTCGTTCAAGTTTCAATCGACAACTCTTGTCAAGATCAATCAATTGCGTGTACAAAAACATATGTGTGGCGTGGCTATGGTGGAATTGTATGAGATTAATGTAAAAAATTTAAGAAAACTTAACACAGTATCAGCCCATACTCGTCAAAAGCCAAGTCGAAATACAGAAATCGTATACGGTTGGAAAGAGCATCTCAAAAGCAATCCAGTGATACCCATAAAACCCTATATGATAGAGGGAAGCGGTGCCGGGAACGTAAAATAAACATCAAGGCGTCCGAGCGCGTCAACGTAGACGTATTCACACAAAACAAACGGCCATGTCCCTAACACAGTCACACCCCATTTTAAGAATTACTTTCTTTGTTTAAGATTGAAGCCTGCGTAAGGACCGAGTATGGCAAACCTTTAATTACTTTGTCAAAAAATTGAGTTATCAAACATTTAGTATGAAAGATAATTATGTCAGTTCTCAGAGCTCGTGACTATATTTTTTTTTTAATGTATATATAATTGACATTTAAAAAAACAAGTTTATTCAAGTAATTATTTGATCTTCCAAAAACACGAATACAATCATGCAAAAGTATACACTCGGTTCCAACTGTCCCTTTCATACATCAATTCTTTTTTTAATGTATAAATTTTCAACCCACAAATTTTAGTGAGCTGAGATACTACACCATTTGAAATAGGAGAGGAAATTTAATTTCGAGAACTTCTCCGACAAAAAAATATGGGAACTGTGTAAAGCGTATTTCGATTTCATTTGCCGCAGACGCCAACACGAATCATTAAATGATTTATGTATTCGAAAACTAACATCAATTAGAAGCCCAGGAATTAAATACACACGTTGAATACATTTCAAAATGTAAACATATATATATATATATATATATATATATATATATATATATATAGACACACACACACACACCTGCACTTCCGACTACACTCTGTGGGAAATGGAATAACTCTAAAATAAGAACATTACGGGAAAAGAAAGCAGTACGATCTTAAACTGCTTTCGCAAATACTTACCAAAGAACATGAACTGGGACTGCGAATTCAGATACTATAAATACCACGCTGCAAGATTTCTTTGCGTATGAATGTGTGATCGTTAAACTCGATGCCGTCGAAGTCCTTAGGACACTTTAGGTAGCATGTGAAAATGTTGGCAACAGAGCAGACAGTTAAAACAGCGTCGGAAATTTGCTCCTAACATTGAAAGTGCACTAATACATACAAAAAAAAAAAAAAACTTTAATTGTGAAAGAATTGTCACTCCTGTCGTTTCTTTCTGAGCCAATAATTTTTTGATGAATAACAGCACCTAAGATATTAATATGGCCAAAGGGCTCCTATATAATAGAGAACATATGAAGTTAGGTTAGATTAGTAAAAATAAAAATAAAACATACCATTATAAGAGTAAAATTCATGATCAAGTGCAACGAAAATTTCGACTTAATAAAACGCAGAAAAGTGGAAAAGTGTTGGGATTCGAATCAAAATCTAAGACGCAAGGAAGATCAGCGAATCACTGCACCCGTTACACACTGTTAAATGTGATAAGAACACATTTTAATCTGACCAGTCATGTGTATATCAATAACAGATTGAACACAACATTACATTTCACTGATAAGATCTCCAGTTTTTAAATTGATCAAAATGACCCCAAACATCTTTTACGCTCTGTTCAGTACCAATAACGCACACAAAGCTACCATTATAAATCACTGTACACTTTTCAAAAATGAATGAATCACTTTATACCATCTTTTGCAATCCTAAGTAATCTTCAATGAGAAACAAATGTAATAAAATAAAGAATCGCGGCAAACTGATGACCAGTATACAATGCGTCGTCATAATTTTAACGTGAGTAAACAAGGATTACCTTTGTAAACAATACCCGGCAGGGTCACCAGATTGCAAGTGGGAATCGTGCCGGACATTGCGGTTGGTCGGCGGGTTTTCTTGGGGATCTCCCGTTTCCCCAGCCCCTTCATTCCGGCGCCGCTCCATATTCTCTTCAATCACCCTCATCAGCTCTCAAGACCTCGCTGTTAAGGGCCGCCCAAATATTTTCACTCACTCACCTTTGTAGTCTCGGCTTTGCTGTAAACAACATGGAACTCATATAAATGTAATAAGGATAGATTCCTGTAAACAAAACCTTATATTGTCCCATCATTGGAAACCCATTTTTTTGGTTACCCTTTCTCCCTATCGTAGGACGATATTGTTGAAAACATATGCTTGGGTTCATACTGTTTGAGTTAATTGTTTAAAAAATGAAACGGGTACATCTATATGAAAACTCTGCAAAATATTTTTACGGAATTTCTTTTTTCAGTATCTGAAATACAGCAGTTTGACTTATTGTGTTTTCTTTACATTTGCAGCTAGTATGTTCCTTTCAGAATCTCTTGGTTTTACTTCTCAATTTCCTAACATTTGTCGATATTCGCCAACCTTTTCAAACATCCATTTGATATTAAGATTGCCTTCCCTTAACCACTGATGCAACACGTCTAACGTATACCCTCGGTAATTATTTTGGAAAAAGTTATACCCACCATTTTGTTCGTCCCCTCTTCCCTAATTACGTAATCACGACACTTAATTGCTAGCGTTTTCGTAGTTATATCAACTACAAACTTCATTTTGCCATCTTCCTTCCCATATTTGAACACTTACTTTTGGGTATCATTTCCCGCCATTCTGTCATCATTGTTATTACCCCATCCATTCTCCTAAATATTTATCTGTTAAATATTTTCCTTATTCCCTTAACTCCGGTCGTTGCCGTTGTCTTCGGGTATTTTTCTTCTATAAATTTTCAGTGCGTAGCATTTTATCATGCCATGTTAAAGCCCTTGCCTTGAGTTTTCGCTACCTCCTCCCTAAATGTCTGAAATTTATGGACTTTTTGTAACTCCAGAGATGGGACTTAGCACAAGTATACAACTCGGCAAACTTTGGCCGTATTTTCAAACTCTATTATTTCGGAAACTGTCAGCCACAGAGATACAAATTGTTAGAATTATACTACTCGAAAATTTTATTCATCTGAAGTAGCCAAATTTTCAAACTTTATACTTCAGACATCTTTTCAGCTGCAGAGTTGGGACTTGGTGCGGTCACGCAATTAGATAATATTTCAATACTTTCACACTTTCAATATTTCTTTCAACCCATTTGTTTCATTTTGCGATCTCCCATTCTGTGAAACTTTACATATTATGCTTATTAACACTGCATATATTTCTAAAAAGCATTCAAATCATAGCATTTCCATAAAACTTACTGTGTTAAGGTTTATAAAAAAAATTACAATCAATTGTATGAACTAAATTCACCTCACACTTTTCTTTGTATGTGAGAAAATTTAAGTCTACAGAGACCTCGGTTAAGTCACCATGTATTACCATTAATTCGAGTTTTGGAGTCCTTTGCCTGTACCAAAGTTTGCTGAAAACTTCTTGACGCTTGCAGTCAAATGATTGTTCCAAAGGTTCTAAGTAAATCTTGAGTTTTGGAGTCGTATGCCCGTACCAAAGGTTGTTGAACACTTCTTGATATTTGGAGTCCCATAACTGCATCGAATATTCTTAGTGCTGCTTGGAATTTGGAGTAATTTGCCCCTACCAGAGGTTGCTAAACGATTCTTGGTGTTTAGACTCTCATAACTGCACCACAGGTTCTAAGAAATTCTTGAGTTTTTTATTACTGTGCCTGTACCAAAAGTTGGTGAACACTACTTGATATTTTAAGTCCTATTCCTGCATGATTGTTTCTAAACAATTCTTGAGTATTTGAGTACCATTTTTGTACTAAATGTTGCTGAACACTTCTAAAAGTTTTGAGTACCATGCCTGTGCCATTTTCCTGAGCACGTCTTGAGTTTTTGAGTCCCATTCCTGTACTAAAGGTTGATGAGCTTTTCTTGATGACTGGAGTCCAAAGCCTGCAACGAAGGTTGCTAAATACGTCTGAGATTTAGAGTCCGATAGTTGCACCGAAGCCATCCCATGCTCCGATATGACTGTGGAGGTGCAGGAATTTCCGCAATATAATGCTGGAGTACACGCAAGGCATTCTCCATAGAGTATATCTGTGGATTTGGCTAGCCAATCCAAGACGATGAAGTTCTTGATTCCCTAGTAGTCATCTACCAATAAAGCTCGATTTTGAAGAGGTTTGATACCAGTTGTGCCCTTGGGAATCTTGATGAGCATCTGGATGATAACCCTTTGTGTATTACTGTTCTTTTTCAAAGTCATGATAAACACATAGAGAAGTTTATGCGAGCTGAACACAATGCTGCCCTAGAGTTAAGTGTAACTGCCAGGATAATGATATTCTTTCATTTTTCTAAAATGGATCGATTTTACTACCCCTCTTTTCGCAATGTGTAAATACACTCAGAACCACTGCGAAGTATGAAACTGGACTCGCTCATAATCCAAGAACAGCCAACTGTTCACTTCTCTGTGCTCGATGAGCTCTGCACCACACCAGTAAAACAGTTTTAGGGGAAGTGTTTCAGTAAGTTGTAGTTCACATACGTGTATCCATAGAGTTCCACAAGTTGCAAGCATCAGTACACGGTATATCTTGAACTGCTCGGTTTTGTGCCTGCTCCTAGGTCCCTAGCTAGCTTGATTAGTATACTTTCACTGCGTTTTCTGACAGGCAGGGCCAGATAAAGTTTTTCTCGTGACACTGTACTTCTTGGACATCTATCACTGTTCGCTGAAGGATCGACTAACATTTTCACTCTGATAATCACCTGTCAAATCCAAAATGCCACTCAGTGGAACATACAGTAATTGAAACATCAAAAATGAGTTCGGTCAGCCTCCAGTCTTCCAATGATTTTTCCTTGCACAACACTGGAATTGTAGGTTAAGCTATCGTGGTCACATGCATAACTGCACACCAAGAATAATAACCATGCTACCCACTTCATTCTCTCATGCATATTGAGAAACACACACTGTTTTCGTCTGCTCATGTTTAAAATCATCATAGGCTATTACATAAACTCCCTTGAAAAATAAGATATTGTGTTATGTTCTGTGATGACCAAAATGTGACATGCCACTGGTAATAAGCATACTTGGTAACTTAATGCGTGCAAAAATTTGTTGTTTTAATCTGCACTCATTCATGTTTGGCATTAGACGGCTCTGGTTATTTTTACATTTTAATCTGTGCTCTTGTTTACTGTAGAAGAATTATTTCAATGAAATAATTAACATATTAGTATTTCATAGCAGTAACTTACTTGTGCCTATCACTATGTAATATTCACTCAAACATTATATCTAATAGCATAATCCACATTTACCTATAATTTGAAACACAGTTATTTGGCACCCTGACCCCAAATGGTAAGAGAAAATTCTGTAACACGAACGGGAGATCCTGGAAATGTTTAACTTTACTGCAGTTTTAAACTTGCAAAGTGCTGTGTGGCATCGCCCGAGTGTAGACAATGAATCTCCCTAATGTTCTATGGCTAAAGCATGGCAAACCTAATACTGTATTTTTTAAAAAATGGTATTTAACCATACTGCCAGGTTCTTGAATGCTATTGGTTGGTTAGTGTTCGCATTATATTATTTTTCCAGTCGTTCATTGGCTGGTCAGTATTCACAATACAGCATACATGCTGAGCTATGAAAGAAACCTAGTGTATGTATGTGATTGACACCATATCGTTTGTTGTGGGAATATGAGCAAGCGACATCCAAAGTGATTGTTAGTTTTTTGGTGGATGTAGTGGAGAGTCAGTGTCTCGTCTAGATTTATCTGTCAGTTTATTCGAGATTAAATGTGATGGTACCATAGGCCTACCATCAGCCTCCTAGCCCATCAGCATCACTTGTGGCATAATCTTCTTGGACTGTGCCATCCGCATCTCTAACAGTGCCTTCAACTTCTTCAGTTACACCATCTTCTTGGACTGTGCCATCCGCATCTCTAACAGTGCCTTCAACTTCTTCAGTTACGCCATCTTCTTGGACTGTGCCATCCGCATCTCTAACAGTGCCTTCAACTTCTTCAGTTACGCCATCTTCTTGGACTGTGCCATCTGCATCTCTAACAGTGCCTTCAACTTCTTCAGTTACACCATCTTCTTGGACTGTGCCATCCGCATCTCTAACAGTGCCTTCAACTTCTTCAGTTACACCATCTTCTTGGACTGTGCCATCTGCATCTCTAACAGTGCCTTCAACTTCTTCAGTTACACCATCTTCTTGGACTGTGCCATCCGCATCTCTAACAGTGCCTTCAACTTCTTCAGTTACACCATCTTCTTGGACTGTGCCATCCGCATCTCTAACAGTGCCTTCAACTTCTTCAGTTACGCCATCTTCTTGGACTGTGCCATCCGCATCTCTAACAGTGCCTTCAACTTCTTCAGTTACGCCATCTTCTTGGACTGTGCCATCTGCATCTCTAACAGTGCCTTCAACTTCTTCAGTTACGCCATCTTCTTGGACTGTGCCATCCGCATCTCTAACAGTGCCTTCAACTTCTTCAGTTACACCATCTTCTTGGACTGTGCCATCTGCATCTCTAACAGTGCCTTCAACTTCTTCAGTTACGCCATCTTCTTGGACTGTGCCATCTGCATCTCTAACAGTGCCTTCAACTTCTTCAGTTACACCATCTTCTTGGACTGTGCCATCCGCATCTCTAACAGTGCCTTCAACTTCTTCAGTTACACCATCTTCTTGGACTGTGCCATCTGCATCTCTAACAGTGCCTTCAACTTCTTCAGTTACACCATCTTCTTGGACTGTGCCATCTGCATCTCTAACAGTGCCTTCAACTTCTTCAGTTACACCATCTTAATCTTTGATGTAATCGATTTGGATGACTGCATTCTCGGAAGTCTTGTTACACTCGACCTAAACTTTGTGTAATTACTGAGGAGTAGTATTCCCCTGAACTCGTAATAATCAACGACATGAAATGTGTACAACCTAAGCAATATAAGCACTCTGTTTTATTAGCACAGCATTTATGGGCACTGTTCACCTGGAGTGACAAATACAGTAGCCATTTCAAAATCTGCATGTTTACTCTGACTGTATCATTTACATCTGACCATAAAATATTGGTCTGTGCAATTCGCATCATGGGGAGTATCATCAATAGCACTCTCCACAGAAGCGTTGTTTGAAAACGTTATTGTTACCTCTGTGGACATGAATCCACATTCAGCTATATTGCTCAAACACATTAAATATGTTGGTGATATCTGTGCAAAGGTCATATTGAATTGACAAGCCACAGCGACACTTTTGTATACATTCTAACATTTGCGAAGCTGTAGTTCTGTGTTTTAATCGAGATGTATTGCCATTACTGCAGCACAGGGTCTGCTAACAGCTTCAGTACCAACCATCTTGCATCATCGTTTATTTAACCCATTCCGTACCGTGATGGATGTGGTGTGCTATTTTCTTGTAACGTCAATTTGAGCATAAAAGACAGTCTTCGCAAACAATACTGAGCTTTAAGAAATTTTTTCTATTATGTACTATGGTGCATGAAGGGCGTTTTATGTTTTTGAGTGTAAACTATGATGTTTAGAATTTTTGAGAATCAGTTGCTAATATGTGAATCTTGGATGGAAAAATGTGTCAGTTTGGGGGGCAAACAGACACATATTTTTGTAAATACACATGTGGGTGAGTAAAAGATATTTTTTATAATATAATTCGTATGTTTTGAAAATGAACTGCTCATTTCATTTCACAAATTTATTATTTATAAAAATCGTACTTTTTTTTGTAATAAATGATTAAAAATAAATAATTTTCTGACATAATCAGTAAAGTGTATGCTAGACAAAAATTATTTTGATATCGTATTTACTTTTAAGATTTGTCAAAGTGTGTGTGTCTATATATATGTATATATATATATATATATATAATATATATATATATATATATATATATATATATATATATACACGCATATAGGTATAGCCCTTGAGACAAAAGTTAAAGAACATCTATTTATTTCGTGCGGCCATTCAGTTTACTACTTCGTTGACAAGCGTGAAATTATCAATACTTTGCACTCATGATATACATTATATTACGTCTTTGTTGGGGACAGCAGCCAGATTAAATACACTGACAGAAATAGTGGGGGCCAGTGTATAGTTGGGTATCGCGAGTTCAATGTCATGGAGATTAGACTAAACTGGGGGGGGGGGGGAGCGGTTACTATTGTTTTAGCACTGTGTCAAATAATTCTTTCATCAAGTTTATGTTTTGAGCTCCATGAAATGTTTAACTAATCTCATACTTTCAAGGGTCTGAGTTCTACGAGTCAAAAACATTTAATAAGTTAAAAATGTATTTACTTGTAAATTATCCTATTGATAGTTTTCAAAGGTATTGAGCTTAATAACTTTCAAAATATAGTTTTCGTTCTATGAGCCATTTATTGTTCTTCTCATTTGTACATTTTACCCTGGAAAATTAAATCGCATAATTATGGTAACAATTTAATGTAAATAAATAACTGTACCTCATTTCTGAGCGTTTATTTATCATCAGTTTAGTGTAATTTACCTAACATGCAATTATAGATCAACAACGGGTCTTATTTCAGTAACTGATACAAATTTAAAGAGAAATATTTACTTCGTCATTCATACACTGCATTTGCATTCCAGTAAAGAATACACAGACAAAAGATAACAGTGTTACAACAGCACAGCATTCAAACAGGTTTTTTTGCGATATATATTATACAAAAAACATTTCTGGCTGCAAAGTCCGTTGCCGTTAGAGGACAGTGTTGATTAATTTTCTGAATAATATGCTTACACACTACATGAAAGCTCCAGTAATAATAATAATTTGAAATTTTTTGAAAAATTTGAAAAAATATGTTTTTTTCTAAATCCATTACAGCAATTGTCAAGTATCAATTCATGTGCCTGAAATACGAGTAATTTATTTGTAGGGCACCCAAGCGCTTGAAATTCTACGAAAAAATTCGCAAAACACCATACTTGTTGCATAACAAGGAACTACAGAATGATTCACTCTCTCGCGGCCCCTGATCTTCGCACATAAATATCAAACTATTAGTAATAATGTGATGAAATCTGCTACAGACATACCTTGGTGTATGAGAAGCACAGTGGCGTCATTGTAGGCGATGCCACAGTTTGTCCAGTCCTTGCGTGGATGTTCGCGTCCATCTGAACGATTCGGCAGCTAAATGGCACTCGTACGGACATGTGCTTTCTTGTAGCTGCTGTTCTGGCGCACTAGGTGGTGCTTGTTCGGGTACAGTGTGAAGCGACACTCAGTGGAGCAGCGTATGCCTATCGTCTACATGCACCGGGAAACAAGTCCTTAGTGGCGTGCCTGCGACAGTCTCTTGTACAGTTCGGGCGCTGGAAACAGCCTGCCAAGTCCTCCATTCAATAGTCGGTGAAGAAACTGAGAACAAGGGGACATTACTGAATGTGCACGACGAAGGACGCCCAAAACTGCCAGGCGTAACGTTGCAGGAAGTGAGAATCACATTGCTGGCCTCACCGAAGAAGTCGTTGCAGAGACTGTCGAAGGAAATGGGAGTTTTTATTGGATCCTGCGGTTTGTCGGCGCATATTTGATAATCCTTGGTTATATGTGGTTTCATCTCAGTGAGGTCGTTAATTCCTAGACTATCCGGTTTTGATCAACTGGAAATCCTCGCCGTGCATTACACGCCTCTTCATGATCAACATTTGGAGTGTGGTGCGTATTATCAAGGCACCGCGCCATTGGCCTCATCTTTTTCAATACAAAAGTCTAATACATGCGTCTAAGTGGGAATCTTTCCAGAGTTTGTAAATCGGTTGTGTGACGCGGAACTCCATACTGGCTATTTTCAGCAGAATGGTGCCTCCAGCCACACCTCCTTAGCAAGCATAAGATATATGATAAATTATGACCTACTTTGAAGATCGTGAAATTTCCGAAGCTCTTTGGCCACCTAGATCGCTTGACCTTATCCCACCGGATTTCTTCCTATGGGACATGTAAAAATCCACGGACTATCGTGCAAGACATCATTCAGCGGGAAATTGACGCTGTGGCTCCGGTTGTGACTCCTTCCGTAACACGGAAAGGTGTGCGAAGGCGTGCACTGATGCTAATGACGATCACTTCCAACACTTTCTTTGACGTCGCCATGCTTCTCATACATTACGGGATGTCCGTAGCACATTTAATAACATTGTTACCATTAATTTGATACTTATGTGCGAGAGTGGAACATCCTATAAAACGGCTGGGTGTTGGCTACCAGCGGCTGCAGTATTACGGTATAGCTACAAGTTCACTCCACCTGTTGTATTTGGACTCTCCAATTTCGTTGTTACTAATTACTCTGTTCGACCATCACCCTCCCCTATTCCCTTATTACTAATTAGTCTTCTCGATAATTACTATCCCTGATTCCCTATTTCCTAATGGCTTACTCTTTTGAGCTCAGGACATTCTGCTACAATTCTCGACTGTGCACTTGCTACGCCCTAGAGCCTAGAACATGGCAAAGAGGATTTGAAAACACCATTCAACAAAAACATAATCACCTAGGCGACAACGACCCTCTCTAAGGCAAAGTGAATAAAACACGGAAGAACAATAAACTAGGAAAAATTCTACATACTATGAGCTGAAATGAAATGCACGTGAATTCTGATGCTGTGTTTTGATTTTATAAATTTTCTTTATTTTCAGACATATTTTTCATATACAAAGTAAATTTTTGTTTCCCATATCGTTTCACAAAATAATGTGAATTTTACAATTTTAAATTTCCCAAAATGGGCACAATTAAAATAATTAACATTTATAATTCTGGTTTATAGTCGCAACAGTTGCCATTTCTTTCTTTCATAAATATTTTAATATACAAGGTAAACTTTTGTTGCCAATATCTTTCACAAGTGTGAATTTTACAAAAACAGTGCACATTAAAAATAATTAACATGTATAACACTGGCTATTAGTTGTAACAGTTGCCATTTCTTTCTTTCATTTTGAAAATTACCATTTATATTCAGGCCATACACTATTTACCAAAGGTCATAAAGGTGCAACAATATTATGTGTCATATCATAATAATTTATACAGAAGGTTACAATTTATTTTCTCGGTCATATACAAGTTACCAAAGGTCATTAAATTGCAAGAATATTATTTGAAATGTTTTCTCCAAACAATGAGAAAAGTTTTATAGAGTTTCTGTTCAAAAACATGTTTTGTGGGCTTATCTACAACTAGAGAAAAATTATATTTCTATTTTCCCAAAATTTAATTAATTTCATTGGGAAAATTTCAGAAAAGACATGTATAAACTTTAACTGGGGAATTAGCAGAATTACAAGATTCTATCCTGAACCCCAGCATTCATTTTAAGGATTATTTTCCAGAAGTTCAGGGAAAACTCTAAACCCCTTCCCTGGTTTATATCGCGTACAAAACTTATGGGCATTTTCCCAGATTGTCCATAATTTAGTATTTGTTGATTCATATTTAATTAAAATTCGGCATCTCATAAAAATACTTTACCAAGATTTAAACTTTACATTAACATTCAGATTTGCCGAGGATAAAAACAAAGTATTTTTTGAGGTTTAACTAGGTTGTTCTAGGGCATCATGCCCCCGCCCCCCTTTCGTTCTGCCTATTAGGACATCAAAGTATGTCTCGCCATAAGGGCCGGCATGACAACTAGTGGCATTCTTATCTTGGCATTCCGAAGCTCTCTCGAGGATGCTGTCTGACCTCGAGACAACTCCGCACCCAGGATATTTAGAAGAAATTATTTAGTTCTCCCTAGAGAGTCTTAATTAATGATCAGGCAATGGCTGGGTTTGTTACTTAAAATGTAATGTTGAAGGGGCAATAGGCGAACAGCCAATCGCCAGCGAATATGCCACAATTACATGAAAAAAATAGTGCTACCAGCTACCAATTTAGCAAACAAATGAACATCATATTGGTACTCCTGCGCCGCTTCCATGGTGATGTCACAAGAGTGGGGAGGTCATGCGCAGTGGCCGCAGATCGCAGCGCCACCTAGACAACGGAAAATCCGGTGCCACGTTAAAAAGTTCAGTAACAAAACTGGCTCCCAGCGGCGAGGCTATGTCCGATGTCCTAGTGAACTTCCGTGTCGGTAACCAAAGTTTGCCGTAGCAAATTTCTAAGCAACTCTTCACGTTTTCACAAACCAGGTTGGTAAAAAGGTAGTAAAATGTTTATAAGTTCAGGCAGAAATTAATTTAAACCAAAAATGGGAAAAGTTCGTTCATTTCACGTATAGGCCGTTCACGATAAAGTGAGCACTTTTGAAGCCCTAGTTACTTTTTTTCTTTTAGCCAATTTATATCCTTCCATCCCTTGTTAATGTAAACCCTGCCATGTGAGTAATAAACGCAGTGTATACATCCACCATACCCAAAACCAAATGTCCCAGGCCATAATGAAATGTATTTATTGGTTATTATGTGTGATGAAACAGCTTCAAAAAGTTCTCACTTTACCGTGAACGGCCTATAGTGGTGTTGCGTTGTACTTGAGCGGTTAGATGCAGTCGTCAGACATTGGTGAAGAGTAAGGAGACGGCAAAACTCCGTGCAGGCCGTCTCATGCCATCTTCGTCTTCTTCATTCTGAGTGGTCGCCACGTAAACAAAATTATAAGTCACAGTTAACCGTCCCCTTCATACTGTCTTGAATACTATCAAGGGAACAGGTTACATACAAAGGTATGAACTATGCTAACCTTACCAGTTCTGGATCTGAAGTGGGAAATTCCTCTCCATCGGGGAAGTGAACCAACGACGTCAGGTTCCCATCCTGGGCTTTAGCTACTCGTTCACCAGTGGAGGTATTAGGGCAAATTTGTTACGAGAATTCTGAAAGTTATTCTTAAGAAATTTATTTTAGTTATGTGGCTATTATTTTGCATTTAGAAATAGTCTGGTTTCCTCCTACTTAAATACATGCTGGAATGATTTCTTTGCCTAATAAATGGTATCTCAGCATCATGTTGAGACAAAGATTTAATGGCCTTAGTTAATTACGACTGTTTAAAAATAGATTTTCTTCTAATACGCTGCACTGAGTTCGTTGTTAGCTTCAAACTTCGTACAGATCCCAGTGACAGAGTTGCACAAGGGATGAGTTATTGCTAGTAACCTATAAGAGCCAAGTGTTCTGTAGCTTTAATTCTCTTTTGTCTTACCAAGCTGAATAATGTCTAGTACGGGTCACTTTGCCGAGGAGAAGCTGCGAAACAAACAATGTACAGCGAGGAGCGTACTTTAAGAAAACACACTGGCAAAGTTTAGGGCTCTTACATGAAAATATAATATTGAATAACTGCCGAATTACTCACAAAAGCATCGTGAGGAACTGTGGAAATATCAGTGGCTTCTTGTTAGCCACAGAATTATTACTCTTTCCTTGTAAAGTAAAAACCAATTACGATATAACTGAAATAAAATAAAAAATACCTCGAAGTAAAATAAAACTATAAAAGTCTACACAACACACATTCACACGAAAGTTGATATACAAAAAGGACAGTGATCAGCTTCATGCAGTTTTGCAGTTCCAGAAACGCATGCCACTCCAGAATATTATTTTAAGAACAATGGCAAAGATAATAAAAATAAATGTTTGGCATCATCTTGAGTATTATGTAAAATATTCTACGGGGCCTTTGCAATATATACGTTCTACTTACCTCAAGCTGCTGTGATAGTCGGGATGTAAAAGTTCTTTTCAAGGGATTTCGTCAATGACGAACACATAGTACTTACACATTATATCTCGAAAACTACTGCATCAATTTTCACCTAATTTTGCATGTAAAAATACTATGATAGACCAGGTAAATATCAGTAATTACACATTATTATAGATGTATTTTCAAAATGGTGGCCATATCAATACATCAATATTTTAGGCTTATTTGGCATAACTACCATACCATTTAACTAGTTACAATTCATTCTTTTCCCGCTGACAGTATCTATTACAAGCATCAAATAAGCAAAAAAAAAAACCTTTTGTCCACTATTTTGTAAGATAGTGCTGCATTAATTAATCAAGGTTTAGTGAAATTTCTAGGGAACAATTGACAGGTTCCTACCAAATTTGGCAATCAAGTAGTACTGCTGCAGTTGATATGTACAAATATGTTTCAAGTATGTCAGAGACTTATTTTCCAAATGGTGGTCATATAGATATTCAAGCATAGTATGATATATCTTCGAAAACATTTAATCAATTCCAACTTAACTTTGTATTCTGGGAGTAAACATAACAAACAAAAAATGTGTGTAAACGGAGCCTCTTGTGTCACCCAATTTGTAAGATAGTGCCACACGAATAAACAAAGTTTTTTGTCATACCTCGGGAAACAATTTTCCGATTGCACCTGATACGGTAACCAAGTAATACTGCGATAGGAAATGTTAACAGATGTTTTAGGTATTTCACTTCCAAAATAGCGGTCAATAGCTATTTTAGTTTTGTATTTTATATCGTCGAAACAATGTAATTATTTCCAAAGAAACATTGTACAAAGGCTGTATATAATACAACAATCAATTGTGTACACGCAAAATCTCTTTTATCCGCCATTTTGTAAAATATTATCACTTGACAAATTGAAATTATGTGATCTCCGAAAAAAAAAAACCGATTTCTACCAAATTTGGTAAACAATTAGCCCTATGGCAGGCTTTGTAAACTAATGCCAATTTCTTTAAAATTTTGTGAAGAAGTTGTTGCACTGTAGTAGGCTATATTAATTTATATATTTTATGTGTGTAAGTCTCTTGTTTTCTGGATGCCGCGTATACAAACATTTTAGCTTAATGTGCTATATCTACGAAACTATATAACGGAATTAAATTTAACTTTGTATATATTATCTATGGCAACAATCGAATGTGCTTATATATAAACTGTTTGTCCTCCATTTATGAATATCGTCACATGATCAATGGCGTTTTTATGCCATATCTGAGGAACCAATCAACCAATTTATTTACAGTATTATCTATGGCAGTAATCGAATGTTCTTATATATAAACTGTTTTTCCTCCATTTATGAATATCGTCACATGACCAATAGCGTTTTTATGCCATATCTGAGGAACCAATCAACCAATTTACTTACAGAAATCCTCCTTTGCCAGATTTATTTGCGAAGTAGTGTCCGGTGAGTAATCTGAAGATTTTGTTATATTTGCTTATTAATTGAGTAATTTTCAGAAATTTTTTCACACCTACAGAAAGCAATATATAGTTACATGATTTAAACTGGATCAGGTAATGATTTAAAAAATGGCGGACATATAAATATTTTCATATATTTGGTATATCTATTTAACAATTTAAAAATTTCAATCAAACTTTTATGGTGGTGTTATCTATTGCAAACATCGTCTACAGAGCCTCTTTTTAAGTAATTTTGAAAGATAGCCTCATTTAATAAAATAAGGTTATTACACCATATCTCGGAGTCCAATCAACCGATCTCCATCAAATTTTTCACACAAGTGGCATTATGGTAGGCCATGCAAACTTATGTGTTTTAGTGGCTCAAACACTTATTTTCAAAATGGTGGACAAGTAAATATTTCAGGTTAGTAAACCGTATAATTCAAAGCATTAGACTGATTACATGCGAAGTTAATACTCCGAATCATACCTCCGTGATATGATATAGTTGATTGCAAGCAAGCTTAATATTACGAGTTTTTCTGATTTCGAATCCCGGGAAAGTCATTCATGTATCTGAATTGTCTTTGTACTGTTTCACATGTTTCTGATTTCATCTGTAATGATATTGCTGTCAAGGAGACGTCAACGCCTTCCTGCCATCTAAACTTCCAAGCACTTCACCAAAATTTATTTGCACACATGTAGAGGAAAGTAAACTCACTAGCTGTCAGAAACTTATTGTTTAGTTTGTAATGTGCTTGCCAGTAGCACGAGACCAACATTGATTTGCACACATGTAGAGGAAAGTAAACTCACTAGCTGTCAGTAACTTATTGTTTAGTTTGTAATGTGCTTGCCAGTAGCACGAGACCAACATTGGTTTGTAGGTAGAGAAATCTGGTGGTGTGTGTCAGGTAACTCAACAAAAATTTGCTTCGAACTGAAATTAAAAATCACTTGTAAATTTAGCTCATTACAGTCTACAGGGATTAAACCGACGAACTCCCCAACGTGATTTTGGTATGTTACTACATGAACAAACTCTGTCCCATAGTAGATCTCATGTAGCAAACAACAGCTTTATGTTTTATGCTTCCAACTAAATACGCACTGAAAGTGAAATTCTTGCAAGTAGTAAAGGTCCCACTGTCTAGGATGCATAATAGATGTTCAGAAAGTTAGAAAAATTATTTTTGGAAAAACTGCTGAAAATTTTAGTAGTGTATGTTTACATAAACATGTAAGTAGCTTTTCATGCCCAAGGACTATTTATTTTCCTTTTTTTCGATCTACAGTGTTCGTTAGAGCGAATTGAGGTAAACTGGGTGTTTTAATAATTATTTCCAGACAAGAAAATTTGAAAGCAGAAATTTTAATATGATGCAGGAACGCACCTTTGTTTCATAAAACGATAGCCACTGTTTTAGTTCGGTGATTGAATGTTGAATTCTTACAAAATTGCATCCCAAGTCAGGGTCATTCGAGTAGACGTAGTTCCACATTTCATGGGCATGACCATTTAGCTTCATTGGTGTTGTTTTATTTTAAGTAGAGAATTACGTTAGTTTCGGTGAGTTCTCACCCTGGTTGTTGACTTCACAATTGATAACATACTTCGTGATAAAGAACACCATTCTCATACTCATTAAATTAAGACAGATAATAAGGGGCAGCGATAATTTTAAAACTACAATAGGATAGCAATTTTAACACATAGCAAACGTCTTAAATATACCTGAATTGATCCCATTCATCAGAACTTTACAAAATGAAACTCTTATTCCTAATTTCAATGTTACTAACTTATTTATGCTACCCCAAAGATATGTTTGGCCATTTTTGAGGACTTGTTACTCCTGACGCCTTTTTTTTTTTTGTTGACTTGGTCATTTTAGTGCCTCACCAAAGACAGATTTTTACCCGAAAAGTGATTAACGAAGAAATTTCTGAAAAAAAGAAATATTGTAGCCTTCTTTCCGCCAAGCCGACCTCCCGTGGCGCAGTCGGTCGATACGCCACCGGTCTGCGGTTCGGGAAGTTCTGGGTTCGAGGCCTAGGCAAGGTATGGATGTTAGTTTAAGTTAGGTCGTAAGTTAGTTTGTAAGATGCCACCCGTTGAGCATCCAGGCATAACCCCGGGAGAAGTTAATAGATCCTTTCCAAAAATCAAATAAATCAATCTATCTTCTTTCCCCAAAACATTTTGTTAAGTTAATATTATAATGATTGAATTGTTAATTCTATATACAATCGTGGCTTTATAAGTAATATTCTCATGGTAATAATTTCTCACATACTTTGGAATTCTCCGTTATTTACGTTTTTTACAAACTGGCCTTTATGGAGTGAGTTTTAACAGTAAGATGCAGATCCTCAAAGCGACAAAACTTGCAAGGTAGTTCCTAGTGGAGATTTACTAGTTAGTTATTTTTTATTGTGCCAACATGTTTTATTTCATTAAATACCGCAGTCAAGTGATAGAGATTTGTGATGAACGTGCAATAAGCGTGCAACACGCGAGAGAATGGTACAGGAATTTCGTCGACAGAGGAATGGATTTTATCAATGAGCATCGCAGCGGCAACCAGACCCCGCAACCACTGACGTCAATACAGTCAGAACTGACGCTGTCACTCAAGAGGATTGACGAACGACAATACGAGACACCGCTAGCGACATAGATTTTCATATGAAGTTCAATTTTTCTCGATTTTATACTTTTGAGGTTATTCAAGGTCATGAAGTCAAGGTCAAGGTCCAATATGTTGGTAATAGTCAGTAAGGTAATATGCTTGCTGATTTTATGCATTTCCCACGAGTTTTTGTTTTCAAGGTCATTAAAGGTCACGGGCTCAAGGAAAAAGGTTACCTGCATCTAATATGGTGGAAGTAGGTTGTAATGTAATGTAATATAATTGCTGACTTCTAAAATTTGTTTATAGAGTTTTTGTTTTCAATGCTATTCAGGTTCATGAGGTCAAAATCAATGTCACCTGCATCCCATATGGTGGTAGTCTGTAATGCCATATGCTTGTTGACTTTCATGGGTTTTTCTCGAGTTTTTATTTTCAAAGTCATTCAAGGTCGTGTGGTCGAGGTTGATCACCTGCATCCAATATGGTGGTAGTAGTGTAATATACTTGTTGACTTTTATGCATTTTTCTCGAGTTTTGATTTGCTAGGTCATTCAATGGCATGGAGTCAAGGTCGAGGTCACCTTCATCCAATTTGGTTAAGGTAGTTTGTATCCAATATGGTGGTAGTAGTCAGTAACATAATATGCTTGCTGACTTTTATGAATTTTTTCTTGAGATTTTGTATTCAAGGTCATGGGGTCAAGTTCATCTGCATCTAATATAGTGGCAGTAGTCTGTAATGTAATATTTTTGCTGAGTTTTGTGCATTTTTCTCGATATTTTGTTTTCTAGCTCATTCAATGTAATGGCGTTAATGTCAAGGTCATCTGCATCCAATATGGTTGTAGTAGTCTGTAATGTAATATGCTTGGGACCTTTTTGTTTTTCTCTTTAGTTTTTTTGTTTCCAAGGTTATGGGGACAAGGTCAAAGATCAAAGTTAAGGTCAAAGGTTATGGGGCACTGGCTCACAAGATGGTGTATGGGCGATGTCTATCATGATGGTGGTCGCCTACCAAAATGCTGGTCGCCTACCAAGATGGTCGTTGGTTGCACCTACCAAAATGGTGGAATGGGTACTGGTGAGGGGTTACCTCTAGAATTTTTTTTTGGGATTTTTAAAAATGTTTTGGAATTTTTATGCTTTTTAGAGTCAAAGGTCAAAAGCCAAGGCCAAATGTAAAGGGCCCTGTGTTCTGCTTGCCCTGACCCAAGGTCACCTGTGTCGGTAATCCCGGTCACTTTCTCCGGGAAAAATGGGAAATTTCCGAGGTCCTTTTTTGACAGGTGGGAAAAAGCGTAAGTAGGGAAAAAGGAGACATTTCTAGGGAAAATTTGAATCTTTTTAGGACAATTTAATTGATTTTGAGGGGGAAAAAGAGAAAAGGGGGAAAAAATTGACGGACGAGAGTGATGTCGCAACATGACGGACTCCTGGCAATGCCTTTGATCCCGGATCCCTTTATGCCCGTATCCCAATTTCCCTACTACTCATAGGGATTTACAACTGTTGTTGCCTAATCATATTAACCCATGAGGTTATTTGCAGCGATCGTTTTATTCCAACAGAATATTTAAAGGTGATCTCGCATATTACACAAATCTAAAACTTTATGCTGTGCAATAATTGAAATATCCGTAACTGTAAATCTGATTGGCATTGCTACAATTATTAATATTTAATAAATATAGGTACTTTTGTTGTTATTCAATCGGTTTTCATTTTCAAACGAAGGAGATTACAAAAGTCAGCCTAGTTTTTGTGTCAATTGTACTGAAATGATTTACGCCACTCACTTCCAGTAAGTAGATATAAAACAGATAGTAAGAATAATTATAAAATGGAAAATACACACTATAGGCTATTCACGGTAAAGTAAGGACTTTTTAAAGCCCTCTTATTTTGAGTAATATTCTATAGAAATATTTTATTTTAGCCATAGAAGTTAACTTTGGAGTGCGATTGCATATTCACACTGTGTTTATTACTTGCATGGCAATATTTATTTTAAAAAGTGGTGGAAGGATAAAAAAATGGCTGACAGGAAAAAGTAACTAGGGTCTCGAAAGTGCCCACTTTACCGTGAACAGCCTATAATACATTATACGATCAAATTTCCTGTAAATCATTTTCCCGCGTGTTTTAGTTATCTTGTTCACACAAAAATATATAAATGTGTTTTAGGAAATCTTGTAATGACATCAATATCTATCTTCATGAGTGAAAATGTGCAACTATAAAGCAGCAGCTGTGGATTGTGAGTTTATATTCTGGTTTCCCGAAACAGGTTGTGCCTTTAAGAGTGTTAAGCTTTCATATGCAGACCTAGTGCTAATTTAATTCCATATTTGCTTTAAAATGATTTAATATCGAAAATCTTATCAAAACGTTATTGCTCACAATCTTCTCATGTCTTTTAAGATCAGCTCTTTCCATTCTAAACCATTCGCAATTCTTATTCCTTAGACATGATACATACTTTAATAACTTTTCGTGGTAGAGATAAAAATTTCATTTTGCCATTATTTTTTGGTAATACTTATTCTAAACGTGTATTCTGAGGAATATTCTTAATTTTTCATTATCGCATAAATTTACATATGGGATCATTTTACCCGGCCCCTGGGGCAAAACAATCTTTTTACATAATTTTACTATTCATTCTATAACACCTTGGAAAGTGTTAAGAAAATATGAAGAAATTTCACCTGATAATCTAAAGACCACATTACATATTCCAGCAAAAAAAAGTCTGCGGAACGTTACACATTAGAATAGTTGCATCCGTTTCTACCCCACTCTTCCCCTACTATATTATGAGTACTGGTTTTTTATGTTTGAAATGGAAACAGTATATTTAATCAAGATATCGTATGTGTAAATTTGTGTATTTTTCTTTAAAACATACGATACACTCTTGAATCAGGAATTAATTCGTTCGATTCTTTACCCGTGATTAACTCGAAAAGGTATTTGAATGTACGTATAACGTAATCTGAAGGTAAATTTTTCAGTGTTTGTCTTATGAAAAAATATTATTCTGTTTTTAATAGTGGAAAGTTTAATACAGAAAAATATTGTGAGTTTTGTTTTCTGTAACAGTTGCTACAATTTCTGTATTACGGCATGCATTATAGCTGGGAAAGTAAAGGAAGAAGGTTTTGTCTTTGCCACCCCCTGTTCATGTTACCCAGGGGCTATCAAGCGCACTGCTCGCAAGCTGAAACTAAGTTAGCCTAAAGAAACCCTGGGGCGGAAAGAGTTCCAAACTGCGGTGGCTGATATCTCAACTCAGCCTTCTACACGTAGGGTTTCACTCGAGCAGTGAAAAGGACTGCTGGCGCTGAGAACATGTTTTCAAACTAATGCACAACATACAGTCCACCAAACAAGTGCGCCGGTGGGAGGGGGGGGGGGGTTTGCCAGTTTTTACCCCTGTTCAAGCAAGAAAGGGATTACAATGGTCAACAACATATTTTTGTATTCTTTATAATAAAATAGTTAAATTTAATTAACATCGTGGTCCTAATTACAAATATAGCCAAAATAAAGTGAAATATTAGATCTATTTTCTATGATACACAGCATAAAATGGAAATTTACAATATATTAGGGGTTTGGTGCAACTTCAGCTCTTCAGAGTGGCAGCACTGTACAGTTTGATACATTAGTCAGCTGTTTTCATTTTCTAATCTCATTGTTCTTCTGTGAATGTTTCAGTTTCCATACTCTAAGTTGTTTTGAATGTGTTTGTCATAGGTTGAGTAAAAAAAAATGTTTTTGTACATTTCGCTCTAGTTGGACATAAACATGCCTCGCTTTTGTGTAAACAGTGCTGACAACTTTTATGTGTGTGGGGAAATTACATTTTCAGCGCAGAAATGTTATATTACTCCCTCAATACAAAATTCTTATTTTCATTACATTGGGTGCAAGATTTGCGACTCAAGATAAAAGCTGGGCACCTCATATTTGTTGCAACAATTGTGCTTGCAATCTCAGAAACTGGATAAACGGCAAAGGAAACTGAATGCCTTTCGTTGTACCGATGGTCTGGAGACAGCCTAAAGATAATGTTATAGACAGTTCATTTTCGTTAGCAAGGGATTTCAAAGAAGAAAAAATGTACAGTGATCAACCCAACCTTACCATCAGCAATATGGCCAACACCGCATGGAGAAGGGGCTGCCTCTACCTGAACCATCAAGCGAGTATCATCTTGAGTCAAATAATGATCATTTTGATGATGCAGAAGTTGTCATAGGTGAGCCAAGTTGTACACAATACCCGGGGTTTTCTGTTAGTTTATCCTCTTCTATCCCCTATAAAATTACTCAGAATGAGATGAGTGACATTAAAAGGATTTGGATATTTCTAAGGGCTAAGCAGACATTTTGGCATCAAGATTGCATGAGTGGAATCTTCTCGAAAGTGATGTGAAAAAATATATTTACAGTAACAGAGAGAAAGGCACCTAACCCCCTTTTATCACGTTGCAAGACACAATTGTTGTATGCTCCAAAATAAACGGCCTAATAAATGTTCTCAACAAAGGTCACAATGATCACGATTGCAGCGTTTTATTGATGATTCAAAACTGAGTTTAAAAGCTGTTTTACTACACAATGAAAACTAGTTTCCGCCAGTTCCTATAGGTCATGCAGTGTATAAGAAATAATCTTACTCGGACATGAAACTCCTTCTCAAAGACATTAATGGGTCTTCCTACCAATCCGGTAGCCGCGAACTTCAAATGGGGAATCAATGTTTAACGAAATTCCTTCTCATAGTGCCAATTTTGACGATAACTTCTTCAAACAAAAAGTATTCTACGTGAAATTTCTTAAGGAATGATGTTGCATTAAAATAGTTTGCCAATTCTTTTTTTAATATGCTTTTTATAAAATGTAATCATGAAATTTACATATAACAAAAAAAATTGACAAATAATTTTTTTTTAAACTATTTTATGTAGCAATATCCCCTGAGAAAATCACGTCAGCGCATTTTTTGTTTGAAATAGTTGTCTTTAAAATTGACACAATGAGAAGGAATTTTGTTTAACAGATCGCGGCTGCCGATTTGGTAGGCAGGCCCGTTAAGTATCATGCTTTCCAGTGGCAGATTTGTGGAGACCTCAAGGTTGCTGCTATCTTGCTTTATTTGTGAATGGGACAGCCAGGCACGTGCTTTGCATTACAAAAATAAATACTGGACCACCTGAAGCCTTCAAGAGCCAGGTAACACGTGTCTAGAATGACCCCTTGGTCGATTCACGAAAGATTCTACTTCCCCCTCTTCACATTAAGCTAGGCTTAATGAAACATGTTGTTAAAGTCATGAACAAAGACAGAGAAGCTTTTAAATATCTCAGAGCAAAGTTTTCTCGACTAAGTAAGACGAACGTCAAACAAGGTGCTCTTTTTGGTCCACAAATTCGTGAACATTTTAATGATCGTAAGTTCAACGATGTATTGCAAGGTGACAAGAAAACAGCATGGATAAGTTTCAAGGATTTTTGTAGTAATTTTTTTTTTTAGGAAATAAGAGTGCTGATACCTATAGGGAAGTTGTAGGTGTCTTTCTTTCAAACTACAAAAATTTTAGCTGCCACATGTTTCTGAAAATCCATTTTCTCCATTCTCATCTGTACTTCTTTCCGGACAACTGTGGATCTGTGAATGATAATTATGGTGAGCAATTTCACCAGGATATTTCAGCAATAGAAAATATATCAAAGAACGTGAGTCCTTACATGTTAGCAGAATACTGTTGGATTGTCACCAGGGACGCTTCAGAGTTAGCTATCCATGTAGCAAGCCACAGTCGGCCGACTGTGGTTTTACTGCTGGAACTGCTGGATGACTACTGGCATTGAATACTTTTATGGGTTTACACTAATGGCCCTGTTATGCCTGACTGCTAGTAACAAGAAACTCGGCATGCCATTTACGGCCGACTTATGAAATGAAAATTAAACTGATGGTTGAGTGTAGGTGACCTATTAATGGTTCATAAATGGCTTACCAAAATGTATTCCAGCAATGGCCGCACATAACCTATATTTATTGCTGGTAAAAGTATGGGTAGCCATCCATAGGCTATTTGATGGCTGTGAAGTGAAGTGGTACATCGATGTATCATTGCTGGTGCAATTTGGCTTATTATGGGATTTTTTGGCTCCCACTTTTCGCAGATAGCTTCCTCAAACTACACATACACACGAATCTGTGTCTAATATAATTATCGATTATTTGAAAATATATAGTGAGGGAAATGTCTATGGAAAAATGCTGTAGATACAGTAACTGGTAGGTACTGAATAATTTGACATATGTAATGTTTTTCGTGTATGAATGTATATAATTAAAATGAGAAGTTAAAAATAAACAATATATACCCACTTTTAGAAAATTTATATTGAAGGACATTTGTTGTTTCTCATCACAAATATATTCATAACTGGCATAAGATTTTAATATCGCGTCATGTATTTAATAGTGCAGTAAAGGAAATTAAAAACAAAGAATACTTTATATTGATCGTCAAAATAATTATTTTTAAGATATACAGTTACATATATGGTGAAAGCATGGCTAACCATCAGTAGGCCATCTTATGGCTGTGAAACGGTACATCGATGGGCCATTGCTGCTGTAAGCATATGGGTCATGCTTGGTCCATTTGTGTTCACTACACCCGGGCCAGTTATAAGCAGAGTATGGCTAGTTGGTGGTGCCACTTCAGGACCAGCAATGGTGCCGGGTGCATGCCAACTGTTGGCCAACTGTTTGCCGGCTTGGCATCCGACTGTAAACCATCAATGGGCCATATGTGGTTTGCTACATGGGAAGTAAGAGAAAGCGCACCAAAGCAGATACTAACACTGCCAAGCCTAAGCCAGGAAATGTAGATAAACTTTATGTATTTGACTGAACCACATGAAAAATATTTTTAGTGAACGGTTATTTTATAATTTAAAGTTTTGCCAATAAGTAAGTTTTTAATTTAATATAAATTCAACTGAATATTTGCATTTCTGTTATTCTAACTAGAAAGCCATATTTCATAAACTAGAGCAAAGCAAAATTTTTCCTGGTAATATTTAATTTTCTTGCATATAAATAAATGTAAAAATTCAAAAACAAATCTGGATAGAAATTTTTGTTAAAATTTGTTGGCTAGTGTTATTATTTCACTCCTATGGAAATATGTTTCCCTTCCTGAAGATTAGTAATGAATATTTCCTCTTCAATATGAAGTTCCTGACATTCCCGTTTTTAATACCGTATGATTTCAAAATGTTCTGTTAGCTGTGATACACAAGTTGTTTAGCTACGATTTTTACTGCAATAAAATTGTTCTTTCTCTTTGTGTGTGTGTGTGTGTATGTGTGTTCGTTTTTTTCTACATCGTCCAGAGACTACTGAAACGATTTTTAAAAAATTTCCAGATAAATTAGTTTATAACAAACCCACTTTTAATATCCCAGCTAATATCACATTATGAGGTGGTGAGTCACAAAAATTTAATAATGGGATTTGTTTAAAGTTTTCTATATCCTAGCTAAGTTAGTGCAGCTACAATTGATGGACTGCTTTACATCGCCTACCATTTTTTGTATTGCCAAAACATTCTATATTTGAAAACTACTTATATTTATTAGATTTGTATTGTTTGTTAAGAATATTTTAACCTAATATACATCCATAATTATTGCTTTCATTATAATATACGACTTAAGAAACTTAAATACTTACAAATGTCATGCATGTTATTTTAGCTTTCAATCGTACGTCATGCCATGGTGCTTGTATACCAAATATCCAGAAGTCTCGAGTTCACTTAAAAAATGTCACTCCCTGTCAAAAAATTTAATTCATACACGGTCTGTATGACTGTGTCGTTTTTATCCTTATAGATAGGCATAATACATGTATGTAACACTGGGGAATAGAAAATACATTTCATTCCTCTTCCGGTGGGAAAACTGATCATAAGGTTGGCAACATGTGCTTTGTAACCAGTGCCTGACAAAGAATTTAGAGGTTATGTAATTTCTATGTCAGTTGACTTTCTCGGAATTGTAAAACGATTGTAAAATGTTAAATGCATAAGTTAGTTCTCAATATTTGAAGATTTGAATTTTGTATCTTACTCTTCAGTTTCTGTGGAGAAATACTTTTATAACAATATTGCATACCTTTTACTATATCTGCTGAGTACTGCTTCAATTAAATGCTTTTGGTACACTTTCTGCAGTGAGATTTGCAGTAGTAAGCTGCATCGAACGTTGTTAAAGTCTCTTCAAATTTATTGAGTTTCTATTTGCGTTCTCTGGCTTCCTCAATAACTATCCACAGGGCTATTATTGTATACTGATGACGTATGGGCGATATTGGTTAGGAAAAATTGAGGCAATACACTGTAATTTCTTCCCTCTGGTAGGAAATAATTGCCACATAAAATGCTGTTTGTTATACTTGAGAATATGTTTTTTAACAAATTCGGAATTTTAAATGTTTATTTTTTTCTGATTGCCTCAGACATATGGGAAAATAAAGGTACCTATATGTAATGTCGGAACTGAATATTACAGATTAGTCACTAAAGTGCATATCTTGGTGTGAATATTTACGTATATTTATATATATTAATTAAATATATGTGGTGTGTGTGTGAGTGTGTGTGTATGTGTGTGTGTTTTGACATGTCTTTGGGAAGTAAAAACTTTTAAATAACTATATACTTAGATATACTAAGATATATCTAAACACGTTTTTGTGAGCAAGTATACAATTCAGTAAACGAAAATTACATCATATTTAAATGTGGCAAAGTCAGCGTCCTGATAGACGCATTGTCCTGCCTTCTTGTTGCAACACATAATTCTGTGAGATTTATACAAAATTACATGTACGCAAAACTATATACATAAGCTACTTACTAAACAACCAAGTCAATTGCAAGGCGTCACTGTGAAAATGTGTATACGTTTTTCAAGACTAGTGTCGAGAACATGTGTTACCGCACTATAATAATAACTTTATTTGCACACTAGGAAATGCAGTTAATTTGCGCAAGTTATCAAACGAGTGTTATACTCAGTGTTATAATTGAAATTTTACTTTTTATGCCTACATGCCTGTAAAGAACAAATCCGAAAATAAATATTATACTACGTAACCATGTTTGTAGAATGGCGATTTGTTTCCATAATGTTAAACATTTCCTATTTCTCATTACCTACATAAAATGATAACATTAATATCCCACCATTTTTTCCATGAAAGATTAATTAAATACATATTGTTAATAAATGCAATTGTGCACAGCTTGTGTGTGTGTGTATATATATATATATATATATATATATGGTTACTTTTTTTATTACATATACGAATAGGTTTTTAGAAAAAATTTTTTCGAAACGGTTACAAGTGTATTATAAATTTAATTTCCCTCGTTTTAGATTTTTAGTACTATAAGAGATGAAACAAACATAGTGAATTTATGTCTTTTCCATGCTTTCTCTTAACAAACGGGTTAGATCAATGTAATTTTAAAACTACTGTAATTTTTAACAGGTTCATATTATGTATGTTACAAGAAATGAAAGTAGCATAATGAATTTTTGTCTTTTTCATGTTTTTCTCTTATTCATGAATTGGTTGTATGTAATTCCTAAATAAGTTTAACGCACTTAATTATAATATTGACAAACTGTGTGTTTTCATTATATTTTATTTGAAGTTTAAGTAAAAAATGTTCTTGGAAAAACTACAGTAACGTTACTTAATTAAACGAAAATAATAACTAATATTTGTACTGTAGGAAACGAATGTGTAGACTCAAAATAATATGGTCGTATCACGACCGCCCAATATCTGGTCGTACAAACTTTAAATGCGCTTAGGTAAAAACATTTTGCTTTAGTTACGATTCAGTGCACATGTTTATAAAATTTAACCCACTGACTGGTCTCGACTGTGTAACTGTTAGCAAATGTCGTTGGTCCATTACTTTTAATGCAAGCCATTAGAGGAAACACTTGCAGCTCAATAAAAGTGTATTTATGTCATAATCTAATTATATTCATCAAGAAAGTACTGACTTAGATTTCCAGGCATGCTTCGAATGTTTAGTAAAATGATGCCTCAAGTACATACATTAGTTTCAGTTCAATGTATGGCGAATATGATACGCACTTATGAAGTTGGTCCCGAACTACTACTTCATTACTGCATTAAGAATTAAATACAGGATGCCGAGTATCCTGTTATATGTAACTGAACAAATAAATGCAACTCACTCGATACCTGCAGCTGTCATTAAATCATTTTACTGATATTATTACGGTTGTCGCCCTTATTTGTATTGATTTTCGTGACGCAAAATTGTAACTTGGTTTTAATAAAGAATTTTTAATCCCCATTTCAAAGTAAAAAAAACCGGTAGTCTCCGAGGATTTCAGGCTTAGTTTTCAACAGAGTGCACTGCAGTACCTGGCATGTAGGCGGTAAACAAAATATTCGCTGTCAAATTGTTGCGCAGTCAAGGGACGGCCTCTCTTATGAGGGGTTCAATCCCGTTACGTGTTGCTGAGATTTTTATGTTGTATTTAAAGCTACAGAATTTTAAACAAGTACAGATGTATCTGTAACGTTTATATAAATGGAGACTCGAAAGTTTTGAACCAGTTTTAAGGCTCGGGTTCTCCCCTTCTGCAGAAATTATTCGTTTTCGCATCATTAATTCTGATCCAGAGTAATCACTGACGACTCATAGTTATAGAAAATTTACATTTTACTTGTTGTTTAACACTTTTGTGCGTAATTTTAATTATATGCTATCCGCTAGTTGTAAAAAGTCGAGAACTTTTATAAAATAGAAATATGTTCTCGACATTTTACAACAAGCAGACAACACACAATTAACACTACGCAAAAAGACACTAAACAACTTGTAAAATGTAAATTTTCTATAATATTTAGTTGTCGGTAATTACTATGAATTCGAAATGATGACGCGAAAACAAAAAATTTCTGCAAAAGAGAGGAGCCGACCCTTAAATGTCATCAAACTGTAGTTGAATGAAAAGAAGACATGCATCGTACCCGACAAATAATTGTTGACCTTGGCCAGTTACCTTTATGTGCGACACAGAGCCGAAACTTCTAACTGAATTTTAGCACAGAAGATGGAATGGAGGAAGCTACTGTTTGATGTTGGAGTTGGTGTTCTCTGAGTCACAAAGAGTTTTGGGGCAAGACGAAGGGGGTGTGTTCCTCCCCCCCCCCTTTTTTTTTTCTTCTACGCTGAGTGGCGCCAGAACCCATTTTGACACGAATATTTATTCTTGTATACGGCACTGAGGCTCGCCAAGGGTTGAATTTTAATGAACATTTGATCAGAGAAACCATTACAACACATACAGAAAAGACTAACTAAATATTTTATTGATCAACTCTTAATCGACTGCTTTTTCAGAAATACATTAGATCTGCGTCGTAGAATCAAAGTACATTTTATCCATGTCGTAAATATTTATGTAACTTCAAATCCAACGATCATGAGGCAATTACATTTATCATACCCTAGGTTCACTGTGAATACTAATTACAGTTTTACAAACCGACAACTTTCGGAGATAGATGAAACATGCGCAAGGTTATTTGTGGTGTATTTGATTTATACCATTTTAGTTATGTTACGTGCGAAAACACGTAACAGCGTAAAATATTTTTAGGCGGTAAGTCGTAATAGATTGTATATTTTGCGAAATGACACGTCAAATACACAGATATTAAACCGTAAACACCACTGAGCTCATCTTAAAATTATGGTCCAACGATGCAGTACGACCGAAGCATATATATATATATATATATATATATATATATATATATATATATATATATATCTGTGTGTATGTAAGTGTGTGTATGTAAGTGTGTGTATATATACATATATATTCAGGTAATTGAGTTATGAAATTGGTTAAACTAGAACTTAGGGTGTTATTTCATATTTTGTTGGTACTTACCTATCGATAGAGTTAAGATATATCAGTTGTGCTATATTTTTACAGCTAGGTTTTCTCCATACAGTGTTTGGAAATACGTAAATATTATTGAAAAGACAGTGTTGTAATTTACGGTTTGTTTTACTTCATATCCGAGTTCAAAGAGATTACGAGTAAACTAAACACGAGGGAAATAAAATTTTTGAAACGTTGTCCACTGGGAGCAACATTCTGGCGTGGTTGATCACACGTTTACAACACTGATCCAGACCTCGTTCACATGTCTGAAGAGCTACGCGAAATATGAAGATCTGAAAGTACCAACTGCTGGTATTAAGTCTCACAGCAAGTAACCCGAAACCCTTTGTCATAAAACTGAGATTGTAGTCAGTCACAGAGCGGTTCGTCGAGTTATTGACTGCAGTGCAAAGCGAGTTACTTCTAACGTGACGTTGGCGCCGACTGTTAGCTCATTCGGAAAGTTTTCGTAAGTTCCCAAGGGAATCGAACCCTCGAGCAGCTCTGTGCCCGATATAGTGCGCTGTGTAGTCCCATCCATAACTCACAAGAACAGTTTCATTCATCACTCTCGCCCACTCCCTCTAGTCCTAAAAGTAGAACGCATTTTCATTGACGTCACAAAGAGCTACGATCGTAGTTGGCTTCATGTATGTCTCAAAATCCTGCTGCCATCGAAATGCAACTACCCACATCCCGCAACTTGCATCAAACATTCTTGCAAAACTTGTTCACAAACTGTGCTCGCTCGCGAACATACTTACCAATAAAAATACAAAATGATTATAATGATATTACTATGCTGTATGATTATACGATTACTCAACGAAACATCTCTGAATGCGTTTAAAAATCTGAACAGCAGAGCATCAACATCGAAAGTGACGCAGTTCTCAAGCTCATAGCGTGGAAAGCGCATATTTGTAATCTTTGTGCGAGATGATATGGTGCGGAAGCCGCAACATGCTGCGTGAGCGCGGAGCATAGCACACAGAAGTCAAGCAGCTGGTACTCACCGAAAACAAAAGTAAAGTTGACGAAAATACTGGACTCTTCTCACGACGCCACACCAAACTACTCGTATTCTGTCTCAACCAATCACATTCAAAGAAGTCGACTGTTTCGTTCGTTTCCAAACTAAAACGTAAAAATAACGCTACAACGTAAATGTCAAAGAACTTAAGAAATGTGTCCTTTCCTTCTTGCTTGATCAAAAACCTAAAAAAATAAAAAATAACTCGTAGCCCGGGACCCGGCCAGCAGTCTCAAGTCTGCGCCTCTGCTGCAACCTGCATCACAACTGTTTACCGTGGCGCTCTACGCCGCGCAGCGGCGGCCCACGTAACTAACATATTGATGTATCGATTCCGCCCGACAAGACACGATCCTTGCCGAAAATGGGGTGAAGGCAAACAGCAGTTGCGTCTTCGTACAAATAAAGTAGACACTTTAGCACTGTATAACATAAGAATCCTTCGGTATTTTAGAAAACTCAATACTTGTTCATTTCGAGATGGTTCACATTTGACGGAGCACTACGTATGAGTCACTGTCGTTTATAACATACATAGATACATAATGGGAAATGATAACGTGAGAATAAGAAGAGTGCAAAGTTTCTCATACGCTATACAGTACAAGCCTCTTATGTGAATTACCAGAAAATGGGAAACGTCACTTTAAACAGATTGTACGAACGTGTTAAAAAAATTATATTTATCCTTTATGACTAGACATGCAAAAAAAAAAGTAGGCCTGCTCTCTTTCGTCACTTCATCTCAATGCAGCAGAGGATAATTCTGCAGAAATTTTATTTTGGTGTTACAGTATCTTATTTGTTATATAGTAAGTGTTTTTAATACTATAGAACGACCACATTCTGGTAAACCAATTACTGTCACTTCTTCGTAATATTTGTAGAAACAGGCTAGCAAGTGTACATTTTAGTACAAACGATGATAATTTGTTGTTAGCTAACTTGACTGTGGTGTCTGTGAAGACTTATATTTTTTTTTTAAATGTTAAGTTTACTTTTCAAGCAATTTACTGGAAAATTGGTAGATTTCGCGGAGGCAGCAACGGATTAAGAGTTAGGGTGCAGGGGCCCGTTCCCCTCCCACAAGGTCATAAAACACACTTTTAACATTACATTTTTTGTAATACTTTAGATATTTACGGAAAGCAAATGCTACATTATCAGCCTATTCTCCAACAATTAACAGGTCGACTTGGCGCACGTGCGACATCTATGGTTTATTGGAACAACTTCTCACCTTCATGTAGTGACTCTCCTTTGTAAGTGAAGATTATGTTTCCGCGAGAGTTCGCTATAAGTAGTACTTGGCGCACGTGCGACATCTATGGTTTATTGGAACAACTTCTCACCTTCATGCAGTGACTCTCCTTTGTAAGTGAAGATTATGTTTCCGCGAGAGTTCGCTATAAGTAGTACTTGGCGCACGTGCGACATCTATGGATTATTGGAACAACTTCTCACCTTCATGTAGTGACTCTCCTTTGTAAGTGAAGATTATGTTTCCGCGAGAGTTCGCTATAAGTAGTACTTGGCGCAGGTGCGACATCTATGGTTTATTGGAACAACTTCTCACCTTCATGTAGTGACTCTCCTTTGTAAGTGATGATTATGTTACCGCGAGAGTTCGTTATAAGTAGTACTTGGCGCACGTGCGACATCTATGGTTTATTGGAACAACTTCTCACCTTCATGCAGTGACTCTCCTTTGTAAGTGAAGATTATGTTTCCGCGAGAGTTCGCTATAAGTAGTACTTGGCGCACGTGCGACATCTATGGTATATTGGAACAACTTCTCACCTTCATGTAGTGACTCTCCTTTGTAAGTGAAGATTATGTTTCCGCGAGAGTTCGCTATAAGTAGTACTTGGCGCACGTGCGACATCTATGGTTTATTGGAACAACTTCTCACCTTCATGTAGTGACTCTCCTTTGTAAGTGAAGATTATGTTTCCGCGAAAGTTCTCTATAAGTAGTACTTGGCGCACGTGCGACATCTATGGATTATTGGAACAACTTCTCACCTTCATGTAGTGACTCTCCTTTGTAAGTGAAGATTATGTTTCCGCGAGAGTTCGCTATAAGTAGTACTTGGCGCAGGTGCGACATCTATGGTTTATTGGAACAACTTCTCACCTTCATGTAGTGACTCTCCTTTGTAAGTGATGATTATGTTACCGCGAGAGTTCGTTATAAGTAGTACTTGGCGCACGTGCGACATCTATGGTTTATTGGAACAACTTCTCACCTTCATGCAGTGACTCTCCTTTGTAAGTGAAGATTATGTTTCCGCGAGAGTTCGCTATAAGTAGTACTTGGCGCACGTGCGACATCTATGGTTTATTGGAACAACTTCTCACCTTCATGTAGTGACTCTCCTTTGTAAGTGAAGATTATGTTTCCGCGAGAGTTCGCTATAAGTAGTACTGATGGCGGTGCGTTTCTACTCCTCAGTCTCGACCTCCACAATGGTTCTTCATTCTCTCTCCGCTGTATTCCATTATCAGTCTACTATTATCTGATTCGTGGATATGTTGTTGTTGAGTGTTTTGGAGGGATCTTAACAAGGAGGTCTTGAGAGCCGGTGATGGTGAAATGAGGTGAGAATGTAGCAGCGCCGGAATGTGAGGGCGGCGGAAATGCAGGCCGGAGATTTAACCCAGTTCACCTTGGTGCGAGGCGAGTAGTCTATCCGCTCAGCTACCGCGGGCGCGACCTCTTACCCGTGCATAGTCAACAGTGTTTGCATACTAGCATTAGGTCTTTCAATTGTTGATGTGTGTGATTATTACAGGCATATCGATCAATTTACAATAAAATGAGCAGGAAAAGACAAAAGTGACGAGCGTTTTCTTTTCAAAGAGAAACCTGTTAAGCATTTACGATTAATGGCCGGTTTCACCAACACATAACAATCATGATCCAGACTAGGGACACTTAAGTTTAAGTAACCTCTTAAGTCCAAATTGAAGAAAAAATGGATTTTCACAACTACAACAATGATGCCAGTAGTGTATATATGTAGGTTCGGTCACAGGATTCCAGGAGTATATATATATATATATATATATATATATATATATATATATATATATATATATATATATATATATATATATATAAAAAAACCACTCTGACTGCCAGAAATCTAAGACTAAGATATTTTGCAACGGCATTTGTTTGTACGTAAATTTTTGCTTCACTTTCTCACCCGAGTATACTCGGGTAGATTGTAGTAATTTTTGCTTCACTTTCTCACCCGAGTATACTCGGGTAGATTGTAGTAATTTTTGCTTCACTTTCTCACCCGAGTATACTCGAGTAGATTGTAGTAATTTTTGCTTCACTTTCTCACCCGAGTATACTCGGGTATATTGTAGTAATTTTTTTACTTTATTTTTATTATCCGTAAATCAATACAAAATACTTCAACATTTCAGAACACATAAAATAATGGTAGTGTCCGCCAATAAAATTTAGAAAGTTATTCACATGTACTACGATACATGAAATCAATATCACTGATGTTATTTCCTTTAGCACCTGACAGATAAATCAATACAAAAAACTTGAAAATAACAAATATTAGAAAACACACAAATCAAGGTAGAAATTATGGAGTCACCTTTTAATTCACATGACTCATAACCTTACACATTATCATTATCTGACATTATCGCATCTTGTACATGGAAAAGTAATACAATACAAAAGAAAACTGAATTCTAGTAATTTGTAAAACACATCAAATAAATACTGAGTCACATTTTCATTAAAAAGAATCACATGAAAATCATGTAACTTTGTGTAAACAATATCATTATCTGATGTAATTGCCTCTTGCAACTGAAAAAGTAATACATCACAAAAGTGTTCAGATGTTTGGTGCTGTGTGGTAAACCCGGAAGCACGGAGTAACACACAGGGCACATCACAATCTGGTCTGTAGTACCTTGTTTCCTGGAATATCTTTTTCCCTTTGGCATCCCTCACACGGGAACACATTCCACACTACCTGGTCGGCTTCTCTTTCTTTTATGTTGGTGGTATAGCTTCCAGGAACTGCCTTTCTGTCAGACGCAGAGGAGCAGGTGCCGGTCCAGACCAACCTGCACGCTTGGGTGAAATGTCAGTTGCATGATATTTGCCAAGTATTTCTTGAACAAGAGCTAAATTGAAGTTCAAGTGTGGCTTTCACCCTCCAAAATTTTGGTAAAGCACGAAGGCATTGAAGATACAAATGTCAAGAAAATTGTGAAACAATTTTTTATAGCGGGGCAGGGTAATTTGCAAATTGTTGACTGGCACGATCAACGCCTCACATGGTATTGTTATAGGCCTCGATAACTTCTGGCTTTGTCACTGGTTCTTTTCCAGCTTTCAGAACTGTCACAGTATGTGCCCATGCATAGTTGTGAGCAAAGACACCTTCTTTTTGTTCTGCCACAACACTGCTCTGACTTTACCTCTCTGATATGCTACGATCTCGCCTTTCTTCAACTTCTCATCAGTATGATTAGCAATCAGTAAATCACTAAGTGCGGGAGATGAATAAAAATTATCCAGTGTTACACAATAACCTTTATTTAGTAAAGGCGTTATCAACGTCATAACAACGGGGGAGGATTTCGGGAGCTACTGATATGCTGCATCAAGTTGTATGTCTTTCCCTGTGTAGATTACTGTGTTCCAGACATAACCACTGCTGGACTGTCATAACAAAAAATTTGTTATGCCGAAACGTGACCTTTTTGAAGGAATGTACTGCTTCCACTGTAGCTTCCCTTTTAACACTAACAGAGAATCGTCGATAACAAAGTCTCTTTAATGTGTGTACAACTTTTTGAATGTTTCATTCAAGTCCAAAAACGCAGGCCAAATTTTTCGCAACTTTGGACATGGATGTGTGTTGTCAAAACTTGCATAGTCAAAAAGTGCAAAAAAAAAGTTTCAGCAAACAAAAACGTTTGCAGGTCATGATTTTTGTGAAAATTCATGTTATCAGAAGGGCATTTGAGGACCAATATAGCTCTACATCAGGCTTCCATACAATGCTCTGCAAAATGGCGACAGCAAAGAAGACATAAAGTTAATTTATGCTTGTGTTTTCCCACTTTTTGTATTTACATTGTTGAGTGTACCTGTTGGTCTCGTTAGCGATTAACTAGATGAGAGTGAGATCAAAAAACATACAGAAAAAATCTAAAATGCTGTGCTCGTTATCTGTGTCGAAATGCATGCCACTTGTGCCAGTAAAGTTATATCGTGGAGGTGCTGGTGGTGGAGAAGTAGCACTTACATTACACCACTGCCGGGCCGATGCAATCTGCTGATCCGCGTCGTCCTTGGAACTTGAGATGCTGCTTTCAGATGAAATTTAATCACCACTTTCCGAGCCACAGTCAAAAACTTCGCTATCAGAGTCCTTTTTGTTACATGTAGAACTTTCCACCGCTCGGATTACCGACCGACTGGACAGTAACTTCAAATGTGAGCCTACGGTAATGTGTAAAAAAAAGAAGTGTTGCTATCTTGTGTTATGTGATACTTTTTTTTCCAACAACATGGATTTGCAGGCTATCTTATTTCGAAAGACAAGCAAATAGTCTCACTTGTTTTCGTATAGAAAACAACTACTGTCGCACTGTAGCTGTAAACCTAAGAAGCATAATCTATACTTAAACTATTTTTTCTGAGTGACTTGTGATGTCATCTACAATTTTTCACAGTAAACATGTCAAAAGAGACAAAACTCGGTTGAAACAACAAGGTGCTACCTCAGTATACTCGGTATATTCTTTTGCAAACAAGGCTTATGCCCGAGATAACTCGGGCGAAACAGGGAAGGGGTTAAGGCAATTATTACAGAATTTCAAGATAGATTTGCACATTCTATCCTACAAATTACTGAAGCAATACATTATTAAGTGAAAGTAGAATTAACCTCACAAAAACCTATAGTGTAGGCCTTACTGCATCAGTGCAAAGTTAGAAACAAATTATTACAACAGATCAAGGACATGCAGTCCGCCAGGATAACTGAACCGTTGGATTCAGTATTTTCGGCGCCAAGTTTGGTTATTCACAAGCAACATGGGGGCCTTAAATTTCTTACTGACTTTCACAAGCTTAATCAATATGTCACTAGAATCCAGTATCCTCTTCCATGCTTGGAAGACATATTAAATGACATAAAAAATTCAAAGTTCATTAATATCTTAGACCTGTTTTCCGAATTTATAGTTTGCCTATTAAAAAGGAAGATAGACATACGTTTGCATTTTCCATTGACGGTGTTTGTCTCTACCAATATCGCTGGTTGCAGATGAGTTTGCGTAGTAGCCCACAACATATCCAGCAGTTTATCGATATGTATTAGGACCCCTCCGTTGGCATTCAGCCGTAGCATATATAGATGACATTTTTAGTATTGGTAACTCTTTTGAAGAACACTTATAAAACATTCGCAAAGTATTTCAAAGGTTACAGGTATTCAATAACAAGGTGAACACCAAGAAATATAACTTTGGCGAACAGGAAACTAAGATATTGGGCCATCATACCATACTTCGGGGTGTTTCTATTGACCTGGATAAAGTCCACATCATCCAACAGATGGCACCACCACGTAACCTAAAGTAATTACGTGAATTTTTAGGAATGACATCCTATCTCTACCGTTACATACAGAGCTATGCCACAATATCTGCACTCTGATTGAACAAACAAAGCAAACCACAGATTACAAATGGCCTCATGAACAACAAAATGTATTTTCTAATCTCAAACAAGTCATACAGAGAGCACCTATATTACATAAGTTTGATTATGATAAGCCGCCATTTTGGCATGTGATGCCTCTCAAATGGCTATTAGTGCCATTCTTATGTAGGAAAACACCATGACAAAAACTCACCAGGTCATTACTTATGCTTCTAAAAAACTTTCTATGCCAGAAACACGTTGGTCAACAACAGAGAGGGAACTCGGCTCATTTATATAGTTCCATAATTACTTCTGCTAGTACCTTAACAGTCGACATTTTGTTCTCGAAACAAACCATTATAGCCTTCGCTACTTACGTACCATATCAGACCACAACTTGCGTATACAAAAAAATGGCAATAGCCTTAGCAGAATATGATTTTGAGGCAAAAATCGTAACAGGATAACTGAATGTTTTAGCCGATGCAATGAGCTGTATACCCACAGCCAGTCCAGCAGATGCGCACCCCATAGTGGTCGACAATGTCCCTTGTAAGGTTTAAAAAAAACATGTTATGGTGTACCAGTTTATAAAAGGTATATAAGCAACCGGGTTCCAGTTGTGAAGATAAGTTTGATGGTAGCAGTCGTGAAAGCTACTTCGTCTCAGCTTGTGTAAGCAACTGGAATATATTATGGAGCCGAAAGTTGCCGGTCCATCAATGCCTCAGTCTGGCACAGTGCTATCAACTTCTTTGAATGGAACACCTGGGACAGCAACATCACCATCGACTTCTCCGGATGGTACACCTACATCAGTGCTGCCATCGACGACTTCATCGATGCTTTATTTCTGTTACAGTGAAAAGATATTTGCCTACAGCCAAAGTGCAAGGAAGCATGGAGAACTTTTTGTGTGAAGGGACCATTCTGTGCCTTGCAGTAAGGTATTATGTGCAAGCAAGGGTACTTTTAAGGACAATGCCATTGGAAATAACTTTGTAAGTGCGAAAGACTTGTTTACATACCTGAACCACATTAAGCAAAGGATAATCAATCAATTAAGAGAAGAAGTTGAAGAAGCTCCCAAAAATACAATGTTTGGCTGGGTTATAATACGATAAGCCTCAGCCTTTGGATGACGCCATCAGTCGCCAAGCATTCAAGACTGCGAATCAAGCATTGTACAATGTTAATAGTAACCTTCTGTAGAGGCTTTGAAAGAAAAATTTTGTATTGAAGAATAATAAAATATTGGTGGACACCTACAGCATAGACTGCCTTGAGATGCATATAAACAGATTATATTCACTACATGAAAAGTGAGCATGATGCTGTAAAGACACTATGTGATTGGTGAGGAAAAATTTAAGGATTCTGTTTTTATGTTTTTTATCTGATGTATGTAAATGTATATATGATGTTAATTAAAAAAATTCTTTAATTTCTCGCTGGTGTTATATCCTGCCCCCTTCCCTGATATAGAGAATATGATGGTTCTTGATTTAGTCACATGTGCATACATTTAATAAAACCCGAGTAGAATACTTTTGCCAACAAAACCTTCGAGATAATAAATAATTAACAGATAGCGACATCGTTTAAAAATTAAACTCCAAGAGAGAGGACCTGAAATGAAAATGAGAGCTATTTTTGCATTGTTCTGCTGTACTTTGCGTACAATGTCAGTACAACATAATAAAACTAAAATTAAATTAATTTTAATATTGAATAATAAATGCAGATTTTTTTTATTTGACATACCCCTAGTGTATAAAAAGTAATATTATTACCAAAAACAAATGCAGAGGGCAGAGTCAACGTCAACAGGTATGGAGGCAGCTGGGTTCATTTTAATATGTTTTTATTTGTAGTAATATATTTAAATATATTTTGAAAAATTTTAAATGTAAATTTTATTTCTTATGTTATTTCTGTATCATAACCAGTCTGTTATAAACTCTTTCATTAAAAATGTCACTATAAAGCAAATATTACTTTAAGCTAATCTCTATGGTTATGAATGGCTCTTACATGTGTAAATACATACAAACACATATACCTGCAGGTAGAAATTATTCTTGGAAACTAAGTTTCATGAGCCTGTTCTTAGTAGTAAATATTTTATGGTTACAGCCTGAACAGCGAAAATAGGTTTTTCTAAATAATTATTCAGGATGAACATAATAAAATGATTTGATCTCAGGTACACATAATTCAGAAAATAACTATAGGATTTTAGTAGCAGAGTATAGTTCCTTCGAGGACAAACGGCTTCGGCTGATGGCTCGTGGCTCGGACCTTGGATGATGTCACGCCAAGGTCACGCGACCGCCATGTTGGATTCTGGAATTCCCACTCTATCATTCCGGTCACATGTCTGGCAACTTGGATTCTGTCTGTATGTCACCATCTTTTTAACCAGTACATCGCCATCTTGGACCGCCATATTTGTAGCCAGTATGCCGCCATTTTGGTAACAAGTAAGTTATTTTTCATGATCTTGCATTCCGAGGGTTTTCTACATTTTTTCATTCGCTTTCTTCCTATCCTTCTCCCTTCTTCTTTCCTTTCTCTTCCATTATCTCTTCTTCTTTCCTTTTTCTCTCATTCTCTCTCTTCTTAGTTTACATTAGCTGTTACTGAAGGTTGCCATCTTTGTTGCTGGAGGCCGCCATTTTTTGTTTACATTTACATGGAGACCTCCATACTTGTTTTTCGTTTGTCATTAGTTTCCCACCATTAGTTCAGGATTTGTCCACTAGAAGTGCCGCTATCTTGGTTCTGGCATTGGCAACTAGGAGCACTGGTGTGTCTCTCTCGTTCGATTAGTCGAACGGCCGCCCTATTGGTCACTAGTGGCGCTGCTTTTATTAGAACTCAAGATACCATCTACAATAATGCGGGATCGAACTGCCGTACTTTGGGTCACCAGACTTACGCCTTAAACCACTCGGCTATCGCGAAATGCACTGGGGCAAGAGTTTATAAATAGTATATAGCTTGTAGCCGAATAAATGATATCTTGCCTCTTATTTAAGTCATTACATTTTTATGTTTTATTATATAATTTTTAATGTATTTCATTTATATATCATATTTTTCTAAAGTTTATATACAAATAATTATTTTTTAAGTATATATATTTTATTATGTAATTTTTATTTCTTATATAATTTTTTTAAATATCTTAAATTTTTTTTAAGTATTTTAATCAATGATTTTTTATTTCATTATTTTAATTTTTACGTTTTTGTATTAATTTACGTATATATTATTTATATTTAACTTATATAATTTTTTAAGTATTAATTTTTTTGTTATATCATTTTTATTTCTTATATTATTTTTTTATAGTTTTGGTTTAACTTGCATATATATTATTGGTGATTTAACAAATATAATTTTATTTTTAAGTATTTTTGTTAATCTTTAAAGTGTATAGAGTGACGGTTCTACGGATTCGTATTTGTCAGGCAGATAATAATATGTCATCAGAATATATGATTATGTGACTATGGCAAGCACCATGTTGGATTTTTATAAACATATGTAAAAACTGTTTTAGCAAATATATGGCAAGTGTTTTAAATTATGAACGTTGGTTATTCACACATTTTACATTTTTCTTTACGCATAATAATTTTTTAAAATATCCCAGACTTAAGTATTTAGGGACTTCTATGTTGAACTTAGAAAAACTATATTTCATACTCCTATGTAATGTAATGCTTGTAATTATTTTTCTAACACACAATCCCATAAACTGTTCAGTATCCACTCAACCTCACCTTACTTCACCTAACCTAAGATAACCAAACTTAAATTAACATTACCGCAATACTCTAGTTATCGCCAGACCCCTCTTCACCTCCCCTCTTAACAGCTTTACTTAACAGCCATATCGAATTGTACTGAATACCAAAACAGGTGTATATATATATATATATATATATATATATATATATATATATATATATATATATATATATATATATATATATATATATATATAGTACCTTTTACAATGACATTAGCATACCTCATTCATGATATTAACAATACAGTTCCTTATTCACCACCGTACCTCAGACTTACTGATCAAAAATAACAGTTAAGTATATTGACTACCATTTCACCCCATCTAACTTTGTCAGTTACACATATAAACAAGCCATTCTAGCTGTTCAACCAATCAAATATTCCAACCATGCTATTATAAGATCAATACTATTAATTTAACCATCTAAGATACCCATATCGTCTTAATTCCCATCAAACCATTCCACTCTTACTAACCAACCATACGAGCTAAGCATTCTACCCCTCTCATACTAACTAAACAAAAACGAATCATGCAATTATGCCATTCTCCTCACACCATCTAAGCTATACTTTTTTCATACTACCAAGATAACTGAACATGTGATGAGGTCATGCTAATCAACTATACAAGCAAACTAACTGTACAACCAAGTGATACTTGTATGCATTCCACCTCATGTCAGGTCTTTGAATATATTTTATTTCTCTCGACATCGACTTAACCTACCCACCAGTACATTTAGTCACTTCAACTTTTCGTCGTATGCACTCCACACACTTGTGTAAGACTTAGAATGTATTTTCATATTGTGTAGGACACAGAATATTTTTAACTTAGTCACACTCATTCTTTCCCATGTCAGGACTTTTGAAAGACATATTAACCTAGCCTAAATTCATTTGAGTATCAATTAACCCAATTTCACCCAACCTAATATATCAAAGGCACCACACTTAGCATTGCAGACACTGCACTTAGCACTGCAGGCACCACATTTAGGGGTCATTAGGGGTCACTTATGGGTAACTTAGGGGTCACTTAGGGGTCATTTAGGAGTCATTAGTGGTCATTTAGGGGTCATTAGGGGTCATTAAGAGTCACTTAGGGGTAATTTAGGAGTCATTATGGATCATTTAGGGGTCATTTAGGAGTAATTTAGGAGTCATTAGGGGTCATTTAGGGGTCATTAGGGGTCATTAAGAGTCACTTAGGGGTAATTTAGGAGTCATTATGGATCATTTAGGGGTCATTTAGGAGTCATTTAGGAGTCATTAGGGGTCATTTAGGAGTCATTAGGGGTCATTTAGGGGTCATTTAGGGGTCAAGGGTCAAAGAATAATTCTTGTGAGTGGCTGGTCTGACAGTAGTAAGCTTTATGCGTTCATGCTGAGCGAAGATAACACGAGGACGAAGTATATTTTCACATTAAAAAGAGCTTAGCAGCGATTATTAGTTAGCAGCTATCGTCGGCCGTTTTAGAACGAGTACTATAGTCCCGTTACAGTGTGCACTCACGATAATTTTGATTTAAACTGAATTAATAAGTGTTTCAAAGAGGCAGATATACATATTACTATGAATTTATATAGAAATGTTATTCACATATACATATATTAAATAGATAGATCACGCATTCTTTTGCAGAATATCTGCTCTACTAACAAACACCAGAATAAATTTACTCATACCTCACACTAGAAGTCAAGCATATTATCTGCTCTACCGACCAACACCAGATTTTTAGAGGCCAGCAATAACTTTTTCTTTTTAAGTTTAACATTTTAAAACCCGATCGCATAATCGACCACTGGAGACAACCAGTTAGCGATAATGCGGGTCTTGGCTCCTTGTTAGTTAAGGCCAAAGGCAGGTATTCATATTCACAGTATAGCGAGAGCAAGCTTCCAAATAGATCTTAACTTCTCCTGATGCTAAGGTATCCGCATTCTCTATATGAAGATTCTCCCATCACTCGGAAAAACATCATCTGATATTTTCTATTCTCGACAGAGAAAGTTAATATTTTTTATGATTCCGGGCTTCGGAAACAGCTCCCTCCGACATGCATCACCTTTGTAAATTGCTTCAATTTTTTTTTTTTTATTTACAAATACACTTCTATTTCACTACATTTCCGGTACGGAGGTTCAATTTTCGCTACGTGGTTCGAGTCCTAGGGAATGCAAGTCTTGGAAATTTCTCTTTTATTTCAATACATGCACTTCTGATGCAATACACTTACGAGAGCTCTTCTGTAGATGTGAACTCGCGAGCGAACATCCCTCACCCAGCTAACGTGATACGCTCGCTACTGCTCGACTGATCACGAGTAATGACGTAATCGTGGAATTATTTATATGTTTATAGATATAAAAAAAATTTAAAAAGGTCCTTCAAATAAAAAAAAAATAACGCAATTTTTAAAGAAATCGAAGAATATATCACATTAACTCAAACTCATCCTAGCACCCTAAACATCAACCACTACCCTCACCTACCCACATTTCAATACTACTCAACAAAGAAAAATCACAAAAATATTAAAAATAATGTACCAAAAATCATAACTCCAGCATGTCTGTCATGGTATCATCACCATCAGACACCAGCCAAAAATAATACCATCCATCAAACAAACCACCTGATTATACCTATTATACATACCAATATAAATGCTGACCACCACGTCTCATATGCACCAAACTATGAATATTACAATTTGGAAAAAAATTATGTATGAATATCGTTAACAAGGTTTCCAAAACTCAGGTCTTTAATCGAATTGTGAACCTCTTATCTTAGCCTGAATTCTATATCCGAAGCCTAAAACTTTCATTCCCCATGTATTATAAGTTCCTAAAGCAGTCTCCGAAACACTGGGTAAAATTACAAATTTATTTTCTAGTCCGATAGAAAAAAATTTTATTTCTATGGTTTCGGGCTTCGAACTGGAAGCCCTACACTACTCTTAACCGATAGATATTGCATAAACCTTTATATCAGGTACATTTAAGCACGTAAACAGACAGGAAATCACATACCAAGTTCGTTTAATACGAGCCAATGTACAGGCCAGTATTCGAACTGGGGTCTCTAAATCTAGTTTATTCTTTGCCCACAAATTTGTCTAACAGCCTGTTTCATACACCATGCAATTATTCAAAATTTTATTCCAGCTATTTTTTTAAATAAAGTATCAGTTAAGTTTTACAGAAAAGCATGTAGAGTTCTTTCTCCATTATTATCAAACTAATATATGTTGTTTTTTTTTTCCTGAAAACATATTTTTAAAGAAATTATTAGATACAGGTGCGAGGTAGGTAAGTGGGCTTAACGTATCATCGACAGAAAGGTCATTATAGACGGTGCAAATTGCACAGATGGAAGGGAACAGCCTTTAGTGATGAACCATCGCAGCATTCGCCTGGAGTGATTTCGGGATAATATGGAAAACCGAAATCAGGATGGCCGGACTAGGAACCGAACACAGGTCCTCCCGAATGCGAGTCCAGTCAGTTACCACTGCGCCACCTCGCAAACAGTCTTCAGCATCGAGCCATGAGACCGTGGCGTGATGATGCATGCAGCAGTGACGTCACTGCCGTGGACCGGCGTGGCTACGGCTCGTGTACTATTGTGCTGCATGTCTGAGACGACCCGAAGGTGTCTTGTTCTGCTGACCCGGCGAGCATGCCAGCAAGGAGGTACATGTGTGAGATTTCACTGCAGGGCTTCCCTGATGCGCCACCTCGCAAACAGTCTTTAGCATCGAGCCATGAGACCGTGGCGTGATGATGCATGCAGCAGTGACGTCACTGCCGTGGACCGGCGTGGCTACGGCTCGTGTACTATTGTGCTGCATGTCTGGGACGACCCGAAGGTGTCTCGTTCTGCTGACCCGGCGAGCATGCCAGCAGGGAGGTACATGTGTGAGATTTCACTGCAGGGCTTCCCTGATGCGCTGCATGTGTGGGAGACGCCTAGCAGAGACTACTCAGTTGGTGTACTGTCGCACCAGGTGACATCATTGCTATATCCAGGAATTACGCTATGATGCACGCTGCCCCCCGAGATTGGTGTCGAGAGCACACAAATTATTGGCAATCTGAATATTATGCAGATTTATATTGTCAAGTATCTGCATTGTTCATCCCGTTAATAATATCGACGTGTCTTTTAAAGCAAATGTTGAAAAAAATTTAATACTGTTCTGTCACTAGAGATTGATGAATTTTGAGAATTCATTCAGTGGTAGGTTAGACTTTGAGCAGGAACATTCGAGTATTGAGGTTACGACCGAGTCGAGGTTGTTTTGCCATGTCCTGGGTTTCTCCTAGCCAGGGAGAAATGTCACGTGATATACACCATTCGTGATGTATATTAATATTTAAAAAAAGAGAAAATAGGTATGTTGGTAATGCCTAGTAAGAAATAGTTCTCGTGCAAAATTTTATTACACAGAGTGTACAAGAAAATGGTTCGTGGTTTCCCTTTGGTATAATTGGCAAATCTTTGCTTTCACTAGGCGGAGGAATATACCGGAAGTAACAAATATTGTGCATGTAATATTCGCAGATGAGTTAGATTTACGTGTTAAATAATTTAGAAAAGTATGCAATACTATACCTCCAAAACTTTCCCTCTTAATAAAAATTAAATGAATTTCTTAAGCTTACACAGTGCATATTAACGAAATTACGTTTCACTCCGACTCGGATGGGCAGAGATTCCTTTTGTAATGATTGTTCTTGGTCTGGAATGTAGTGTAAGTCCCTATGAATTGGTGAACGAGTTTCTGAATATTTTCGAACATAAAGACTAGCATGCACATTTACAGCAATGTTGGTAACTAATTAGGAATTCTACTTTACTTCATTGTCTTATTTAAAGAATAATGTCCAGATTGGTAACACTGAAATTGGTTTGTTATTGTTTAGTTAATTCCTCGATGTCACTTCATTGGCACATATATCATGTGTCCAAATAGATGGTACATGGCAATGAATATTTTTATGTGATGGTATTGATTTACAAAAAGTGAACAAGTAGACAGAAGTATAAGCAGTGTATTTTTCAGTTCCAACATGTTAAAAAATATCTCTGCATAATCGTTGGAAAAGAGTTAAGAATGTATTTCTGCTTTATCAACACTGGTAACCCAAATTACCTGACGACGGGAAATACTTTTTCTTTTCAAGGACATTAATGATAATTTATAGATTAGATTTGACTTGACAAATTCCCACTGGGACTTCAACAGGAACGTTTTGCTATGCGGCAAATAAGGAGTGGAGAGTGGAGTGAAGAGAATTGATATTATAGCGAAGAGATTTGGGTGGCTCTTAGCATTGAGGTCTTGGGAGCCGATGAGGGGGAAGTGAGGTGAGAATGGAGCAGCGTTGTCATGCAAAGGCAGGGAGACGAGAAAAAAAACCTCGCCAGCTAATAATTGACGAAAATATGAGGCCCATGCCAATGTTAATTTTACATAAGGCGTAAGAATAAATACATGAGCAGATCTTAAGCAAGGCTTTCAAAAGTGTTTTGCTGTTAACAGCCTATACTGCTTGCAAGCCGGGGAACCTTATTTTTATATATGGAATTCTGGGAGTCATGCGTATTAAGCTGAATGTACTGTCGAACATACACGTTTTCTATACAACGAAATATAATCTCCTAATTGTTAATGTTCTTACAAGAATCAAATAGCATATAATGTCCAGCCTTTTGCTGCCATTACCTGAAGTCCAAAAAAAAGAAAAACATTGATTTGATAGCAGAATATGACTTTCTTAAACACTTATAGTCCATTTCATATAAATTCAATAAATTTTCCCTTCTCGAATAGAAGTTCTCCATGTACCCCTCCGCCTCAGCTGTTCTGGTGGTGAAGAAAAGAAACTACGAATCCAATGACTGGCATTGAAGAATGGACAACTTCTGTATTAAGTGTGCTACTATAACTGGTAGGTATTTCCAAATGTTTTATTTTTGTTATACCTACATAATAGACTAGTTAGGGTTCTGTTAATTTTATTGGAGGTATCGGGTTAGGCCACATACCTTTGAAATCCTCCTGCAATACGACATGTTCAGCAAAATTTAACTTTCAATGTAAAAATCGTTAGAAATTCAATAAATAAATTTGGGTAAAACAAGGTTTATTTTAAGTCCAAAATATAATTCAAATATTCTAACAATTTAAAAACACATTATTTTTAAAATGCATCACCTTACTGCTTACTTGGTAATTCCTAATGCTTCGCGACATCGGTTTCGGATGATAATTTCACTAAAATCACTAATGCGAAACAATTTATTTGCTGACTTATGAAATTAACAAAACACTTGAAACCAGGAAATTTATACTTCACAACGTTAATACCATTTCACTAATGCTTCGCGATAGTCACAGAAAATGGCACCTCACAACAAAAAAAAAAGTGTCTTGATACTCAAGCAGACAACTTTTTAAGGTGCCTACGATGAACTAATGAAATACTCAAATACAGAAATATTATTAACTGCATATATGTAGATAAATTATGAAGAAAGAGAGCTCAATGGCATTTCACCAGGCGTGTGGAGACCTTTCACATGCTCTACCATTGGAAGACATTTACCATTTCATGATAGTGTTGCAAATCAGAATGCTATAACAAGCATGTACTCTACTCCTGGGCTATTCTCTCGGAATAAGATTAAGATAGGGATTGGGGTTCAACTGTTGCTATAGGCCCCGTCGTAAGGTGGTTGGTAGTACTGGAAAAAATATACATGTATTGGTCCATACTTAAATTATGTTTTAATTCATAAGTAATAAATAAATCTATATTGGTCGTGATATTTAAAATTATTATATTTAAAATATTTATATTCAAAATATTTATGATTATTTTTAACATATATTTTTTTTAACATAGGTATTTCCACAGACAGACATACACCCCCAATGATTAACCAGTCATACATAAACCCCACTGATTAACCTGACATACATACACCCCCGCTGATTAACCCACACCCCTGTGACAGTTGACAGTGATACAAGTTCCCGCAGGGAACTCACTAGGGGCATGTCACCCTTGCGGTGGTATGTGGGGTGTAATCGAATAGTTGATTTAAGATCCAAAATTCAGGCAAAAAGCACGTATTTTGGCCATAAATACTTAAACAATACATATGTAATTATACGACAATGAGTAATATTTTCTTCTACACGAACAACCATCAGCTGTCATCAGCTGTGGTGGAGGAGTTAATTTACAAGTTTTCTTTGATTCATTGAGTAATAAATGCCTTTTCTGAAAACAAATAATTAAATTACGACAACACACCACAGGGGTGTAATGCCCCTACGATTCGTCTTATAGGCGAATAAATTTTGCCATCTGTGGTCACAGTGTGTAAGTGAATAAGTATTTTTATGTGTGTGTCACTATACCTTGATAGGGTAATGCATATGTAGTAGTAATTCTGAGAACATAAATAATTAATTGCAAAAATCGTGTATCTTTAAAGCCAAGAAAACCTGCTATTTCATCCTGCTCGGAAAACCAGGGGAGCAACACCAGTCCATTATGATCGATTATTCACTTAGATAAAAAATTTAAATTATTAATATAATTCATTTTTATAATTTTTTACCATAAAGAAATCATTTACCAGAAAATAAAATTAATTATATTGTAAAGAAATTATACAAGGAAGAAATAAATTAAACACTCTAATTAATTTTCATATGCTATTTATTTAGTATACAGTCACTACAAAACACATTTAAAATTAAAAAAAAAAAATTGTTCTTGTAGTTCTACAGTCAGACTTGGCATTTGTATAACTGTTCGTAGAACAGAATGGAGTTATGGTGACGATCAGACCTCCAGACGATGGCTAAATGAGCGTACCGATTGTTGGCACTTATATATAATATGGTAGATAATATGGTGCTACCACTGCACCAAAAACTAAAATTCTCGTACAGTTTGGGTGACTACGTGTCTAGTTGTAACTTGCTGATTCACGGTCCAAGGACAAAGCTCACCATTTGTGCAGCAGCTGTGTGTTTCTCCACGCACATGTCCAGACAGGTTCTGACCTGTCGCATACATGTAGGTACTAGTCGTTGTAAAGTTTTGTCAGCTTGAGAAGGGAAGGACAGCCATACTCGCACTGCACATCAATGATTTCAAGTTCGTTTTTGCACAAGTCGCTCAGCCATTTCTTCTGCTAGGGCCCTGCCACGTAAGCCAGTCCTTGTGGATACCGCATCAGCAAGTCGTACAGCATGTTTCCCACCTGATGGTACGGAATCTTGCCTTCGCCCCACTCCAGTCCATGGTGGTTCTTGGTCAGCCAGTCGTTTGTCTTCTTACTTTTCTCGTCCAAGAGTTTCCACGAATAAGGCGGGGGGGGACGGAAGGAGCATGTGTGCATTTAGCCATCGTCGTCTTAGGTCACTATTATCGCCTTGAGCACCTAGCTGCTCTGGCTCTGGAAGCCTTGCAGATTACAGTACATCCTGATACACACTGAAGTGAGAAGCAGTGATCATCCTGTTTATATATGCTTAGCTCACCATGTTCACCAGTCCCAAAAAGCTGTCGTAACTCACTACTCTGTCGTGCAAAATCAAACAGTAAGCAGCAGTGTTCGCAGGCACATTTTCCTTGGAAATAATTTTTGTACAACAATCCACCACATCGTTTTGAACTCGCTCGTTTTGTTTGGACATTTCGAAGACCAGCAATGGTGTCATTCTACTGAACCTTTCTGCGCTTAGGACAGGGTAGGACTCGCACCCGTAGTAGGAGGCTTGAAACTGAGTATACAGATAATATGCCAATGTAATTCCTTCTTGATCAAAGGAGGTGTTCAAATCTACGTACGGATATTTTTTGCTATTCAAATATATCTTTACGTTCTGGACTTTGCAGTGTTCGAAGGTCGATTTGTCTGCAGATAATTTGTGTTGCTTGTTCGTTGGAAATGCCAGTACGACATAACGAGGTTTTTCCATGCTTGAAGAAGTCTTCACAACCCAGTGGTTCCTCATGGCAGATGACAGGACCGGACACGTAACCAAACTCAAACTCCTCAAGGTTATGTCGATGATTTTTTCTTTCTTGGTGTAATTCAGTAGCTTCATGTATTCGCGGGTGCTCGGAGTCAGATTGGGAACAAACCAGTCCATGTTGGTCAGGGTTACAGCGACAGAGTGTGGATTTTCTCCAACTCCCAACACTGCATTGCATCGAGATGTGAGGTGGCTAGCATTATCACCAGTTCTTGCATGGCTCCTATTATTATCTTCCTATAATTCTCGGCGAAACCAAGTAGCGCCGATAGAGGCACACTCATCTTGAACTTGCCTTCTGCGAAGATGGGAACTTTGTAGCCATCTTACATTTCTCAGCCTGCCATTTTTATTATGTCTAGGATTGTTAGGTGTGAGAGAGAGTTAATTTTTTATGACTGTGGTTATGCCCTTATCCTGTGTTTCATCAATAGTAACACCGTTCATTTCATACATTACTCGCTCTAGGAGAAGTATACCATTACGAACGAACACTGTTGTGGTGGGGTGGATCCCGTCCTCTTTTGTGAGCATACCTCGGATGCGTAAGAATGACTGTGAAGGCAGGGTGTAGATATCATGACGCTGTATCGGGATTCGAACCTCACGCCCGAGGGCATAGGGGACAGTCAGATACGGCAAGTAGCAATACAGGTCAAACTTGTCGATGCTGTTGTCGAATTCAGCCCGCTGGCTCACGTTCAGTACATTGTCGTCTTCCATGTCCGTTCACTTTCAACCCTAGGCTACGTAGAAACTGTTCGTTGGCACGTGTTAGCACATCGGTGTCTCGAGCTCTACTGGTCTCTGGTTTGGTGCTGTACTCGACTTTATGCACGGTACACCTAGCAAATCTCAATCCCATCGATTCAAGAGCCAGCACAAAGTGATTTATTCGTTTCTAAAGTCTATCTGTTTATCTCCCTGATAGGCGATTGATACGGCTACTTTGTGTGCGCTCTTCGCGATCACTGGAACATAAATGATGCTTTTTGGAATTTCGACCAGTTGAGGCCATCGGCACGAACTCGTGCAGTGTATTACTGGTTTTACCACTGACGTAGCAGCCACTCGCCAAATTACAGTTTATGCGTATCACAGTCACTGGAAATATGTTCACCGGCCGCGACGATTCGTTCATTTTACCAGCTTTGTAGAACCGCACCTCAAACCCCAGAATTTGTCCGATAGTATCCGGTTTCGTTAAGTCGATATCTGCACTGCAAAAAATTCTGCCTTCAGTGTGTTTGGGTTACCGCGTAGTTCGAAAGTCACATCTGATGGCGTGGATTTCTTGATGGAATTAGCTATGTCCTTCAGTTTGTATGCCCTCGTGGGAGTGCTTGTTTCCTTCACATCACCTGCTGTTGCGTACCGTAATGCAGAATTCACGTTTTCTTCTATATTGGATACGGAGTTATAAGTCTGAAATCCGTAAGTCCGACGACCCACTCGCCTTCCAGCTCCAGGGGCGGATAAAATGTTTCCCTCAGCTCAGATGTCTTAAACCGACATACTGACTGAATAATAGAGGTGCAAACACATTTTATGTAAACGATAAACGAATAATTATTCGCCTACAACTTCTTTTCATTCCACTGCACTAGAAAGCAAAGACACAAATGTCCACAGTTCCATGTGTTAGGCAGCTGCCCCGTTTTATAATTGTAGATTAGTTTGCATTTTTTCAGGTACAGTAGCAGTTTGGGTGGAGGATGCAAATTACCAAAACTGTCATAACAGTTTGCATGTTTACCCTTTTTTGCATACGATACCCAGTGCGTGCCAGGCCTGGCTGTCGTGTCCAGATTAATTATGGCACACTCATTACATTTTGGTTTAGTAGTCAAAGCATCTCGCATGAACACTCCTCTAAAATTTGCTATTATCAATTTTCGTGCAAATGGTCCTTAATCCATGTTCGTGAGCTACCATTTCGGTAGAGATTTCATTACCGCCTTCACCTGCTGCGATCCTTTTTCTTTCTCGCACCTCCTCCTTGGTAGAGCCATCGTATGTAAAGTCCTTTGCCGTTTTTTAGCTATGGTGATTGCTGTTACAACTCATGTGTTTTAGCAGTTGTATGTACTCGACAGTGAAACTCATGGTATGTAGTACCAAGCGGGAGGGTTTATTTTGGGGGAAGGGGGTGGATTGCAAACAAGGTGGAAGCCTCTATAGATTTAGAGGTTTCCTTGAAATCCGAGTTCGAGTTCCGTGATACGATTGTGGCCTTACCTGTCGTTTATTCGGTGTAAACGTAGTAGCTGAAGGATCTATCCACCTTTGTTTGGTTGCTGAGCAACGGACGAATATGCGTGCATTTTGTCTTGAAAATATTTAAGAAGCTACTATGTCCGATCCATCAATCGACGAATTCTACTACTGGCATATTGACTACCTACACATGCCTATGGAAAGTGAAGATGGTACCAGCATGTAGAACTCTAGATTTTCGCATTTTCCCCTTTGTAGTACAAATAAAATGATCTGCTCGTGGTCTTTTATGAGCTTGGAACATGCACCCGGCAACAATTCTTTCTTACCAATCTCGAAGACGGGCTGTATTTTATTTTAGCAATCACATGCACTATCATAATGTATTGCATGGAAATTACATCGCTTACTTAAGTGTATTGTGGTGACCTATTCAAGGGTGGAGGCCTTTGTAATGCCAGAGAGTAAAAGCCCATCGTTGTGAGCTGTTTCGTATTAAACTCTCATTTTTGGTGACGATATGCATGAGGAGTGTGGCTGGCAACTGCTAACTCTGTTTTTCCCACACATGCAGACTTCATGGTTATAACACCGCGCAGGTGTGAAAACGACTTGGAAGCACATACGCATGCACGTGTGCAGACTCCAGTTACCTGATGCTGTGCAGATGCAGACCTGTAAGTAACCAATTTGACAAGAAAGTTTTTCGTACACGAGCTCTTTCTTTTCATTACCATTCGTTATATATATATATATATATATATATATATATATATATATATATATATATACACATACAACTTGAGTTTTTTAAATAAACACTTAAAATACTTTGTGACATGTGTTTGTACAAATTATTTTATAGAAAGTATAATTTTTTTTCGTGGCTATTTGTTTACAACGACATTAAAAATATATGTCTTTCTAAATCGTAAACACATATATTTCGTGTACAATCAATACATTAAACATTATTGAGTGTCTTTCCTGTTGCATTTTTATAACATAGTACACAAAAGATTTTTTTCCCTATATATACCTCAAGATAACTGAACATAGTTATAATGTATTTCTGCAATGTATATACATATTTTTTTGTTATTTTTCTCACGCCTCCCTATTGCTGTTCCTCAAATGTGCACATACAAATGTGATTCTGGACACTTTGTGTCACCCACAGCTTACACTTTGCACATGCAAAAAGAATTTTTCGCCCTCTTCACAATTTTTTTTGTACTATGCACCATTACGCCCACACAGTATAAATATTTTTCTCATACCTAATTTTCTTCCCAATCTTCATTACCGGTGAGCTTGTCTTTACCTCGCACGGCAGGCTGTGACAAGTCGTGGTTCACTCGGCGAACGGAATCATGTCAGTTTCTTCGTCCCGTAGGATTCAATGGGTCTCGCCATGGAATTCATCGCTAACGGAAGCTGTATTTCCCGGACCACTTGTCGTATTTCGTAGTCCCTGAGATGGCAGCCTTCTTTAATGACGATGGTTTTACCCTCGTTCAACTCCAACAGTTCGTTGGTGCTGCATGGTAGGGTTCTGCCTGGCCTCATGCTGTACACTGCATAGGTTTGACCATCGCACCGGATTTCGTCCATAAAATAAACTTTTGAATTGCCTTCAGCGTTCATGATGCTCAGGTTGTACAGAGACACCAAGGTGTAACGGAGGTGGGCATGATTCACACCATCGCCTACTTCCATGTTTTTCACTGCATCCTCGTACCGTGGGTCTCCCAGCCAGTACTAGACACGACGGACCCCTGGGATGGCGTCTGGATAAAACTTCACCATACCTGACTAGAAGGAGCTGGTGCACATCACCTCTTGCATTGAAGATTGTGAAGGTGATGCGATGGGAATAGCTTTGGTGGGCATCAACCAACTGCTGCTAGTGCCGATAGTGGTCTGTGTGGAGCCCCCATGTGCCGGAATCCAATCATCGCACGTCGTCGAGGTGAGTGGGTGCCGGGTGGAGCTGATGCTGGGTCGGATATGTGATGTGATCTGCTGCATGAGGTCGGTGGTAGCCTGGCCTACATACTCGTTCATGTTTTTCACTCTGCAGACTCTTCAATGATGGAAGCGGAGCTATAGACACTGGAGGTAATGGTCGGTGACGAATGTGGTGGCTGTGGCGAGGGCGGCTGCTACTGCACTACATCACGTCTTGCACCACGCGCGGGAATGAGGAGTGTCCGAAACAGACGTGGTGCAACCCTCGAAGCATTCACTGCACGGTAGACAGTAGTGAGCATCTTCGTCCTGCTACAGATAGGCCGGGGGTCTCTTGTACAAGTGCCGAACTTCGTTGCGTGCGTACGTCAGCAGGAACTCTATCGGTAGAAAGGCCAGTTATGTTTACGTATCAAGGTCCGCGAGCGAGCAAAGCCTCCTGTACGCGACGATCGCTGAAATTATTTTCTGTCCACTGGGACAGCATGCAAACATCTTCTAAAACTCCATACGATAAATAAGCTGTATACTTAAAGGCGAGCAGGTGAAGAGGACGAATGCAACAGATGAAATACTAACCCCCTTGGCATTTTATACGTTGGTTTTATGCGTGCAATGGAGGAGGAAAAGCTGGATGTAGCAAGGGAAGTGTGGGGAAGGGGCTGGGAAGTGGGCGACATGGGTGAGCTCTGGTGGTAGATGCCGAAAACTTGTTATACCAGTGCACTGCAGAGGGTACTGTCGGAGAAGGGAGGTGATGGGAGGATGATGAGGGGAGGGGGTAATCTGTAGGTAGCAGAGGGTGTCACACTAAAGCGATTAATTGTTTGATCTATGACGAGTAATTGGTGGAGCAGAGGACAGCTATTTGAAATGGAAATGTTCTTCTCTGAAGCATCACCAACATTTGTTCATCTTTGAGGTATCGGGGATCCGTGATATATTAGCTGATATTTTTTTCCTGTCAGATATTCCGAATATCACAGTGAATTCAAGCCACCATATATGCATTGATCTGTGTATTTCTTCAATGTTCCAGCATGCTCATTGAGGAATTTTTCTATTTGTGCTGAATGGCAAATTTTATTTTTATACGTAGTTCCGGATACTTGAATTTTTTTTCTCAGTGAGCGTTACACATTTCGGTGGGATAGGGCCTCGTGGTTGTCACGATGTGTTTCGCAGCCTAATTTACACATTACAGTCTCTTGCTATACACCATACGCTGGAGGTTCACATGTCTGAACTCTGTACCCATACCACTGTCATAGATGGGATGGTTTTCATTTGAAGGTGGGAAACAGAACACCATTGGTTAGTACACACAGTTCTTCTTCGCTCGCGCATGTAATATCATTAAAGGAATATGCGAGCTCAGTTTGGATACCTGCAGCGACAATTTTTTTTTTTTTTTACTGATAAAGACGTACAAATGTCCATGGTCTGATGAAAGGCCGAGGGGTGAAAAATGTGACGAATTGAAAGTATGAACTTTACCCCATAAAATTTTGAGCAAGAAACTTATTATTCGCTTGGAAATATCACCGACGATTGGAAACAAAATGCGGAACACCCATCGGCCACGTCGACTCGAAGGTAATCATTCTACACTAAAGGGTAAGGGACTTGTATTCTAGTCGCTGCTGCTACCTTAACCGATTTTAATGGTAATATATTATTTTCAGGCACGTGCGGTATATTTCTGCTTTACAGAAATGACCGGCTCCTTTTTTGCACTAGTTTGTCTTTATCCATACATAGTTCGTCGTATTGCATTACGGTATTGCACGAATTGCAGGTGCAAACAATATAAAAATGATGGCGCATGTAAAGGCTTGAATATGTACTACAGCTATTCAATAAGCTTCATTCTCACTGATAACGTGCTTGTGTGTGGATGAGTGAAATGTGTAAGCTATGGTCGGGCTGCATAAAACAATTCGGGGAATTCCTGATATGAAATGAGATAGGCATGACGATTTGTATCTGTATTTATCAGTGCAGGTATTTTTATATCAGTTTCCAGTTTTAATTTTACATGCCGTGATTTTCTCCTCAAACAGGGAATAAATTAGGATGAGTCGAAGGTAACTGTCTCGGCTTCGTATATTTATTAAGTAGTATCTGTTTTGCCCTCATAAGTTGATTCCCTCATTTTTTGACTCACTTCTTAGGGTGCTAATAATTAATATGTATATTTTACTGATTTTTATGATGAACTTTCCATGGATGGAATATTTGGAGAGATTCTTCATAATCTTGAGTAATTTCATCTCGAGGGTGCACTAGGGCGTCTTCCGCACAAGACTTCCTTTCTTTAAATGTGTGACATTTATATCGGTATTTTAATGTCGATTCTTGAGGTGGATATATATTTATTGTTCGCATTCTTTTCGAAATCTTGTCTGGTAAGGTATTTTAAGTACTCTAAGTCTCTCACATTATATTACAGAGCGTGCTTTTTTTTCTGTTTCCTTTAAATATTACCTACTTGAATGAGGAATTTACATTTCGACGGTTTGTATGTAGAGCTACATCGGCAATGGATGGGTCGAATGATGTATGGACTGCGAAAAGGGGAACATCGTATATGCCCAAAATTGAACATATTCCAGAACATTGTGTCATTACCACGAGAAGAAATTTTCTGAATACGGCAATGCTCGGTACCATGTGGTCAACTGTGCTACTTTTAATCAAGCAATCTGCATCTTCTGAAAGATTACGTTGTACTGAATCTAACAGCTTCGACGAAAGATATTTGATTATTTCTGACCTATATGCAACCAAATTTAATAATCCAACTTACAAAGGAGATGTTAAAATACGAAAGTGTGTGTGTATATATATATATATATATATATAGCAGGAATGCCGCTATAGTAAACAAGAGCCATACGATAATGAGCACACAAGGAAGGCACTCAGGACCTCGAAATTACCTGTCTATAGTGCACATAACATCGAAGAGAGTGTTGAAAACAGCACGAAGAAGGTATGCCGCGAGGAAGAAGAAATAGTAATGAAGGATGAAGAAATAGTAATGGCTGGACACTCGATTCGGTGGATCATCTGCTGCTGAGAACGAGTGAATGTGGACCAATCAACACATAAGCAACACATTGATATCTTTGCCTTTGGTGTGGCTTAAGAACACATAAAAATATCCACATTTCATGATATCAAAAGTGTATATACACAAATGGGTCTAGGTATCTGAGAAGCAAATGAATCGAAGATCATTACCTCTCTAAGGGCTCAACAGTGCTGGGGAAAATTTTGTATCTGGGCTGCTGCAAACTCATCATCAGGCGTAACAGTGAATGTGCCATCGCCTTTGATGGTGCACCACAACATTTGCATTACATCATGTGTGTACATGTACGTTGGTTGATTCATGTTACAGAGCTTAGTTTGATTGAGGTCTTGTTGAAAGGCAGATCGCCTCTGCCCTTGATGGTACTTGGTATAAATATTATTATGTAAACGACGGTTGTGGGTCCAGCAGAGTCGCCATCGAGTTCTTCGGATGTGACTACTGCAACAACATCACCACCATCGACAACTTCAGGCATGACACCGACAGCGCCATCGACTTCTTCGGATGTGGCACATCCGCCAGATAAAACTTACCCCTGCAGATGCTGCGACAAGGTATTTCGCAATCAACATACGCCACTGCACCATAAAATTCGTGGCTGTATGGACAATCCCAACCACATTAAATATCTATGCTTACGGCCTGGGTCACGTTTCTACAGCAACGATACTTACTGTAAACATGTAAGGTTGTGTTAAATTAAACTACCAGACTCATCGATGCCTTGGTGCCGGATCTGGAACAGAGCTCTTGCGGCCTTCGTCTGCTTCACTGTTACGGAAAATGGCTGCTGAGGACTAGAATTTTTAAATTATTTTCTAACGAGTTTTTTATTTTTTAAATCAATATGTAATTTTTTTATAGTTTTTAAATGATACATTTTTTGGAGTTGTTAAATTTTTAATAGATTTTTTTAGAATTTGTTGGAATTTTTTGGGATTATTTGAATTTTTGGGGTCAAAGGTTAAGGATCAATGGCCAAAGGTCAATTACTTCCAATATCGCGGACAGTGATATAATAATATGGCGACCGGCCGGACTCCGTCTCCGTTCACCCATCCCCTTGCGCCAAAGTCGGCCAAACCCTATTACTTATATATTTGGTCATCCGACCTCGTCCGTCGGCCAGCGTAAGCCCGTCGTGGGTTGCATGTCCACAAGGCACAGGGCCGAGTGATGCATGTGATACATATGCTTTGGTGTTTAATGTGTCTGTACCTGATTTCATATGTACCCTAGACAGGCCCGATGGCTGGATTGCCCGATGGGTAAAAAACGTCGCAACAGAAAAAAAAACCACGAAATCTTCGACTCTATCTCCGCACCTGACACATGTGTTGTGTCGGATAGGAAGACTTTGCCCCCAACCCCCCAAACCACGTCATGGAACTATGCATTCCGAGGGTCGGTCAACAGATCACCACCTTAAAAGAATCCGTATGGAGGAATAACCTCACCACCAAAATAACACGACGCCTCTAAAAGGGAGGCGAGGCCGCAATCATCAGCTTCGTTGCAGACGAAGCTGAGGTGTCGTGGTTTTTTTTTGTGGTGAGGTTATTTCTCCATGCAGATTTTTTAAGATTGAGAAATTATTTGCTCATCTGTCGACCGACCCTCGGAATGCAAAGCTTCATGACGTGGCTCGCGACATGAAGGCAAAGTCTACCTATCTGATACAACACAGGTGTCATGTGTGGAGACAGAGTCGAAAGTCTCGCGGTTTTTTCTGTTGCGAAGTTTTTTTACTCATCGGGAAATCCAGCCATCAGGCCTATCTTGGGTACATATTGCATGAGGCGCAGACACACCCAACACCAAAGCACATGTATCACACAAATCACTCGACCCTGTGACTCAACACTCAACACTCAACCCATGGCGGGCTTACACCGGCCGAGGGACGAGGTTGGATGACAAAATATTAATTTGTTTGTATGGTCATTATGTTGCAAGAAGGGATAGGGGGAGTACCGATGATAAAGGAGCCATATTGGAATTTGAAGGTTTTCCCTCAAAATTTCCCTTTTCCCTTAAAAAAAAATCCCCTTCGTTCCTAAACATTTCCCCTTTTTTTCAGAATAAGCCGTGCCCTAGAATATGCATTAGCAAGTCCCATTTTTGCAAAACTAGCTATATCAGGTGATTTTTCGGGGTTCGCTAATGCTTCTAGGACACACAATGAAAAATCTGAAGAGCCTATAAAACTAAATTATTATGAAAAAATGTTTGAATTTAAATGCATTGTTATATTAAAAAATTTTAAAGGTGTAAGTATTAAGTGTTATATACCCCCAGACTCATCTTTTCAAGGCGCATGCGAGCATGATGCCATACCATCATTTTGTTTTTTTGCACTTCATACTCTACCATTCCCTGTTGTCTCTCTCATTTCATCTCTTTCTCTTTTTCCTTTCTCTTTCGTCTCTTTCTCACTCGAGGGGCCATGGTGGCTGAGCGATTAGCACGCTTGCCTCTCACCAAGGCGAACCGGGCTCAAACCCGGCCCGGTCACCGGATTTTCGAAAGTGGGAATCGTGCTGGACGATGCCATTGGTCAGTGGGCCTTCTCGGGGATCTCCCGTTTCCTCCGCCCCCCCCCCCCAATTTCCGTATTAACTTCAATCACCTTCAACGGCTCTCAAGAACATGTTGTTAATAGCCACCAAAATCTCTTTCTCACTCCATCTCTATCCTCCCTGCATTGTCTCACTCTCATTCCATCTCTTTTCTTTCTCTCTTGACATGTTCTAATTCCATCTCTTTCTCTCTTTCCTTTCTGTCTATCATTCCATTTCTTTCTGTTTCCTGTCTCTCATTGCCTTCTTCGCTTGCTGTCTACGTAGTTCCTTCATCACCTGCTAGAGTCGCGAATCGACAGTGTGTATATTTATTTACAAATCAAAAGATGTAATTTTCCATACATGAGAAGGTATGGAAAAAATTAATAGAAAGTACATGCAAGGCAGGACTTTCTAAAATATATTAGAATTTTAATACTTTAAAAATCAATTCAATAGATAATTTATTTAAATATATATTTTATTTGATTTGTTTTTACTGTTGTACAAAGAAAGAAATTTATTTATAATTAAGTTATCTAGCCTTGTAAATACACATGCACACATGCACCGGCAGGCACACGAGGCAGACTCTCTTGTTATGAGATGCAAAGAGTGCTGGCGACAACATGATACAACTGCGAGGAAATGAGGCCCAGTGTAAACGACCCACGAGATAAGTGCACGTGAACTCATTGTGATCAAATCAATTAGACATCTACAAGTCGATGCATTTATAAATAATTACAATTATTTTATGTACTATTTGAAAAATGCCGAAATCTTTGAAAATTTCAATAAAACATATCGAACATTTATTTTTAATGTAAATGCATTTAAAAAATTTTAATTATATAATTTTCACACTTTGCCATAACAATTGATAGCATTACAAAAAAAATGCTTGTTTAGTTATAAGATTCGAAATTACGAACCCCTCCGATAGAAATCCTATGTGCTAACCACTGGACTACCACCTGGACGGTGTCAGATAGCCTTAGTAAACACATAGCATTTCTGCTCCCCCATGGTGTCTGATCTCTAGAGTCTGTACGTGCTTACAAGTCGTTTGCACACCTGGATGGTGTCGGATGACCATGCGAGTGGGAATAGCTGTGTTATCAGATCTGTATCTGCACAGTGTCAGGTAAATAAAGATAATGAGTCCGCAGGCTTCACGAGCAACTACAAGCCTGCAACTGCACAGAGCTACCAATTTATGTATAAGGATAGTCAAGAACAAAATTAATGTAAAGTAAAGTAAAAACGCACTTTTATTTTAAAAAAATCCATGTACATATCACTACTTATAAAAAACATTCCTAAGTCTTACTTCAGAATGTCTTTTTCATCAACCCAGGAGTCATCATGCTTCGAGTGTCCGAGCCACCTCACGTACACACGTCCATTATGTCATTTCAGCACTGTTTCCACCAAATACACATCTGGAAACTTCATAGGCTGGATCTTCTCTGCTTAATAGTCTCCGACTATGGGTTCGCCTCGTAGGTAATACATATGCAGATAACAATGTCGTATGTGAACTACCTTGTACAATTCTGTCAACCAGTTGTGATGGAAGCCTTTGAGGAAAATGCCACGCTGTTTGGATATGTGCACCAGGTCACCGGTCTTGGCTTTAGGCTTGCATGTGTCCCTCCTCGTTTGAATAGCATAAATGGACTGAAGCAGGGAGTCTTCCTCGAGATCTTCGAGATCCATGTGAGTGGTAGAATAAATGGTAGAATTATACTCGTGAACGAGTTTCGGCAGTAGCTCAAGCCATTTGTAGTTTCCATTCGTCGTGAAATGTCTCCACAATTTGGCTTTTAGAGTCCAGTGAAAACACTCGACGAGGCTAGCCTTGAGTACAGAGTACATGACATAGTTAGTTATGCCGTACCTCTTCATCAGCACACGGAAAGTAGTGTTAAAGTATTCTTTACCATCGTTGGTGTGGAGATTTTTCGGTATGCGTCCTTCCCTCAACACATCCGCTATGGCCTCGGTGATGTCACGTGCCTGGCCTGGCCTGGCCGAGACATACTTGGAAAATGTGTCAATTATGGCTAAAATGTAGTGGTTATCTTTATTCGCACGAGCTAAGTCTTGCATTTCGATCAAATCTGATTGCAAAGTATCATCCAGCCCTTTCATGATGTACTTTCTCCGAGGGTAATTCCTTCGAGCTGACCTGTGCAATCCGCAGGAAACTGCATTTTTCGTCATTGCACGAAGTAGCCAGCTTCGACGAGTTCTTCGATTATGGATATAATCTCATTGGTGTGCGGCCAATTACAAGCTGACTGCGAAGCAACCAGTAGCTGTAGTCTATCGATGAGTTCGTTCAGATCGTCCCAATACACATAGTCTATCTTGCGTTTGGTGTCCATCTTCTGCAGCAGCAGATCCGATCCACTAGCTTTGGCCAATCAGGAAAACAGTCCACCTTGGGTCCATGCTCTCATGCTCGTTTCTGCTCCTGTGCCTGCAGCAAATTGATCAGGGGCAAATCATCTTCATCGCTAGAGATACCACCTTCCTATTCGGGCAATTCCGAGCTTCTTTTTCGTTTATGTGTCGCGATCGATCCTTCCACCTTGATTTCATGTTTGATATCCGGCCAAGGCAAAGCTTCCTCCTGGCGTCGACCATGTTCGTCGAGGCAGCTGGTTATCGGTTTGTAAACCTCTTCCCTTCGATTCTCGAGAGCCAGTTTGTAACTTTTCGCGAGTGGATATTTCACGCGAACATCTTCGATGGCTTGCTGCAGCTCAGTCATCAGTTCGGATCGGTCCATCATCATTCATAGATTGGAATAAACACACAACTACACAGGAATATATACATATTCACTCTCGAATTGTGTAAAGCAAATTTTCGATCCTTTCCAGTCGGTCGATGCACACATCAAGCACCTTCTTGCTATGCCTTGCAACATAGGTTTTGGCAGTCAGTTTGGATGTTAACATATTTTGAAGAGTCTTCAATTCTTCCTGTCTCTGTGCATTCGACACGTTGATCAGGTCTATTATCTGTACCTCCACGCCCCCTATGTGCCTGTCGATAGCCACCATATCTTTCACCACTTCATTTTTCAAACTCTTGATCTTTTGCCCAAGAAGCAACTGACCCCTGCGAATATTGGCGAGGTGAGCTTTCGTTAGAACATTTCCATTATCATCATTATCGAAGCGCAAATTATTTCCGAACTTGGAAATTGTATTGTGACTCATGGTCAGTGTCTTAATGTAAACTGATCTATGCAACACCTGTACCTGCCATTATATAGAGGCCAGTCTTTTACTATCACTAAAAACCCATATTTCTCTTTCCAGCACAAGGCACACATATCCTGAAACTCTGCAATTGTCATATCTGTATTGACGTGGTCGTCGTACACATGCCATAAGTTGATATCATCCATGCGAAACATTATCGCGAAGTAGTTGTTTGGGTATGTGCAAATAAGTATGTCCGGAGTACACACAGTCCACGTATATGTCATCCCATGCTTAAGTACTCTTGAATATAAGTCTGTTTCTCGCAGGCAATGCCATCAAAGTCAAATATCGAGTTTGTCAGTGGTTCACTCGGTGACAGAATGGCTTCATTATCGCTGCATGGGAAATAACCCAAGCCTTCCACGACCTGCAGTATTAGTGCCAATCATTGATATTTCGGTTGCTGGATTGATTTGGAGTATAGGTACACATTCACCAATCGGTTCTTCCAGCAGGCTCAGTAGGACACATGTCTTGCTGCAACCCGATGGTCTTGCGATAATGCAGCGCACGGTATTCAGAGATAGGCTTCAGTAACACAGTAACGATGACCTCAGTTTGATCCGGCAGACCCCATATATAACTCAGCTGGAAGTCGAAGTTTCCAACTTCGTTCACTCTGAACCTAGAGCTATATTTGTGTGCAGTGGCCAGACAGCTGGGCCCATATCGGTGAACCTGGTTCGATTCCTGTTAGGGCACACCAGATTTCCATACATGATAATCACAGACCCTACACGCACACACGCACACAGAATAAGTACTGCTCTAAGCATTTGCCAGCTACACAACCAATGCACATTGTAATCGAAACATGGCTTTCACACGAAGCTGCTAACGGCCATTTGAGGCTTTTACTCTTCCACATTATGAAGGTCAGTACCAGAGTGAATTGTAGCTTGTTAAATACAAGACATTGAGATGATCTGGAAAAAAAATCTCACTTGCCCATTTCATGCAAGAAGTGGTTCCGGTACTATGCCATTTCGTGCGATGAGTGTTGTATGCCCGATGGGTGAAGATATCCACAGTAGAAAAATATATATATCAGTTGAGTTGGAAAATTTTCCCACTGCCGAAAATACCTTGGGACCTCACTTACTACTAGCCTCAAATTTAATTGAGGGCCCTCCTTGTGCTCGATTTACCCTGAATGTTAAATGAGCTTCCCCATGTTATAAATGCTAGACATTCTGAGTAAACAAATTTGCATTCACTGCTTGCACGAGACAGACCCAGAATAATATACCATTATTCATAGCAATGGGAGATTGTCTGATGAGTAAAAAACTTCACTATAGAAAAAACCACGATGGTAGTTTTCTTCCTTCATTTGTAGTAGTGTTAATGTGCTATACAAGCAAATATATATGTGTATATATATAGGTAGTATTTGGCCGAATTTGGTACAAAGGGATGGGGGAATGCAGGCGGAGCCGGACCGGCCGCAATCTTCGAAGTCAGTGACCTTTGCTCTTGACCTTTGATGCAAAAAAAATCATAAAAATACGAAAAAATTACAACCAATTCTAAAAAATTCTGAACAATTACAAAAAATGTATTATTTAAAAATTATATAAATTTGTTTTTTTAATTAAAAATTGTTACAAATTAATAAAAATCGTTAGCCAATAATTTAAATATTCTAGTTCCAGTGGTCAGATTCCCTAACACTGTCCATTTTCCCTTAAAATTTCCCTTATTATCCTTAAATTTCTCGTTTTCCCTAAAAGATTCTTTAAAAAAATCCCGTAAAATTTTTGAAAACTTATGTAAACATTTATTTTCAAAACTTACATTTCTGGAGATCGCCCTATCTCAACATCAGGCAGATGACTGACTCCCTCACCTCCACTCCTCCACCTATACTTATTCCGCCATATTTGTTATTCCATTCATCATTTGTTTATGTGTTAATGGAGGCTGCCATATTTGTTTTTTCGTTTGTCATTTGTTTACATATGTTACTTGAGGCTGTCATGTTGGTAGGCATCCTTTTTTTAAATATGTTACTGGAGGCCGCCATGTTGGTCGGTGCAATCTGCCATCTTAGAAGGCGTCTGCCATCTTGCTAGGTGCAGCCAGTCATGTCGGTTTTTTATTGTAATTTGTTTTAGAGTTTGTCTCGCACATTCGTTCGACTACCATATTAGATTAAATGTGTTTTCATCACCTGTGTACCACTAGGTGGCAGCCATATTTGTTCATGTGTTTAAAGTATAGGTCACGCTGTCAGCGTGGGCCAAAGTTTTTCATTGGCTAATTAATCACCTTCTTTCCATCCCCTCCATGTTAGATAATATTCTCAACACATAGGTAATGTTAATTTCTCGACTATGCATCCTCCTATCGGCCTGTACAGAATGGTTAAATTGACAATTCCTGCAAAGTACATAAATTTAGGTTTTTTTAAATTATTTTATTTTTAAATGCAAGTATTCTTAATAAAATATAATTTTTATATAAAGCGAAGGTTTTTTTATAAAATAAATAAAAGGCAGCGTTTATTATTTTCACACAAAATGTATTCAGTAAAATACGACATGAGAAAATATTCATATACACATTTTAAAAAAATATATCCTTTACACTTTGTTTGGTGTATTGCGAGGCACTGTCCCCCAGTGAGTCCTGATTTATGTAAGTAATTAGTATAATGCTTAAAACACTGTTTGCAGACATGAATTTTGTACCCCTGCGAAGTAATCTGTGATCTCACCAGTCTTGAAAAATTTTTTATGCAACAATAATGTGAAATGTTCTTAGTTTCGCCCTTCAAAATCAAACGATCGATATTTTCAGGTCTCTCGTTCTTAGTCGCACATGATGGCACCTTTTTCCCCCTGGTATTCAGGGAGTACACATTTACAGACACACCTGTGTTGTTGTTCTCGAAGACCCTTATTTGCTGCAGAGGAGTCGGAAAATCCAGACATCTATAGTCAAACTTTTCTTCCACCTCAGCACACCTCTGGTCCACACGGTGCAGATATGGCTTATCAAATCCAGTCAACACTGACCACTTGAAACATTGGTTGTCATAGGTGTGGGTAGTTATTACCGCACATTTGTGTTTGATAATGCCTGGAAGGTCAACATATGTCGATAGCTGTGAAGGTCCATCCTCTATGTTACTTGTATGAAGCCCCTTGCACATATTCATGTGCACCCTTAGACCATTAATCTATGATATTAACACACCACACTTCAAACACGAGTACTTTATTTTGGTTGAGCTTTTTGTACAGCCATGCCTCCCATGTCGCCGAGTGTGACTGCTACCCGTGAAGGTCTTTTCACAGAATCGACACTTATAAAGTCGGAATGTTTCATCAGAGGTGGTTGACCATACAGTTGTCACTGGAAGAGAGGTCATTGTTCCAGTTGACGATGCAGTTTTCGCAGCTGAAGAACTGGATGGCACTTCTGCAAGCGCCGTGCCAAATATTACCAAAGACCCTAGAAATCCAGGTACACACATAGGTACCTTAGACGAAGAGGTAGCTGATATGACTGAAGAGGAAGAATATAAGACACAAGAAGTCACTGGTACGGGCCAGGAAGTCGATTGCGGCATTGGTAACATGTCCATAGCAGATGACAGCGGTGCTACTGTAGACAGCCCATCCGAAGAAGTCGATGGCATCGCTGGTACCACTCCCGAAGACAATGTCATAGCTGTCATTAGCTCTGGAGTGTCCGAAGACATCGCATATGTAGGTTAAGACTTAGATTCGAAGCTGCAGAAGCTAGCCGAGACAATCTACCTTTCACAGGAACCGTTGTCAAACTAAGAATATCAGCTGACCCTCCTACTGCTTATAATATACGCGTAAGCAAGCCCTATCATGTCATATTAATTTTGAACCAATCGTATTACACCATTAATACATTGTGCGAACACCGACCAGCCAATCACCGAGTTACCACATGATTGCAGCTGACCCACATGCAGGCATTGAGACATCACACGCAGGCAGGTAGGCAGGCTTTAGATGCGAGTTCCTTGATTACATTACCATGTAATTATATCTTCAACAGTTTCTTCCAGACAAGCTCTTCACTTAACTATAAATCATGGTCACACTTAGACAACTGACTCCCGTTGTCAGACCGACCCCTCACAAGACTGACCCATTGACCCATTGACCCATGAACCCCTAATTGCAGTGCTGATTGTGATTGCGATGTTGATTACTGCATTTTTCAAAAATATTTTCGGCATTTTTTCAAATGAGAGATACATTAATTTAAAAATAATTCTATTTTTTTTTTTAAATTAATGTATCGACTCTAGATGTATGATTGACAAGGTTGGCCAGCAGCGCGAGCTGCTGCGGTCATTGGCCTCCTTTCCTTTCCTACGCGCACTTGGCTCGGAGGTCGTCATCACACTTCGCATGCCACAACAGGCACACCTGACTCGCGGGGCCTGCTGGAGCATGTGTGGTTACAAAGCTATGCGACTTAATTCGCATACAAAAGTAAAAACAAATTGAATAAAGTAAAATATGAAGAAAAAATTTGATTTTTAAGAAATCGAGTATTTAAAATCGAATATATTTTACAATATCCTGCCTGGAATGTACTTGACAATAATTTTTATATATACCTTCTCGTGTATGGAAAATTAAATCTTTAAATTCGTAAATAAATATATACATTGGCGGTTCGTGCACTCTAGCAGGCAATGAAGGAACTATGTAGACGGTGGTATCGAACGAAGTGGGAGAAAGATGGAAAGAGATGGAGAGAGAGAAATACAAGACGGAATGAAAGAGATAGAACGAAAGAGAAAGAATGGAAAAAATGGAAAGAAAGAGAAAGAGATTGAATGAGAGAGAGACAAGAGAGAAAGGGAAGAGAGAAAGAGAGAGAAATCGAATGTGAGTAATTGGGAAACAAATGAGAAAGAGAGAGAAAGAGATGGAATGAGAGACAACATAGAATGATAGAGCATGAGAAACGAGGCAGAATGAAGGCATGACATTACGATAGTATGCGCCCTGAAAAGACGAGTCCGGTGATATATAACACTTAATAATTATGGCTTTAGATTTTTTTACTATAAAAATTGATTTTAATGTAAAAAATATTTTTTATCAATTTTATTTTGTTAACTTATTATGTGGCCTAGTTTTCGGAACCTCAACCACATCTAGGAGACACGTCAACCACATTGAGGAGAAAGCACTTTTTTCACAAGTTTTTGGAAAAATGGGAAATTTTTAGGAAAAAATGGGAATTTTTAGGAAAAACGGTACATTTGTAATGAAGAAAGGGAAATTTTAAGGCTTTTTTGAGCTAAAACGTGCGATTTTGAGGGAAAAACGGGAAATTCCAAGATGTCAGTCAGCTAATTGACCAGCCTGATGTGCCCGAACCTGCCGGTTCCCTCGTGCTTCGCGCCTCTCCCTAACCCCTGTGTGTTCGTTTCCTCACACCACTACTACTCACGTGACAGTTAATTCTCATGCGTGTGCGCTGACTAGTTACTTTCTTTTTGAATTTGGTTAATACTGAAGTGTAATAACTAATATTTTAACTTCGTGTAACAATAAACTCTAATGCGTTTACACGGTCTATAATGCTTTCACCTTATAATTTATTAATACAGGAGGATTGTTAAAAAATTTCTTTTAAACAAAATTTACATTGCACTGAACCTTACACAGGAAACGGCGCCCAGGTGCGGGCCAATAAAGAGATTGTCGTGATTAAATGACATATTAAAAATCTTATTAAAATACTACTAAAATCGTAACGAACTGGGAGGCAGCTCGAAATTACAAAAACTTATTGAAAGCTCCCAGATCATAAAATATCAACAGCACATAATTTTAAAAACTGACAGAACAAAGGGAGTAGTAGACTAACAAGCGCAATAGCAAATATGGCTGGGCGGGCCAAATGGAGCTACAGAAAAACAAACACTACACGTTAAAATAGACAAGACACAAGCAGAAACGTGGTTTAATTAAGCTGGATAGAAATTTGAATGTGCTAAAGAACCAGACTTTTGAAAAACCTACATTACAGCAGGGTCTCGCAACACAAGCACAAATTACAAAATGACACAAGTTAAAAACACCAAAGCCCAAAAAACTTTCAACACACTCGTCTACCATTCACCTTTTCGTCGCTCTCCCATGTTGCTGGCCACTAATAAGCTTGACATAATTGAAAAATTACTACGTCGTTGAAGTTCACAGAATATAGCTTTCAAAGCTTGGTGCCCCAGCTGACATGCAGCCCTCAGTTGTTGAATTAATACAGACGCAGCTCTGACGTAAACATGATCGTAGTGCCGGGAGAGTAGGAATAGAGGAGGGTAAACATGTGTATACATTAACCTGACCCCTAATTAAAAAACTAGTGACGCACAAGGAGGGGTAACAATGTAAGGGATTAAGGGGCGGAATAATGAGGGGATACCGAGCTCCACCGAGGTAGAAGTAGGGCGCTGCTGAAGAGGCGTTCGTTACTCGAACTAGGCTGCGATGGACGTGCCACCGTCTCACGTCAACGAACTTCAGCATGAGGCACTAAATGTTCAACGTCTTCTTCATTCTCAGCACAGAACTGCCGGAATAGTCAATCATTGACATCGCTGGTTTTAGTTTTACTCTCCGCAGAAATATCAATGTCTAATGAACTGTGTAGGCGCCCTCTGAGGTTTTTGGAACCTAACTTTGGCACAGTTCATGTTGAAGATTTGTGGCACTGGCTGTTTCAAGCAAGCAAGAGACCCATGATCGTGATCAGTAATTTATGGCACTGCATCAGTTACTCAAGAAAATATATTAAGGGGAATTTCCTTTTCTTTGAAGAACATCTCAACAACCCAAATTATTGATCCGTTGCAAATAACTCTTGAGCCTAGCCATTGTCATTTATGAATGCACATGAGCGAGAAGCAAAAATTCATTGTCTGGCAAAGTTGACTAGTCCAGCTGTAATGCCAATTCGGTTTCCCTTGGTGTAGTATGTAAATGAGAGAACTGGCGCAGCGCACTTCTTCATCAAAAAATCAAGCATTTTAACTCAAAAATAAAGTATTTTTATCGTTTTAAGCAACTTTATAAAGGCTAACTTGGCACCTATCTTCAATTCTAAAAACACGTAAGTGTAGGCCAAAATCAAGAAAATTAAAGCCAAAAAGCGTGTTTTTTCAAAGAAAAAAAAAGCCAAAAAATTGACACGAACAGTGAACATCTATTCTATGCAAGGTAACTATTAGTGGGTTTGCAAATGAACAAAATCAATATCCCGTGGGAAATTGGATGATTGAAGCATGGGAGTGGTGTCAATCTCTGCATTATTTAATGGAGAATCAATATTACGATTGTGGGAGTTTACCATTGGTGGCTGATTCAAGTTATACGTAAAAAACAAAATGGCCGCCGATCCATTGTACCCGATAGTGGTTTTTCCTGTTTATCTCGGAAAATACTAAGTGTATGGCAAAGTTATCCAGAACAAAAAATATTCCGTATAAAATTCTACACAAAAAATGTCTGTGAGTTTTTTTGTACAGGATATAATTACGGAACTATGTCATAGAAAATATATCAATTTATTTCTCGATATGTTATTAAAAGATGTATATGCGGTAAACTACACTGTAGGCAAGCTTCAAAAGATGTTAGTTGTAACATGAGTACCTTATGCACATATTAGAGCAGTAATATGTATTTGTTTTTGTTTCAGATAACCTGTACAAAGAACCTTAATGAGCTTGAATAATGGATGCTGTATATCAGCGTAACTTGGCGAAGAAAAGGAAGACAAGCAATAAACCATGTTGCTTTCTGTACAACTCTTCATCATCTGAGAAACTAGTATCCCAACCAACTAATGATAGTTACAAGAAACTTGTTGACTGTATAACTGAACGAAAACATTACAGTGACAAGCAGTGTAAATACTCTGAAACTGTTTGAAAATGATTTCAGTGCAAGTTCTATGCAAAAACAAAATATTGCATGACATAGATCGTGTTATCAACATATGACACATAAAAAGGATATTGAAACATTTAAAAAAGTACCATGAAAGATTAAATGAGTCATTGGAAGAGACATATGCGAGTACATCTGAAAATAGTTCCATTAAATTTACGCGATCTCAAACGAGTAATTATGAAAAATAAAACTGTTTTTTTTTTTGCGACAGACCATGCTCTAAAATAATAAAATCAAGTAAAGTGTCGACTGATAATGCTGGGAAAAATTTGTGTCAGGCAGTTGAACTAAACAATGATGACATTTTCCGAGTACGGCTAAGCAAAGCAGTAGATCGAAATGACGCCCACGCAATAGATGTGCTGTATCACATCAAATGTTGGACAAAACATGTAGCTAACGTCCTTCGATCGAAAGATACAGACATAGGACTAGAAAATAACCGCAGAGAGTTTCGATGAAATGCACTAGAGACAAACTGGTAGCTGAAGCGGAAAATAATGGGAATGAAATTAAGAGAGAATTAAATGTATTGCTTGAATCCGCAAGTATTATAAGAAGTCACATTTTGAAAGCAAAGTCATGGAAATTCGATGGCACTATTCCAGAAAACTTCACAGAAATTATTCCATGAGAAATTAAAATGTTCTTCAAGTGGTGTATTGCAGGAAAAAGTAATGTATGTGAAGAAAGAAGGGTAAAGGACAAAGACGTAATGAGACTAGCAAGCAATATTTCACATGTGTTAATGTCAAACTGTCTTTCTCGAAGGCAACTAGGAAACAAAACAGCTTTAAGTTTGCAACACAGCCCAGACTTGCCACTCCAGGTTGCTTGTGGTTTGACTATTCACAGTACAACACATAGTAGATCTTTGATAAAACTCATGTATTACTTAGGTTGCAGTATTGATTACACATGAATCCTGAGATTAGAAACATATATTGCAAAAAGTGTTGTAAATAGAATGAATGGAAATAATGGCATCTACATACCACCAGATTTGATACCTAATAGATTTATACATTGTTTTATGGATAATGTTGACTTCTGTGAAGACAGCATTGATGGGAGAAGGACATTTCATGGAACAGCCGTTACTTTGTACCAAGATACAAGAGAATCTGATCGGAATGCTCTAATATCCTTGGCCTCGTCAGAAAACATGCCATTAACATCTCTACAGGATGCCTTACCAAATATTCTTTCATGTACAAAATCTCCGAACTGAAATACATGTTGTCCAGAACCTGTAGTTTATAACATTGTTCCCCAACATGGTTTAACACTTAATAATTCAATATGTTCTGACAAAATTTGGTTTCTTTTAAGACGATCCCTATTGAATTACGATAATACAACAATCTCCACCCCGACATGGATTGGTTATAATTCATTTCCGCGTTTGACTGAGCCACTCAGGATTCCGTAACACCGACCCTATAGCCATTTATGAGAGGTGAAGTGTGTTTCCAGAGTTTCCTTGCTACCTGTTATTCCAGAGCCTCCAAATAGTAGTTCTTTACAACTAACAGTAATGAGGCAACTAGAAAAACTGAACATCTCCTTTACTGAAACAACAAACAAAGTCATTGTTACGTCTGACATGGCAATTTATAAACATATGAAGCAGCTAGAAATGGCAAAGGAAGATTGCAAAGGCAAATGGATCTTAAAGCCCGGAGATCCGCAGATTATAATAGCTCAATTCCGAACGATAGGTGAATTCATATGTGGAAGGGGAATACCTGAACTGTGTGTGGAATACGATCTATACTCTTCAGTGACTACGAAACAAATCCTCGAAGTAAACACGTAAGGAGAGCAATTGAAGCCCATTTAACACCATCATCTGCATTACACATTCTGCTTCTAGAAGAATTTGAAAAGGAAAACCCAGGAAGGATTTCCTTATTACAGCCTCTACTAAATAACTTGGCTGAGAGTTTGCAAGCTAACGATGAAACAAATATCAAACAAACATATTGCATTAGTATGATGATTGAAGATAAAAATATATTTGTGAATTCCAGAAAAGCAGTAGAGCTAGTCTTCAAGCTGGCATGTTCATATATGGATATGTAAATGGTGCAATCTATGTTATGTTTCATCAGAGCAGTTATAACATCAGATTGGAATCTCAACCAGGCTTCTCTTCATGATATCCTTAAATACTTCTTTGCTCTTAATAGGCTCAACTATTCACAGATGATCTCCCTTTATCTTACTGAGATGGATGTATTAGAATTCACAGATCCAGACATCTGGAAAAACTTCATGGAGGGCAAATGGGTTGTGAATCGGTATGTAGTGCCATGCTGTGCTCTAGGTGCTGATGAAGTCCAAGACCACCAGAGCCGAAGCTTAAAAGTGCAAGCTAAGACTGGTAGGTATAACACTGAATGATAATGCAAGAAATAGTTTCTTCCTTATAAATCCAGAACTGATCAGAATATCAAACGAGAAAGAAGCTTTGCTTGGGACAAAAACTGTTGGACAGACAAAACACCATGGGCTTCTATTTACAGCTCAAAAACGCCAGGATCACAATTTGTCGAAACTAAAAGAAGCATTAGAAAACTCCACCAACCCTTTCCAGTGTAAAAACAAGGAACTGACTCACATTCTTACTCAGAAAGTTTTCCCACAAAATGTGCAAGATTTACTAGATAAAATTGTAGAAATTGGTCAACAATTACAGGATTAATTTCTCTCAGAGCGAGTAAATAGCAACACTACACAATTTTGGGTTCCTATGAAGAAATATCCCAAAAACTTGTAGACAGTCAGCAAAAAAATCTAAAGTTGTTCTTAAAGATAAAATCGTATCTATGAAAATGGATGTCTCACTTCTGTCTAGGATGTTGATCGCATCACGAAGCAGAAGTGGCATTGATATCAAGTACAATCTAAGCAACTATGAATTTTCTGCATTTGCAAAATCATTGTTTGCTAGTGATGAAAAAATGCATCACTGTTCAAACAAATCAAAACTTGCAGGAATTTTGGAGTCGTTGCCATCAAAATTAGGACAGATTGATCATTATTCACCACCATTACATCCTAGAGAAATATCACAAGGATCACGTGAAATTGCAGATATAGTTGATGGTATGGCTTTTCTACATGCATACAATAAGCTTAACACCATCAAAACATGTGTTGATCTCGGCATGCACTTTAGTACATGGATTGATGCAAGATGCAGTGAGTACAATGAAGTACATATGGTGTTTGACACAAACAAAGATGGATTTTTAAAAAATGAAGCGAGATTTTTTTCGGTAACATGGCACAGAACCTATCCGCTACAAAATCACATCAGAAATGAAAGTTGACAACATTTTAATGAAGAATTTGCTTACTTATAACAAAACCAAAACGAACTTTCTGAGTTCTTATCTAATCACATAATACAATATAGCGTGAGTAATAAGAAAATATATAGTTAACTGGGGGGACAAAGTCGCATCAAGAGACAGAACAGATGTTTCAAACCTTCAGACCACACAGGAAGAAGCAGATACAAAAATCATACTACACGGAGTGTACATATCACATCACGGATTTAAAACAACTCAGGTTTATTTCACCTGACACATATGTTCTGGTTTTGGCATTAAGGTGGTTTGCCCTAATTACACCACAGTTTGGAATCTTCCTTGGCCAGGGAATGAAAATATTTGTTGACCTAGCTTATATCCACAAGTCACTGGGAATTAAAGATGAAATCAAACAAATTTAAGGTAAATCAAGAAATTTCAGATGAAAATCAATAAAACTTAAAAGAAGCAAATTTAAGCCAAAATCAAACAAATTTAAACCAAGATCAAACAAATTTAAACCAAAGTCAAACAAATTGAATCTAAATTTGTAAGCTAAATCATGCAAAATATGAAAAAAATAAAAAAAATAAAAAAAAGGATTCAAAAATATATAATTTAAAGATTCAAAACATATTTTTCAAGATTTTAAGAGTATTCTATATCATGCATTGAGTTCCCATTTTTCATATATTTTAAACCCATATAGGCAATAAAAACGTGTTTCTCATTTATCAATTTCAAAATATTTTATCAAATACATTTAAATAGCGATCTGGTAATCTAATTTTGTATTTACCATCTAGAATACAATCAATACTTTTACCCAAATTAGATTCATAAATTTAAAAATCTGTAATAGCACACCATTAATTTTTTTCTACATCTTGTAGTTTAGTCAATTCAAACTAATTGTTTAAGTTGTTGAGAAACGATTCCCTTTTTGTATTATTTAAAAAGAAAATAATTTATCAAGAGAAAAAACACTCGTTTAAATTTATAAAAATGATTTTTTATTCTATAACACAACTCAGCTATATATCTAAATATTTGCAAAAGTTTAAAAAGATAATACAACATATGTCAAAAAAATTTAATTAAACTATTGATATATTTAGATTTAAAGTCGTTTAATTTACCCATTTATTAATTTAAAAATTTATACATTTTCAGTAATCCTTTCTTTTAAATATACATTAGTTAGATTCCTTTGGCTAATTAGAACAACATTACACATTGTTCCTGCTTCAATAGCTTTATGAAAGTCTACAATAATTTTTATATTTGTCTTTCCTTTAACTGCAGCTGTTTTTCTATACAAACAAACAATAATATATAATGGTCTTTAACTAAAAAATGAATAATAATTAATATCACCATGGAAGTTCACAGTCGGCTTATAATAATGTTCATTATTTCTATATGTAGTATCCAGTTTTGATTTTGAATTACTAAAATCATTATAACCAAGATACATTTTATCACAAAAATTATTTCCAATATCTACATTCCAATTTGATTTAGCAGTATGAGTAGCTTTTACTCGATAATAATCATCAACATAAGTTAATTCTAAATAATTTGGTTCACCTGCGGATCTTAACAAACTATTTATTATTGTTGATGTTATTCCTGGATTATCAATAGCTTTAATAATATTGCCTTTTTTTGAGATTTCAACTCTAGAAAACTAAAAAAGGAAAAATGTTAGAACAAACATTAATATTACCTATCTAATTTATCGTATTTTGCTTCATCTCCAACCTTATCTCTCTTTTGTAATCTAATTTGTTCATAAACATAAGCGTAATATGGAAAAGAAAAGCCATCATCTATAGGAATAACAAATTCAATTCTATTATTGTTGTATTATAATTCCTCCTAGTTTGATCTGTTGAAGGAAAAGTTTGTCTCTCAAAACTCTCAATACTTTTATAGTTCAATTATAAGAAAAAAAATTATAAATAAATTAAAGATTTATCAAAGGATGTTTCTCGAGTCAAATTACTCATTGAAATAATACATAAATTATAAAAAAGAATCATGAAGCAGAGTATGAAAATAAATAAGAAGTAAGAGCTATCTTTAATCGACGAATTGCGAAATATCGGCAAAAAAGGAGAACAAGTAAGTGAAGAAATTAAAAATGTATTAGTGATGCTAGTTCCAGTAGCAGCAAAAATTTTAGATTATCCACCAACACCAGAAGAAACATCTTTTGAAAGAGAATTATTTTCATAAAATCCTAATTTTGAAAAGCAAATAGGTATTATACCATTAAAAGATTTGACGCATGCCACATCTGTATATAATATAACACTTGCAAAAGAAATTTCTAAAAATTTAATGATATTGTTGAACAATATGGTTTACTTGGGAAAAAAACATAATTTTTACATTGATGATACAAAAGTTACGATAGAGAATGATATACTAGAAGTCAAAGATAAAGAATATACGTTAACAGAAGTACTTTATAATTTGTTAACAAAAAAATTTCAATCAGATCTAGAGGGTAAATACAATAATAATGACTACAAAAATTATATAGATATTGTTAAAGCAACAAATGCTGTATTTCAAGAGCATGATCCTGACAAAAAAGTAAATTCGAATAAAGGTTGGAAATATAAAAATATAATTAGACCAATTTATCCTAACTCTATAAAAAAAATTCGTGTTCAAGATAAGTACAAAGCACACCTGAAAGAATGATTTCTCTAAATTCTCCTAGATGTGGAAAAGGTATTTAAAAAAATGCAATATTATACAAAAGGAATACATTTGAATGGGTTATGTTGGAAAGTTGGTCGATATATTATTAGTTATTCATGGTGAAGAAAATACCAGTAATAACAATTATAACAATGATATAACAATATTAATTATAACAATTATATAATGTACATGTTAAACAATATATTTTATAAACTTATTATTAATAATCCAAAAGGAATACTATAACTTGTAAGATTTTTTAATGTAATTCCACATTCTTTTTGGAGTTCTGAACGTCATGGTAAAGGTATAATAAGTTGGACACTAAACAATTTAAATTTACCTGAAATGCATTTGCCTGTCTATAATTATTGTGGGCCATTTACAAAATTAAACTGAAGATTGGAAAGAGGAGTCAATGGTATAAATAAATAAGATGAAGAGTGTAAATATCATGACGTTGCTTGTAGAGATCATAAATATGTATAATGTAGACATGAAGATGATAAAATTTTACAAAAAGGAGCAAAAGAAATTGTGTTTGATAAAAATACTCCAATGGGTGAAAAGATTGCTTCTGCAGCTGTTGCTTCAACTATGTTTACAAAAAGAAAATAATGCGGGGTGATTAATATTTATTTATTTATTATATTTTTTTTATATAAATGAAGGTAACTAATATAACGTTTGATATACACATTGATCAATTAAGAGATTTTGGTATAGAAAAATTTTTAACAAATGATCAACTTGAGAGAAAAAATAAAAATTAATAGAAGGAAAAGGTTTCTTATAAACTTTGTCAACACTAAAACTAAAAAAAAAAAAATATTTAAAAAAAAAATCTGGAATTTGTTTTCATCATTGCGGATTTTTACCAATTTTATTTGCTTTAGGTGCACTTGGAGCTTTAGCTTGCAGAGCTAGTGCAATTTATAATTCTGCAGAACAAAAAAAAAACAATAGGGAGGACAACAGATACATAATAAAGCAATGTGAAATAAATCAGGAAGTGGTTTAGTTGTAAAAAATTCGAGAAAAAATACAAGTGAATATATTGCCATTATCTAATTTTGATATTAAAAATATGTAAAATACTAAATATTAAAAATTTCATAAATGTTTGTATGTACAAAAATGAATGTGGTGTGGTTAATTTTGACATTTGAACAAATCCTGGTGCTCATTGGTTTGTTATTTTAAAGAAAATTATGATGTCTGCTATTTTGATTCATTTTGAGGTAGAATTCCTAATATTTTAATTAATTATTTAAAAAGAAGAAGTTTTTAGTAAATGATAGTAGAATTCAGAATTTTAGTTCAGTTATGTGTGGACATCTATGTTTAATTGTATTATCTTTTTTCGAATGGTTTTAAGTTTCATGATATAATTTGTTTATTATTAAATAACATATATTTGGGGAACCATTAATCAATTTTTTGAATAAAAACTGTGACAATAATACTTTTATTTTAGAAACAGATGTTGATTCAACATACAAAACTTTTGCTTCTGTTCTAAAAACATATGAAGATTCAAAATATAAAACTATTGTTTCTGATTTTAAAGGAGATGAAGATCCAAGATTCAGTAATATTGCTACTGATTATGCATTAAAAACATATGTAGATTCAAAATGTAGTATTATTGTTTCTGCTTCACAAGATCAAATAAGAGTTCTTGTTTACACAAAAGATAGTGTTTATATTCGAAACAATAGAATTAATAATATGGATGATCCTATGGCTGGAAATGATGCAGTCAATAAAATATATTTCATAAAGAAATAGATGATAAATTACAAAATTTAAACAAATCAGTTTTTAAATGATGTGATATGCTTGTTGACTTAAAAGTTGAAAAATGCCAGGAAGGAAAATCTCATATATTTTATTTACCTACAAAAGGGAATTTAAAAAATACTTTTTACTTAGATAAAATAATATTCTTTTTATTTTTTGATGGATTGTACTATTTTAAATCTAATTACTGATTTTTTTTTTCAATTCGCCTCATTATACTGTGACCATTTTTAAGGGATCTAATAGAATAGATTTGAGTAAACCTTTGTATGTTAAGAGAAGTTATATTTTAACTTTTAAAGGAAAACAAATTAAAATATCTGATTATGATGATGAATTGATGAATACAGAATTAAAATCCCTGAAACATAAATAATAAATATAAATAATAAATATAAAGAAAAAATTGATTTTTTACTATTTATGGAGAATACTTGGTGCTTGAGAAGTGTAAAAAAGTTACTAAAAAATAATAAAATAAAATAAGAAAATACTATAAATGGATTATTAGTTCAATAAGGTATATGTTCGATATGTAAGTGTAATAAATCAAAATTTAAAAAAAATTGCCCAATGTAAGAAAAGGAATAATTAGTGAATTATATAAATTTGAAAGACGACATTTTCTCAGAAGAAAAGTAAAATCTTATAGAATATGTGATTTATGGCAAATTGATCTTGTTGAGATGAATACCGGTAATTTTAAAGGTATATCACATATAAATAACAGATATAAGTATATTATAACAATTATTGATGTTTTTCAAAATATGCATTTGCTAAACTTATAAATGATAAAACAGCTAAAAATGTAGTAAATGGTTCAGAATTTATATTGATAAAAACAAAACCACATTATGTACAACGTGATACAGGTTCTGAATTTTATAATAAAACACTTAAAGAACATACAGAAAAATATATTACCAATCATTATTCTACATTTGGTGAACTAAGAGCTAGTGTTGTGGAAGTATTTACTTGCAAAAATGAAAATAAAATAGTTTACTTTAAATGGTTATTATAAGTGGATAAATATATTAGATTTATTAAAAGAATACAACAATACAAAACATGGAATTATTGGTATGAAACTTATTGAAGTATTAATAGAGTAAAGAAATTATATCAAATGTGTATGTTTACTATACCGAAATATAAAGTTGGTGATGTTGTTCATGTTAGCAAAATTAAATGAACTTTGGAAAATGGTTATACTCCTAATTGGACAATGGAATTATTTACTATTTTTTACATTTTAAATTATAATGTTCCTACTTACAACTAAAAGATACTAAAGGAATATATATGAAAAGTAATTTTTATGAATATGAAATAATGAAAACTAATTATCGTGATGAATATTTAATTGTAGAAGTCTTAAAAACTACAGGTATCTCATAATTCTTAGATGAAAAAACCATGTTTTGTGAATATTAGATAGTTTTATGTAATTGGAAGTGCCAAAATATTATATTTTATTTAAGTCCAATACAATACAATTAATTACATCTGCCATATCCAAATCGATTTCATCTTGATTAAATATTATACGTTTGTAATTTAATTGGATCATTTCAAACACAACATCATTTAATTCTCACCATCTTGTTCAACAGCTGTTTATGCCAATTTATAGTTTATACCTGTTCAATGCAACTTAAAAGCAGAATGAGAATTTTGCGAAAATTTTCAAAATGGAAAAAAGTCTTTAATTTTATTTCCATACTTACTTTCTTTTACTTTTCTACTTAAATCTAATGTTATAAAACCATATTCTTCATCGCAATATTTTGCACAAATCTCTTTAAATTTATCATAAGACATGTCTCCACCAACAAAATCATTATGAATATGTTTTAAATTAGTATCATCTTGTTTAAATATACATAAAAATTCGTATTATCTCGTATCAATTGCTTAGGTAATTTCGAATAACTTTGAGCTAAATAAAATATCTCTAAATTTATGTCTTCCTCTAATGAAATAATCGCGAATTATATATTGATTGTCTAAAATAACATCGTCAAATATAACCAGAGAATTATTTTCACATAGATCTAAAGGTATCATTTCATCATTGTTATAAAAATGTATATCATTTTTTTCATTAATTTTTAGCTTTTAGGATAACACATCTATATATTTATATAACTCTATATATTTGGGTTGATTGAAACTTTTTGAGCAATCATGTGGTTTATTAAAAATCAACCATTCTATTTTATAAAAAAAATTCATCATCAATAAGTTTTTCCACCATTCTGGGCCCCTTCAATTATGGCTCTTATATTATAAGGTAATAATTCACCATTATTTATTTTTATATCTTTCTTCTGAAATGTAAATGCCAACACCCCAATCACTTTTTCATTTAATAATATATATTTTTATTAAATGGATAATAATATGTTTAATTTAACAAATAATAGTACAGTATTGAAGAAGAAACTTCATTATAATATCATTCATAAAGATAATCTATTGCCTTAAACAATTTTCATGCGAAATTTATATCACCAAATATAAAAAATAATACTGTAACATTTATAGATAGTAATAAAGTTATAAATATACCTAGAGTACAATAACATATTTCATAATTAAAAGAAAGTATAAATGTTATTGAACTATTAGCATCTAATGACATTGAATTAACATCAGACTATGTGAAAAATAGAATATATATTAAATTTAAATTTGATATTAAAATTGATGAGAGAATATCTGATAATCTTGGTTTTCAAAAAATATAATAATTGAAAAAGAAAGAATTGTTATAGGTACTAAATTGCCTAATTTTCATCCATTTAAAAAGAAAAATGTTCATTGTAATTTGGCATATGGAATGTTTATAAAATACGATGAATCTTATTACTTAGAAACAGATATAATCACAAGTTTTCCACAAAAATGATTTTTGGTGTTAGAGTTATATTATTTACGAACCTCCTTATAAAATTTTTAATAACATTAATAATTAATGGTTTAATCATATTGTTTTAGAAATTAGAGATGAAAATGTTAAACTAATTGATTTTGATGGTACTGATATTGATATTATTTTAGAAATGAAAGATACTAGAAATAATGCAGATTTTATGACTCTGTTAAACATATATACAATATAAATAATATAGAATAGAAATAATATAGAATATAATAAATAATAACATGGGATATGATAATATTGAATATAATATATAGAATATAATAATATAAAAGATAATTAAAAATTAGAAATTTTTACCCACATGGTAAAAATTATTATATATTTATTTGAGGAATGTTATAAATATTGTCATTTGGATAATCATTTGTAACCAATTTATCCATCATTGTATTCATGTCTTCATAAGCATCTTCTGTTTTTATATCATAAATGTATGATTAAGTATCATGTTCGCATAATTCAATTTTATCTCCTTATTTAGGTTTAATCTCTTTATAATGAAAATCATACATTAATTTTTTTTTATATCTAAAATTGAAAGATTCACTTAAATAGGTTTATTAAATTTTACAATTTTTTTTCAAATGTATAGCAGCAAGGCTCTCATTAAATGTAGTACCTTTTTTAAGTTGGCTTTTGCTATTAATTCTTTACAATATTTGGCGCTTGATACAAACCTACTTTAACTCTTATGTTTTCCATAGTTTTATCAAACAGATTTATTCATCAGTTTATAAAAATAATTTTTAAAGTCGTATTTGGCCTTAGTTGTTATCTCTGAATTTAATTCTATATACTTTTCAACCAATCAGACTGATCAAACTTCAATACTCTATGATTTTTAGTAAGTTTTAAACACTGTTTCAAATTACTATAGTGTATTACATACTTTTGTTTATTATGTATACTTGTTAATAATTTATATTCATTTGTTCCTGGAACTGTTATATTTTCTTCGCAAAATCATAGAGCTTCATGTAAATTATGAATTTTTTGTGGATATTCTAAATAAACTTCTAATGTGGAAACATGATCTGAATCATCTTTAAGATTTAATATATAATCCTGCCAAAAATCTCAATTAAATTCTGGATCATCTATCCAGTCGAAAAATCTATATGATAAATATCGAGACATTGCCCATCCATATAAATTATTCGCATCGATATATGCTAAATAATTAGACTCTTGATTTATATTGAAATCTTCTAAATATTTATTATTAGGTTTAACATATCGTTTACAACATTGTGATATTCCACCTCTAATCCCTTTTCCTATCTTTAAAATCATATAATCGTATTATAATATTGTAAATGTTTTTTAGTTGTTTTTAACATGGCATCTCATGATAATCCTGGTGCAGTAAAATATCATGCTGGATCTCAATCATATGCAATTATACATATTTCTCTAAAGTTTTCAAATACATCTATTAATAATGATGTACTTTTTTACTATCATTTAAATATTCGTGCTGACATACAGTACAATGTTTGGATTTATTATAAAATACAGTTTCTTCTTTTGTTAGTGGGTACATTGCTTCTTTTTGTTCATATACCTGTCCAATTCATTGTTCTTCCTTTGTCATTGATTCTATAAACATTTTATGTTCATTTGCACCTCGATATACAACTGGTGGTTTATAATTACAATATTTACATACGATATAATAACAAAAACCAGAAGCTTCATGTAACTGATGTTTCATTGTGTAGGATTCATTATTTAACTTTAAATCAATGTTATTTATTTGACCATTAGTAGTATTATGTCTTTTTTTAAGTACTTCTCTATAAAAACCACTATCAATTCTTCTTCTCTTAAAGCAAGATATTTTAGAATTAATTTAAATTTTGTTATTTCTTCTGCATAAGGTTTAGTGGTTGATATTTTCTTTAGAATTTATTCAAAATCTGAATATATTGCAAAAGGAACCTTCATTGTATGTTTATACTTTTTAAAACAAATGCATTCGCCTTCAAAAGGCAAATCGATTCTTACTCTTTCTTTTTTAGAGCAATTTTCTGTAGTCACGTGTGAGATGGTTCACTGAGAGAAGAGGTTCAGAACCGATTCACTCTCTGTAATGATCCAGTTCTTTTGTATGGTTCATTGTTTCAGTATGGTTCTTTATTTAAAGATTACCTGTTATATGCTGAATTTCTTACAAATAGTCATTGGAGATTAAAATATACTTTTGAATTAGCAAATTTTGTCCATACCAACATAAATAAGTACTTCCTAGGCATTACCTGGTGCTATAATTATAATCTTTCACACAAAACAACATTTTTGGGACATTTCCAGTATTTATAAACAGTTTGTACTCAAAGACTTGGCGTTCTTTAAATGTATCATTTTTATATTTATATATATATATATATTAAATATCTCGCATGTTGTACTTTTAAAGCATGATACCGTGTCTCGTAACCAGAAATAAAATTTTTCGAACGGAACAAACACTGCCAATAAAGCTAAATATCACAAACATAGACATTGAGATTGGAAAACATTAAAAATTATATAATAATTAATCTGTTTTAAAACTTGCACAAAAATGAACTAATGGGTACATACAAATGGATACGCACAATTCTCTTAGACCTGCATCAGTGAACGAAGTGCAAAATAATTACAAGCAAAATCAATCTACTATATAGCCCTCTCATGGGAAAGACGAGGAGTTATTGTTTGTGTTAGTTTAGGGTGCTGACGAGAGAGGGGGGAGTAAAGGGGAGAAATAAGTGAGAGAACCTTGAATAAAGCAAAGCGGGAGCTGAGGCAGGGGAGAGAAAAGAAGTGAGCGAAGAAGAGTCGCGAACCGCGAGCCAACGCGAACCGCGATCTGCCGCAAACCGAGCTTGAAGAGGGGAGGAGAGTATCGGAGATCTTTGTGTCAGTCAACCACCAAACTGCGGTTCTTTTTTCGTGAACCGGCTCTTGCGAGCTCTGCTGTGCGAGTCGGTTCATTCGAGAGGTTCGTGAACCATTCGCTCATCTCTAGTCTTCTGTAATTTTATTTTATTTTTCTTGAGATGTAAAAATTCGAAGACATACCACACATATATAACTTCTACCATTGTGTTTAGTTTTTGTGCTGAAATTAACTTCGATAAATCTTTTATTCAACAGTAATATGATTTTTCACACTTTTCAAAATAAAGTAGATTTTTATGCTGAGCCTTTTGTGGTTTTGTAATTTTTTACGTATGTACATTGAACTTGTCATCAAAAGAGTATACATTTATAGACACATAAATGTGATTTTCTTTTTTTGGTATATAAACAATTTTAATAGGATATTCATAATTATCTAATACTTTATCGATATTAAGCCCCAAATTCATATATTTACTAACTCTTTGTGGATCTTTTCTACTGGAAATAATGCAGACTTTATTGCCCAAAGAAAACATTTTTGATCTTCATTTTTAACATTAATGCATTCTTTTTTATTCTTAATAACTTCTGGTAGTTCAATATATGATGCCCCATTTAATAAATTATACTTATTTATAGCTAATTGTATTCCACTTATTCAATCTAGAGCACATCATGAAACTCTTCTTTGAAATTCAGAAAAATCTCTAAGTATTTCTTGTTTTATGTTTTTGTAAATCTGTATAATATCTCCTTCGTTCAATATTACATAGTTAGATGAATGAAATGTAAATAATTATATTTAATTATTTTCTGGGTTGCGACAATTTATATATAATTTAATGCTAGTTTCAACCCTATGAGATTCCTAAGTTGATAACATATTAACTCAAATAACATATTTTTTACTGATGCTAAAAAACGATTAGGCTGTAATAAATTAAATATACTTTCAATGTAATATGTTGATATTCTACATTTAAAAGCTGTATTAACTATATAATTTTGAAACTTGTCACGAAGTGGCCAAAAAGTTCTTATCTACCTTATCAGGGCGTGCCTTCTTTAAATATTCAGCCAGTCCTGGAGGCTTCATTGCTTCGTTGGAAAACACCTTTTCAAATAGCAAGCAAGTTGTCAAGTGATAGTTTGTTGGTACAGGTATATAACTCTGTACTTAATATTGTTGTAATGTGTTTTGGATTCCTCGCCTGGCCTGGATACCGACGCATATATACCTACCAAACTATACTCTCTACATTTCGTTTTGTAATTTTCTGTTGCTGCCATTTTTTTCTTTGATTGTGCTATATTATTTGAACAGTTTCTAAATAATTCAAACGCAAAAGTTGTAAACAGCATATAAAATAAACTAGTAGAACTACCCGGATTTCCCAGGGTATAAGAAGGCAATGAGAGATACACCATCCTGTATAGGCCTACATATGTACATACAAACTTTGAACTTTGACTTTATATATATATATAAAGATATATACGGTAGCTGCATTACACCCAGTTTTGTTTTATCGTAATGCATTTAATTGCATAAAATATTACACATAAATGTTAGAAACTGTTAGTAAAGATAAAAATTTTTATATATAATTACATATTTTAAACCTGCCTGGTATAAATGTGAAAAGCGAAAATTGTCAGTGGATTACGTTATTCGGTGCGGCATTTTCTGTCTGTCTTTCATGTTTTACGAAATACGACATATTTTCCAAGATGTTAGAGAACATTAGGTATTTTTGCATGTTTTATGGTTATTATTTTATACCTTTCTTAGGCCCGTTCTACAATGCATGGATACGTAAGAAAACGAACTCGGAAACACGAGTGGAACAAGCCGATGACTCGGGATGAATTTTAACCATTCCACGATACGAATAAATGTACGGTCTTGGAACTTACAAAATAAAAATACTCACCTGTTGCAAATAACTGATACAGGTTTTATAATATATACATCTCAATTTGTACAGTGTTTAAAAATACGCAAATTCTACTGCCTAACCATGTGCGCTTGTTTAATAAAACAAAAATGATTATCACCACGCCAAATCGAAGCACTTGTTGCCATGTATACCACAATGGCCACGAAAATGAGTATCAACCAACCAAATACTCGGTTCCTATTGGCTACACGGATTCACGGACACGCAAGAGTTGGGAGTTGCCGAGGTTTCTTACGAGTATCCGGATGTTATCCGTGTCCGTATGCGTGTCATTGTGGAACACGCCTTAAGCCTCGTTTACACAGACAGTTAACAACAAATGTTTATAAATTTTGTTACCAATACGTTTTAGTAACAGATGTTGGCAACAAATGTTAGCAACAGGACACCATAGTTTGACATTTAGTTTTGTCAGTAACATTGCGGCCTCGTATACAGTTGGCTGCAAGATGACAAGTGTGGAGGAAGTTGTACTCGCTGTGGCAGCATGTATCATATTGACGAAAGAGAAAATACCAAGAAGGTTCTGGGTGAGACATTCTCTGCGGGCAAGAGCTATATATAGTGGGAGTGACGTGTTAAGTGACTTGAATGAAGATGTTATTGATATTTTGTCAGTAACATCGCGGCCTCGTATACCTCAGTTGGCTGCAAGATGACAAGTGTGGAGGAAGTTGTACTCGCTGTGGCAGCATGTATCATATTGACGAAAGATAAAATACCAAGAAGGTTCTGGGTGAGACATTCTCTGCGGGCAAGAGCTATATATAGTGGGAGTGACGTGTTAAGTGACTAGAATGAAGATGTTATTGATATTTTGTCAGTAACATCGCGGCCTCGTATACCTCAGTTGGCTGCAAGATGACAAGTGTGGAGGAAGTTGTACTCGCTGTGGCAGCATGTATCATATTGACGAAAGAGAAAATACCAAGAAGGTTCTGGGTGAGACATTCTCTGCGGGCAAGAGCTATATATAGTGGGAGTGACGTGTTAAGTGACTTGAATGAAGATGTTATTGATATTTTGTCAGGCAAACTAAGGTGTGATGGAAGCTTTAAAAACTTTTTAAGAAAGGCTAGTTGTGACTTTGAGTTTTGTATATCGATGATAGGATATAAAAATTGGCAACATTAGTCGCTGGCCAGTGGCGAGTAGATGGTATGCCGACAGGAACACTACTTCATTTAAAACGAGTGCCAAAGAAACCTTTCCAACTTGCAAAACAAATGCAGGAGGAATTTATTTCGATGGCTATGAATGCTCTGTTCCATGTCGAAAATTTTATTAAGAAAACAAAAGAAAGCCTTGCAGTGGTGCATCTAAGAGTGGTTTTCAAGTGTTGTCTTTAATAAATTTTGTTTTGTTCTTGAACATCGTTCTCGCCTTGTGCCTTTAAAAGGCGTAGACCTATTTAGTTACCGATATAGGCCAGCATTTGTGTCCCACAGTATCTATTGTATACAGGCCTACTTTGATAAATCCAAACCATCGCTAGATATGTCATTATTTTTCTTTTTAAGCAATTACGCACCATTATACATGTCCCATAGTTATATATTTAATCACCAATGTAAGCTAAAGTAATTAAGCATTTGTTTATAATGTAGGCATATAGTTTATGGTAGCCCCCAAAACCTATAGTTTGCCAGCCTCGGATTTGCTAAACGTTTACAAACTTAAGGGACTACGGATTTAAACTATGTTCACTTAACTCAATGTCATGTTCTTCTCCAGCCTCTTGAGTGCGCCGTGGAGCTGGTTTGTCTTTCAGAAACCTCAGCGATTCGCATGCAAACCACTTGCTTTTTGCGGAATCTACTCCTGAGAAACTTGTTCCTTTTTTCGACTCTCTCTGATATTGGCCAATCAATATCTTCATTTTATTCTGCACTTCTGTCTTGCTTACTTGCATTTCGTGGGCAATTATAACCCAAGTATTGTTCTTACAGTTTCTATCTTTGAATTGCGCACACGTTTGGTCCCAAAGAACAGTCTTTTCGCGAAACAACTCGATACGGTTAATCACTATATCCTTCGACCATTCCACTTCACTCGACATATTTTCCTTTTGAACCGGAAAAGGAAACTGCGCCCTACACTGAATGACAGACAGCAGCACGTCACTCGTATTGAAAGGAAGACACTGAGGAGGCCCTTGGTAATGGCAGCAGGGTGGAGGGAAAATGTCTCTAACTTCGCAGGCAGAGACACGTTTACACGTGTTGCCAACAAATGTACTCAGCATTCTTTGATCTTTACCGACTTCCAGCGTGTAACAAATTTCTTGTTACTAACATGGTATTTATGTTTGCTAACACAGCTTGTTGGCAACAAATACAGAAGCGTTTTTCGAAATATTTCTAACAATTGTTAGCAACACGTGTTACTAACACCAGTGTAAACGCGGCTTTAGAAGAGATTTGTTTTGATCGCGTGTCAGTCATTTTCAAGCAAGCATTTCTTTCACACAATAATCTATCATGTGGAGACTTAAGGAAAATTCTTTGTTAGGTTACACAACTATTCGTATCACTGTATATTAATGGCAACGTGATGTTTCATAATATATATATCAGCCTAACACGTTTCATCATATTCAGCGCAACCATATTGCCCTCTTGGCTCCCAGCGCCTCCTTCCGCCCCTCTTGGTAGGCCACTACTTAAGCGCCGCCCTATTCAAGCCAACCGCCCCCAAAAATGTGGTACCTCTCACTTTATAAACTAATGATCTTGACCCATATATGGAGATAGTTTTTGTAATTCCATGTTCGTAAAAACTACCATAAAATTCTTTATTATACATGTATCTTGTATTCAGGCTGAGTCGGGATGGGGTGTATTTATTTAGGGCAGCGATTCCTCACGCAAAATTAAGTCAAAAATACATTTTTGTTCTTCTCGATAAAGTAAAAATTGTAGTAATCATTAGAGCCAAGGTGGCTTAGAGGTTAGCCTGCTCGTCTCCCAGTAAGGCGAACTGGGGTCAATCCCCGACTGGTCCATTCGCGGATTGTCGGAAGTGGGGACCATAGTGGACGATGCTGGTTGTCGGTGGATTTTTTCGGAGATCTTCCGTTTCTCCCACCCTTGCATTCCAGCGCTGGTCCATTATCACCTCATTTCACCCTCATTTGCTCTCAAGACATTGTTGCTAAGATCCACCTAAATGTCTCAACAACACTGTAGTAATCATTGACCCTGAAAACAGAATTAAAAATAGGATTTGTTTGCAAATGTCATACACAGTTTGAGATAACACCACCACAAATTCGAACAGTGCTAAATAAAAGTGATGTTTTGACTTATCCTCCCTTCAGTGCCTAAATGCTGTCAACACTATCTTTTGGACTGTAATTTTGAAACACTGTGTTGTAGGACATGTTAAATAAAGATGAAATATGTATTTATATACTAATATATTTTCATGTAATTAATGTATTTGTAATGTACAACGTTACCACTGTGGGTAAGCCAGAATTATTATGTAAATATATCATATAATGTGAAGTAAAACAGCCTCCTTACAGACGTCCACAAAATAGTTATGTAACAATTTGTGGTGAGGTAAATATGTAATGCTGTATGTATTCAAATGAATTGTAAAATGTAATGTGTTCCACAAGGATGTAGGCTGGCTCAAAACCACCACATCATATCTGCATAACTTACACGTAAACAGTATATGTTGTTGGCAATATTTGAAAAAAAAAAAAAAAAATTATCGAGTGAAAAAGTAATGTGTTCCGCCACGAAGGAACACGTCTGCTCGGCGACTATAATACAAATTATAAAAACAAAACATATTTGAAACATAGGCAAATTACAAATATCACATACAAAATGTGTCAAGTACGTGAAACAAACATTAATGTGAAAAATAGGTGCAGATCGTGAAAAAAATATTATGTTACATAACTGCACCTCCTGGGCAGAAACATTTTCTACAATGAGATAAATAGACAGAAAATGCAATGGAACAAATTCATTATGAACGTATCTGCATAGCTCTACACATATTCTCTTATTAAAATATTCATCCCACAGAAACTTTGCAATAGGAATTAAAAGCATGTACAATGTGTACTCATAATAAACTGAAAAAGAAAACAACATAGTACAAGTTTTACACAATAGTACAATAGGATAAGGATCTTTCATTTTTGGGACAGTTTTATTACAACACAAGTTTGTCATGCGGTGCCTCGGCTACCGCTGCATTACTTTATTACTCCTCTTTTTATTGTCTATTTTTAGACAGTCTGCAGCTGTGCAGACCAGACGGTGCGGTGTCGCATGCACGTGACGTGACATGCAGAGTGTTCGTGGATCCGCGGCATTGCCAGAGGGACTCGAACTCCAGCCTGTGCTCAAAACTATACAAAGCATTTTCTAGTTCTGCGAGCGCTCTCGGGCAGGCAGGTCCTGAAGAAACATCTTGTAGGTGGGCGTCACGCTGGACTATGTACAGCTCCAAAACACCTGTACATACACTGCTGCACATCGTGGGACGACATGTCACAATCGTTGCACTGCAGTTCCATCGCACTACTGCACATCGTGGGACGACATGTCGCAATCGTTGCACTGCAGTTCCACCGCACTGCTGCACATCGTGGGACGACATGTCCCAATCGTTGCACTGCAGTTCCACCGCACTACTGCACATCGTGGGACGACATGTCGCAATCGTTGCACTGCAGTTCCATCGCACTACTGCACATCGTGGGACGACATGTCGCAATCGTTGCACTGCAGTTCCACCGCACTGCTGCACATCGTGGGACGACATGTCACAATCGTTGCACTGCAGTTCCACCGCACTACTGCACATCGTGGGACGACATGTCGCAATCGTTGCACTGCCGTTCCATCGCTCTACTGCACATCGTGGGACGACATGTCACAATCGTTGCACTGCAGTTCCATCGCACTACTGCACATCGTGGGACGACATGTCGCAATCGTTGCACTGCAGTTCCATCGCACTACTGCACATCGTGGGACGACATGTCGCAATCGTTGCACTGCAGTTCCATCGCACTACTGCACATCGTGGGACGACATGTCGCAATCGTTGCACTGCAGTTCCATCGCACTAATGCACATCGTGGGACGACATGTCGCAATCGTTGCACTGCAGTTCCATCGCACTACTGCACATCGTGGGACGACATGTCGCAATCGTTGCACTGCAGTTCCATCGCACTACTGCACATCGTGGGACGACATGTCGCAATCGTTGCACTGCAGTTCCATCGCACTACTGCACATCGTGGGACGACATGTCGCAATCGTTGCACTGCAGTTCCATCGCACTACTGCACATCGTGGGACGACATGTCGCAATCGTTGCACTGCAGTTCCATCGCACTACTGCACATCGTGGGACGACATGTCGCAATCGTTGCACTGCAGTTCCATCGCACTGCTGCACATCGTGGGACGACATGTCGCAATCGTTGCACTGCAGTTCCACCGCACTGCTGCACATCGTGGGACGACATGTCCCAATCGTTGCACTGCAGTTCCATCGCACTACTGCACATCGTGGGACGACATGTCGCAATCGTTGCACCGCAGTTCCATCGCACTACTGCACATCGTGGGACGACATGTCGCAATCGTTGCACTGCAGTTCCACCGCACTGCTGCACATCGTGGGACGACATGTCACAATCGTTGCACTGCAGTTCCATCGCACTCGTAGTCGTCGCTGTGGAGACTCGCCAGTTTTCATCGAAAATGTGTGTGTTTACTAATGCATGTTTATCATTACTGGCGTGTGCAGTGTAGTGCGGGTGTGAAGGTTTTACACCAAGTATCTGTAGTCGCAGCACCATAAATGTTTGGTGATAATTATATCGTAAGCGAAGCTTGTTCATTTTCACTTGTCTATTGTTTTCACACTCAATGTTTATGAGAGTATATACATACTACCTGTGACCACTACCTAAAGGTTTAGCTTCTCTAAATTCTCCTTAGGCAGCATATTACAATATACAAAACACTTGGAAAAGGATAAATACATGAATAATATACACAATTGCTTCAATAAGAAAACTCTGCCTGAAACTGTACTAACGTCACATCACATTGCAAAACCCTAAGGGCGACATATCAACAAAAGTAAAGTAGTAGTAAAGAACCAGGACATTTTTAATGAGACTGTAGGTTCAGATTAAGAAAACAAGAAAACAGCAATGCCTTTATTGTATCAATATCGGCAATGGCAGGACTTTCATTGAGCAATAAGTGGCTTGTATCAGGGGTGCCAGTGAACACGTGTGTTTTGAACGTGATGGTGGTCAGAGCTGGGTAGAAACTAGTCTGAACAATGTGTTGCATGTGCCTGACTTGAAAACAAACTTTTTTTCGGTTAGTAATGCAGTAAATAGAGGTTATATCATGTCAGCTGATAACAAAGTGTGTAAATTTATGAAAGATTGCAAAGTAGGAGCAATTGCCAATGCGGAAGGTAAAGTGTACACTATGCAGTTCAGATACAATGTTAATAATGTTGCTGCTGTCACTAGTCTAGGGAAAACCACCTCAAGAGATCGGGTTCTTACTGTGGCATGAGAACTTTGACCATGTTACACAAGTGCTAAAAAGAAACAATATAAACGTTTCTAACTCTGCAATTGCCCAAACTCAGTGTACAGCATGCTTTGAAGGGAAACACCATAGAATTCCCTTTGGTGAAAGCAACTGTTTCCACCTTTCCTGGTGAGTTATACATGCTGAAGTCTGTGGGTCTATGGAAGTTAAGTCTGTGGGAGGTTCCAGATATTTCTTGCTTTTAAAGGATGACTACTCGAACTACAGGTCTGTGTATTTTATGAAACTAAATTGCATGTACAAAAGTTTATACAAATACTACAAACTCAATTTGGAATCAAGATAAAAATAGTACGTACAGACAACAGTACAGAGTTTGTTAACTGTGAACTACAGCAAGTTCTAGAAGATAGTGGGATACAGCATCAGAGAACAGTAGCCTACTCACCTGAGTAGAATGGTAGGGCAGAGAGGGAGGTGAGAACAATTGTAGAAACAGCAAGAACAATGTTACATGCGAAGAAGTTGAGTAAAGACTTATGGGCAGAGGCTGTGAACACTGCAGTTTTCATCTTAAATAGAACTGGAAAAAGTAGGACCAGTGGATAAACACCATATGAAGTTTGGGCTCAGTAGGTGTTCAATATTGAAGAGCTACAAGTTTCGGCACTGAAGTATGTACATATACCTAAGGAGAAAAGGAAGAAGTGGGATGTGAAGTCTGTACAAGGCATCTTTGTTGTTTACTCTGAAAACATAAAAGGTTACAGAATTTACTTTACAGAGGAAAGGAAAGTGGAGATAAAGAGGGATGTAATATTCTCAAAGAAGAATGGGGGCACTGAACAACAGAACAATATGGAGAGTGTTGAATTGATGGGATCATCAGGGGAAGAGGAGGAAAGCACAGAAGAGAAACGTCAGCAGCATGCAATCAGTTATAGTTAAAATAAAGAGATAAATACAAGTATGCAGTATGAATCAACTAACCATAAAGAGAAATAAGAAATTAGTACAAGCAAGCAGCATGAATTAGAGAGCAATCAAGAGAACAACAATAGTGACTGTGGTTGAGAGGAAGGAGAGCTACAGTATCCTGACTCTTTGAAACGAAAGCAGCATCAGGTAAGGAAACTAGCTTGATTAAATGATTATGAAACATCCTTTCTTAGTGTAAACAATGAACCATCAACATATATCGAAGCTATGAAAAGAATGATGCTCGTAAGTGGTCACAGGCAATAGAGAAAGAACTTAAAGTGTTAGAAGACAATAATACATGGTGTGTGTGATGTGCCTAAAGGTAAGGCAATAATCAGTAGCAAATGGGTTTTCAAATTAAAGTGTAATGGTGAACAAGAAGATTACTAGGCTAGACTGGTTGCCAGAGGCTTTGAACAGAAATATCTTTGTGATGTAAGTGAGCTATATTTACCAGTTGCAAAACTAGCTACCTTTAGAGTCTTTGTTGTTGTTGCCACTAAGCTTAAACTACCCATTCATCAGCTAGATGTAAGAGGGGCATTTTTGTATGCAAATATCGAAGAAGAGGTGTAAATGGAATTGCCTGAGGGAAGTCAGTTGTGATAATATGTGGTCAAGTTAAACGAATCAATACGTGGTTTGAAAACAATAACCTAAATATTGGAATAAAAAGTTTGACACAGTCATGAGTTCAGAAAGATTAGTTAGGTCTTATAGTGACTATTGTTTGTATAGTAAATGTAAGGGTAGTCAGAAACTGTATTTGTTGGCTTATGTTGATGACCTTTTAATGTTTGGGTCAGGTAAAGCAGAGATTGGTAGCACAAAACAGGCACTGTGTAACAATTTTCAAATGAAGAATTTAGGATTAGTGTCAGATTTCTAGACATAAATGTAAAGCAGAATTTGAAGGAGGGTACCACTGAAATAAGTCAAGAAAATTATTTGAAAGGTGTCCTCAGTAAATATGGCCTGTGTGAGTGTAAACCAATTAATACCCCAATGGACCAGAATTTCAAGGCTGAAATTCTGAATGAAACACTGAATGATAAAGACATAGAGAAGATGTCTAGGCAGATGATAGGTTGTTTGTTGTATACTGTTTCAGCCTAAGGGCCAGATCTGTGTGCTTCATTTATCCTATTGCGTAGGTACCAAAGTGGTGCAAATGAGTGTGTTTTGACAGCTATCAAAAGAATTTTGAGATATTTTAAGGGCACTGTGGACCACAAACTTGTATATAATTGTGATAGTAATGATGTTCTTGTAGGGTATGTTGATGCAAACTGGGGAGGGGATTGTAGTGACAGGAAATCCACTACAGGTTTTCGCTTCAAACTATTTGGGTGTGCTGTTACCTGGGGCTCAAGGAAGCAAAATTGGGTTGCACTTTCATCCACTGAAGCTGAATATATAGCACTATGCACAACAGTTAGTGAAGCCTATTGGTTAAAGAATCTTTTGAGTGACTTTAATTTTCCTGATGTAAAACCTATTAAGATTTTAGAGGACAATCAGTCAGTAATAAAAGCTGCTAAGAGCACAGAGAGTCATAGAAGATTATAGCATATAGATATTAAGTAGAATTTCATTATGGAAGCACTATCTGCAAACATTGTAGAGATAAGTTATCTTAAGAGTGAGGATCAGATAGCAGATACATTTACAAAACCCTTAGCAAAAGACCAGTTCTGCAAGTTTATGAAATTAGAAGGAGTGAGCACATTAGTATTTTATTGAGGGGGGTGTTGAAAGGATTCATTAAAATACTTTATAATGTTGGCAACTGAACTTGTGAACCATTATGATATGTCCAAATATGGCGACACAGTATTGTCTCATGTATAAAGAGCGGTAAAATAAAACTACAGTTAAAGATACCTCTGCCTTGATTCATTTCCCATTTCCAATAAAAAAAACATTCAAGATTGTTTAATAAAATTTGTTGGAAGTAAATATTTGGTGGCCGTATTTTGTCTTCATATTTTCTGTCAAATATAGTCCAGTTAAAGGCAAACATTTTATAATGTGATAGGGGCTTTACACACAACATTGATGCTCAGTGATTCTGGACCATGAGGGGATTGAGTGATGGGGATAGGAAAATTGGTGTTCATTGATTTGCCAGGGTTAGGGCGCCAGCTCGCGGTGCGATCACGAGAGTAATGTTGATGCGTAGAATCTCAGGATAATGTTGTCGACGACCGTTGGCATTCCCTCATGTCCGGTGTCTTGATGAATACTGCCAGAATGATGAAGTTCTCTGCCAGTCACGTATTACATCCAATATGCCTCATCTAGTAAGGGATGTTGGCCTCCCTTATATGCCACCTCATTCCCGATGGGTTACTCTGGCTACCCGATTCCAATACTAAGACACGCGGTAAAATAAGTTGACAACAAATAGGTTAAGAAACAGTGAAGTGGTTAGTACAATAAAGGTGCAGGCTTCTTACTGTCAAATAATTTATTGCATTTCACTTCCCCAATGGCGCTCTTATACTGAAAAGATGGCCATAGGGTCTATATGGCTATTACGGTGTTACACCTCGACCGTATAAAATACCGACCGAGGTGTGAGGCGACACATACTCTGGGCGAGTAAAAGACAAAAGGTTGCGGTAAACTAAAATAAAGCAACAGAAATTACATTATGATCAGTTACAAAGTTGGTGTGACAGCGATGCGGTCGTCACCTCACAATACTCAAAATGTTATTACTCTGTCTTTGGTACGGAGCTCGCTCGTTGGCTGAGACTACGGCTAGCCGAATTGGATGCCTAACTCGTTAAGCTCTGCTTAAATCATTGTAAACAAATAAAAAGTAAAATGGCTGCTACTGATAAAGTTGTGTGTAGATAACACCAAATGTGTAATAAGTTTTTACATTTATAAATTAAAATTTTTTACAAATAAAAATAAGAAATTAATAGGTATCAAAGTTATTGAGCCTGGGTGCAAGTTTTTATTTGCTGAAAAACCTATGATGATGGTCGAAAACAAAACATGTGGAAGGCACATATTTGTTCATGTGCTTGTTCCACATATTTTCAAGAGGCAAAACAAATATATAGATAAAAAATTGAGTGTAAAGGCAGGTAGCTGATTGATAAAATATGATTTTATTGAGTACGCACAAGCTACGGAAGTATTTGAAATAAATGGAAAATGTGTTTTCCTTCACTACAATACATAATATTTACTGCGAAAATGTGTCTACATTATGCCTGTACATACAATATGATTTACGATTTATTTGCATTGTTTTACTATACATGTCAAATTTGCAGTACAATTTTTACACACATTCGACTTTGTTTTGAATTAGAAAAGCTATTGAGATCCCAATTAAAATTGTACAGGTGTGACTGGTGATAATCATATTTATTCAAATTCGGACACTGGGCATTTCTTTATTGCCCATGAATATCTTCAATGTTATTATAAACAAAATATCACAATTCCAGAGAGTTCAATTCCGGTTAGTGATGAAAGCCACTTTTAACCATCCTATCCTCAATGGGAAGATGCATTTTCTTCATAGTGTAATTGCTTGATATATTATCGGCGAAAAATTTCATTGTGTATCTTTAACACATAGCAGTAATGTACGAAAAACATAAAATAGTTATATTAAGTAGAAAAAATTGGGATGATTTTGTAGTAAATGTAAGCCCAATGTTGTTTTTTGAGGGCAATTAGATTTTTACACTGAATATAAATTACGTTTAAGGAATATTTCATCAGTGCCTATACACGATAACAGTTTCATGTAAAAATGTATCATTAACCTAATGTATTATTTTTATGAAGTATCGAATATATAAATGCTTGAGGAAAGCTAAGTAAATATATATAACGAGTCTAAAACATTACCCGAACACATAAAATATAAAACAATTAACATTCTGACTAGAAAAAAAACAGCCCAGGCCTATATAGGTTGTTGTAACTTTTGATGCGAAAAATCACACTTGCCACTGATAATTAATAGAAACGAGTTCACAAAACATCATAGATTTGCAACACATCTCTTTCACGATAATAAATTAGCCTTGAAATATTAAAATATTATCTGTTCATGTATGTACTTTTAAATAAATAAATTTTGGTACACGTAGTTAGTAGAACAAATCGAATACACATGTTTTCGTATATGCAGTGATATATATTTTAATTGATTCTTAACATTAGCCATGCAAATGATAAAGCATTAATTGTTTATTATCTCACAAATATTTGGTTATGATTCGTTTGCTTTGACAAAAGTATAAACAACATTTTAGAGGAGGGATGATTTTTTCCCCTTTCTTGAAATAATTTTTCATTGGTCCATTTAGTCACATGACCACAATGCACCACTACAAACATGAGAATATTTGCAATTTGTTTCTTTAAGCAACTCCCAACTAAGACATCCTTACAAAAATGAGTTTTATATTGGCGAAACACCTCGACAACCTTAAGGGCCACTTAAGCTTAAGTGTCGCTTTGCTCGAACCTAGTTTATTCCTTGTTGGTGAAACCGGCCCTATTTGCCTCGTACTTATGTAATGGGAGAATAAAACAATGTTGACATGACACTTTGCAAAAACAAATATACACACAATAATTACAACACTGAATCATCAAACATGTACATGGTGTGTGTCTTTGCGTGCTTGGTGTATTTGTAAGTTAGACTACTATAATGTGTTAAAAATAATATGCACGTGACATATTAACTGTGTGCACTCGTGCACAATACAGAATGAAACGAAACATGACACTACAAGTGTTGCACTGAATAATAACCTTAACCTAACAGAACACTGGCATGTGGCATTGCAGCAATACTTATGTAAATAAAAAGGGTGAATACACAGTACACTCACTCATACTCTCCTAAGCATTTAAAAAGACCATCAGAAATACACTTTCTACACTTTCTTACTTAATGCTGCACTTAACAGACGCACACTTAGCACTGGTTCGGTTACACAGGTGAGGCTCCGTGACGTTGTGATGCATTCTGATGTTCTAGCTGGCACGACCTGGGGAATGGCCTGAGGCCAAGGGGCTGTCGACGTCAACATGTTCCAGTTCGGGTCCATCTTTAATCAATGCCTGTGACATGTTTACATTTTGCCAACATCGGTTGGCCAATACAAAACCAGAAAGACTTACAAACTGTAATATGCAATAACATCAAACTTTTATATTTATACAGAAGCACTTATAACATAAACACAATCAATGTAACATTCATTCACACCTTAACCCACTGATACTCGCCAGTTCATTTCAGGGCTACATAATGAGAGGCTATTTGCCTATTCGTTGTTGTCCTTGTATATACATTTCAATATCTTGATCGTACTCTACTTTCGAGGTCTCTACAGAATTGGTACTATTTTTTTTATATCTGATATTTTCTTTGAAAAAATACTGGTAAGATGGCAGCCCTAGCCCGTTCATCCCGCCGACACAACAACTGCCAAGACACTGCACTGCCATGGGGAGACATCAGCACACCAGTCTATGATCTGTGTGTATATGGGCAGTGCATTAGTACAGAGTGAGACGTAATATTTATGTTTTCTTTTAAAATTTTACTTTACAAATTAGAAATGGCTGGGGTAAGGGGGAAAACTTTAGATTGGTTTACCAGTTTCCTGAGTGGAAGGAAACAGTATGTGTGTCTAAGGGACTCTGAAAGTACTAAATTAGCAATCACATGTGGCGTTCCCCAAGGCTCGGTACTACAACCATCTTTATTCTTAGTATATATAAATGACTTGGCAACAATTAATCTCAAAGGGTGCCTTAACTTATACACGTATGATACAGCAATATTATATGAAGGAACAGATATTGGAAAAATAATGGAGTATATGCAAGAGGAAATAATTATCATAACTAATTGGCTGCAAAAAAATAAAATGTCACTTAATGAGAATAAAACAAACTATATGATACTTAAAAACACCTAACAAAAAGATAATTTCAGAGTATGTATTGTCAGTTAATAATAAAAATTTTGAAAGAGTCTCCAAAGTTAAATATTTAGGTCTCATCATAAATTAAACATTACGATGGCAGGATCATACAAAGCATATTTGCAAATAAAATAACCCCAGCAGATGTGTGCTTAGCTTAATTTGTTTACATTTAATACACTATCATTACTGCCTATTCGCAGCCATATTCCCAGTAGTGGTTCAGTAGAGTGAGGTTATGTAAGCCGACCACAATAAAGTCATAAGGCACAAGGACAACCACATGGCCAGTCAACTTAACTTTTTTCATATTTCTTATTTAGCAAGTGTATTGTGTGCTTTGTGTATTTGTAATGTAATTTTAACCCTAAATAAAACACTCAGAGATAATAGGCATCAATGGGAATCGCCCAAGAACAAAATATTCATGTATCAAAAATATGCACCAAATTCATAATAAGGTTAAGTCATGTGTCATTAATGCAGAACGTAATGTAATAATTTTATTTCTATTTAATATTTTTAATAGTAAATCTTATAGTGTCTTATGTGACTTGTAACCCTCATCATTCCATTGCCACATAAAATTTCATTTCATATAAATAAGTCTTGTTGACTAACGGGACTTCTGACATCACACAGGAGTCTCGCACCACGGTGGCCGGTTCCCGTGCAAGCCTTGGGCAGTAGCGTCATCACATCTCGTGGGATATGTCGTGCATGAGGGCCCACTCCAGGGTCTCCAACTTTTTGCTGTCAATAATTAAATTCTACAATTGTTGCCTTAATAATACTGGAATCATTTTAACTTTTATTTACCCCAGATCATGTGCCACCCACAGTCCGCACTGTTTGTACATGGCCCGACCTTAACATTTCAAAATAAATCTTAATATAGGCTTCGTGCATAAGCTACAAGGGAGATGTTAAATGTACTGGCCTCAAAGGAGGGTTTATGAATAAATTGTCATGTCAATTGAATATGGTGCGTACGAGTTATTTATTGATCATTTTGACCATTTGATCATGTTCACCATTATTGATATCCAGTGTACTATGTGTAATTTCTATGGCATTGGGTGGCCGAAAAAACCCATCATGTGTGTAGTGGTGTTTAGGGGAAGCCCACGACAGAATGGTTTCTGCTGGAAGAAGATGTTGGGACACCAGGGAGGGCACGAGGGACCATCCGCCATCACGTCCCCGCAAGTATCTTGTGCTATGCACAGGCGCCCAAAACCCTGTAAAACAACCAATCTCCCACAGGTAACATAACCTCCTGACCTCTGATGTCCCAAAATTCTACCAGGCCAATACAAAGTGCAGCACTTTTTAGTAAAAGTTATAGGTTTAATTGGGTGACGTTGCTCTCTGCTCTCGAGAGCAAGTCGAGATCCTGCTAGAAGCAAGATAGGAGCATAAAAGGCAGTTGCGATCTACAATGACCACCCAAACAACAAAGAGCAAATATAGTGAACTGTTTTGAATATAGTGCATCGATGTGAGCTTGGGAATGTGTTACAAACAGTTATAGCTCAAAATTATTCGTCCAGTGAACAAGATTATTAAGTACATTTTTGGCATGCCCACATACCTAAATCACAAATCATACTTTTCGGAAGCAACTAGGCAGTTTAGACTTAAAATAAAGATGGTTTTATTTTCCAAAATAAAAGTGTTTTCTTTGTTTGCATTAGTGATAATGTATCCTTCAGCACATCTTAACACTTTTGGTAGAAAAAATTGTTTTTGATAAAATGTAATAGTAATTTTTAATAAACCTATAAAAAACTCTACAGAGAATAATATATAATCAATCAAGCTGTGTGCTAACTTAAAAAAATGTGTAAATTGGGGTGTTATTCGTGTTCCTGCTTTAGGTCATTGTACGCATCTTTTCCACATCAGCTTCCAAACCCCTGTACCACCATGTGAGTGATACATGAACTGAAGCCAGTGTTTCACATGTTTGTGTTTAGTGTGTTTGTACAGCACACAAGTGCATGACTTGTGTGTTAGGATTAAGTAATGTTTTTATTGTATGGGTTTAGGTAAGTATTTGTTAGGTTGTGTTATGCAATGCAGCAGATGTGTTCACCTTCTATTGTAGTGTTACATGTTTTGTTTACTAATATTTTAAAAGTGTAATTTATGTGCTACATACCACGTGACCATATTAGTGGGTTGACAGCATGATGGTTGTACCATTGGGGGGGATGGTAAGGTTATGTGGACTGGAGTGCTGATTCTGAATAGTTGCTTGGATAGGCACCAGCTCACAATGTGGTGAGCATGTGCTGCAGGCGGGGTTGTGTGGTCGACGACCAGCGTGGCTTACCCTCCAATGCTCCACTCTCTGTGGGGACTGTCTCCACATGTTGTTGTAGATTCAAAGTTATTAAATTCCCATCATTCCTGGACTAGTAGGGGCTGTTAGCCTCCCCTAAGATGCCATTCACTCCTGGAGGTTTGTTCTGGCCATCCTACACCTTTGTTATGTTATACTGAGAAATATTGGTTACATGGGACGAAAAGCGTACCCAAAAATAAAAGTTGGCGAAGTTCATTCAAATCACACGTTTTATTTCTTGAATCCTCATGTGAGGCACTTACACATATTTTCTCAGTTTGCATGGGAGAGCACAAAAGCTGCAAAAATGGTGAGAAGCTGACATGGAAAATGAAATGAAAACTTAAGGTCCGGCCATGTACAAAATGGTCCGGACTGTAGTGTAGCACACTCCCTGGACAATGAGAAATATGTTTAAATTCCAGATTAACAAATTACTATTGACTCTAAATCATTAATGCACAAAGATAGTAAATGACCCAGGGAGGCTACGGACGTCTACACTACTCGAGTACTGCTAGACTACTAAACATGGCTGTGTGGGATGGCCGGCGCCAAGCGTGGCCATTCCCCCGTGACCCAATAAAAAAATGGAAAATTAATTTACATTTTACATGAAATGATTGGTGGTATTAAATGAATGCCACAATAGACTAGGTTTCACAAACACTTGCACTGAATAAAACAAAACATTTTTCATATGAAAATACACAATTTTACAGCCATGAGACCTCAACTGTCCAAGCTGTCCTGCAGCCAGTCACTTTTGACCTGAAATGAACTGTTTTTGTTTGGCCGTCTGTGGCTTTTATTTTATATGTATTGTCCCACATTTACTTGTGGCCGTATTTTTCGTATGTCTTTCTTTGCACTGTTTTGGTTTTGCATAAAAACACTGCAATTGCAATTTGATGCCATCTTGAAAATTGGCCACTGCTGTGCCGTCATAGTTAGCCATGGCAATTTGGCCTGACTGGCCACTGGAGGTTATGTTTACCTTCAAACTAACAAAACACTAGGCAAGGACACAATTACACTCATATCGCTAATAACTAAACATAAACATTGAACTGACTGATAATGTAGGAGCTGTATGTGGCTCAAGATGCCAGTTGTAAACAAATATGTTACATTAGAATTTGTTTGCACTCCAAATGCCAACACTCTATCTGAGAACAAAATCATATATACACTCTTAATACTGTTACTATATCCCATGGAGGATGGAATGGTGCACTCTAGTGCACAAACAGAACATACATAACAATGCAAATGTCAACATAAACAATTCCCTTTTACTTACTAAAAAAATCATCTGGGAGCACTTTGTACTCAGCACTTACCTTAAACATAATAATAGTAGACACTTCAGACACATTTAATAATAACCCTTTAATTTAAAAAACACATTATATCAAAACACAGTATGGGAACAAAAGCAAACAAAACAATGTATGTGGTTGCTGCGGCGCACATGTAACATAGGATGTCAACACTGAATTAAAGAAATTACAAAGGTAATTAATAAACGAATATGATCATGATGCAGCACTGCACCGCACTCGTTGAGGTTGTGATGCTGCGAATGGGCTGAAATGTGAGGTTAGGTAATATGGAACACATCAGGGTCACTTGACATACAGGTTAGTTAATTACTTTATAGTGCCTATATGTATTTTAATATTAAGCTGTTAGGTTAAGAAGTGGCATATGTACTATTCCACAGCTACTGAAGAGTTTGTTTACTTTTGTACACGATACCACAGATATATCAATACACACCTTAGTGCAATTCGTTTTTAAAAGCATATACATGTGTGAATATGCACCCATAGTGCCTAGGATAATTTATTGTAACATTTATTTTCATCATAGCAATGTTTTAATATAAATATCAGTATTGGGCAGTAGTAAGTCAGTACACTTCCAGGAAAGTGAGGTTAGGGTTGACCCACATCTATGCTGACATGTAACTTAATGCCGCTACACAGTAAACCTTACACTAAAAGTTGTCATTTTTATTATAAGAGTGCTTATGTTAGAATTAAGTTGTATATAATAAATTACTTGCTTCCCTGCCTGCACACACGTTATAGGTTTAATAAAATGTATTTTATTAGGGCCAAATTGGGCCAGTGTTAAATGTGTCTTTTAGTTTAAGCTTTAAGGAAAAGGCCCATGTCAACAATGGCCAGTTACTGTCTAAGTTAGATTTTAATTTGTTTATATATAATATTATTAGTAATTTTAAAGTGTTATTCTTTTGTGTCATCTTCGTCAATCCCAATTCAATTGTAAATTTAGCGTACTTTTTCATGATCATGCACCAGAGTTAGGCCAATGGGAGAGCTCAGCGCCAAGCCAAGTTAGTAGCATTTTCAGCACTCTGTGGGATGGTCGACATACCAGGCCTCTCCAGACCTACATCATTTTTATCTAATCATGTTATGTGCCATAGTCAATGATGAATTACTGGAACCTTTTATTTAATTAATTTTAGTACAGAGAGTACCGTACTACAACCCCAGGGTTTGTACACACCTGGGATGTAGTGAACCGTAAGTCTTTAAATAGCCTCATGCTTATTTTTCCGTGTTGGAGTTCGCTGAGCGTAGTTGCGAATTGTACCATGTAAGTGCCCTGATGGGATTTCTATAAATAAATATTATGGCAACGAATTCAAATGTTTATTTATTTCTGCCCGCTTCTCGGCCTTATAACCAGATATGCTACTCTAAATTATTGGTAACATATTTTTCGGGTATAAGGGGGCCCAAAACACTTGCCAGGAGTGAACAAAGCGTCGAGAAAGGCTCACAGCCCTCGCTAGCCTAGGCCTGAGGATTTTTACTGCAGAACTTCATCATCACCATCACCCCCTGTCGTGATACAATGGACGTCAGGATAGGAGGTGCAGCCACTATGGGCGATCGGCCCTACGACCCGAGGTTAAGAGTACATCATGTCCCCTGAGCAGACAAACGCTACCCTGGCAAAAACCCATCAGAACCTACACCCGACTCACTTAACCTCACACTCCCTCTTGGCTCCGCAACTCAGACCCATCAAAATATTAATAAATTATCAACTGAATATTTAAAAAAAACATCTTGTATAAAGAGTTTTATCCCTATACTTGAACATGTCAGTTGTGCGATGTTCTTGTTTGAATGCTGTCTGCTCGTGAAAACAACTCACATAAAAGCAATTTCGTTACTAATCACATGTACGTCACTGTTCGTTTTTACAGGTTTTTATTTATTTGCAATACTTATGTATAATATCAGGTATAAATTACATTGTGGTGATTAAAAAAAGTATATTTATTTATATTTTGGATCTAACCACCATGTTTTGCATGTCATAATCTCGTTCTTGACCAAGCCAGTAGTGGTAAAAAATAAGCTATACCTTGAGCATACCACCTTCAAGAAGATTGTCTTGTTTGTAACTGTGAAACATGGTGAGGAAATAAACTGTATTGAAAAATATGATCATCTTGTCCAATACTGGCTTAAGACCATGATTCATTACCAGAATCAATTTGTATTTACAAAAAATTCCACCTCAAAAAACTCTCTTAACACCAAGCAGACAGTCCACATCAACAAATGTGTAAAGATAAATATGTTTATATTTTGAACTATTGGTGGCATCATCACTTGTTCTCAATCTTCACTTTCTGCTCTGTCTCGGAGAGAAAGAGATGAAAGAGCTGGTCTTTAAGAGCAGAAAGCACAATGCTCCTACCACCCGAAAACCAAACAAAAAAAAATCCATCTCGTATCACGAATGCCAGAGAGCATGAAGATAGCTTTAAAAGAGCAGGTGCCGGTTTCACCAATATATCTCAAAATTTAAGCGCCACTCAAACACCTAATAAGCTGTCTCTAGCGCCTTGTACCGTTTCACCAACTTTAAGCTCTTCTTAAAATGCTTTAAGCAGCTCTTATGTTAGGCAGCTGAAATTGGATGCCCATCTCCTTAAGCTCTGCAACTGGCTGCTATTGAAAAATGTGTGTAAATACCCCCAAATGTGTTATAAAGTAATTAGTTTTATAATTTAAATGATTTATAAATGAAATAAGAAATTATGGTGTATCAAAGTTATTGAGTCTGGGTGCAAGAACTTATTTGCTGAAATAACCTATGACGATGGTCGAAAACAAAACTCGTGGCAGGCACATTTTTGTTTATGTCCATTTTGCACATGTTTGCATGAGGCAAAACCAATTTATACATAGGAAGTTGAGCATAGGCAGGTAGGTGATTGATAAAATATGATTTTGAGTATGCACAAGCTACAGAAGTAACTATTTAAAATAAATGGAAAAAATGTTTGCCATCACTACACTGCATAATTTTACGGCTAAAATGTGTCTACATTATGGCTGTATGTACGATACTGTATGTAAAAACAGATGAATATTTTGATTGAATTTGAGACTGAACGTAATATAATGCATTTACACTTACATTTTACTACAAATGACAAATTTTCAGCACAAGTTTTGCACTCATTCAACATTGTTTTGAATTAGAAAAGTTAACAAGAATTCAATGAAAAATGTCTTACAGACGTGACTGACTGGTGATAACCATATTTATCCAAATTCGGGCACTGGTGTTTCTAAATTGCACATGAATATTGTCAATGTTATTATCAACAAACCATTACAATTTCAGAAAGTTCAGTTCTGGGTAGTGATGAAAACCAACATATTGCTTAACCATCATATCCTGAATGGGGAGATGTATTTTCTTCCCAGTGTAATTGCTTGAAATATTATAGGCGAGACATTTCATTGTGTATCAAGGATAGATCGTAAACGGATTTCGAGATTGCAACTAAGGCCAATACTGTCACTGAAAAATTATATTAAAAATAATTAACTTCAAATGTAACTTGTATCGAATCTTTAACACATAGTAGTAAATTTAATACCATTGTGTGTGTGTGTGGCTTTTTTTTATATTTTTTATATATATATATATTTTTTAAGGCAATACAGTTTTTAAACTTAATATACATTACTTTTAGGGATTATTTAATCAGTGCCTAAACAAGACAAGAGTTTCAATTTAAATGTATAATTAGTCTAACATATTATTTTTATAAAACACTGAATATACAAATGCTGTGGAAAATCACTCTTGGCACACGATCTAAGCTGTTGTGGGATGAACATCGCGCTCGTGGCTTCTCGCTCGCAGAGAACTGCCCACGACTTGAGGACCAGCGAAAGCGAGGTGCATCTGCGAGTGCGACGGGACCATGGCAGCTTGAGTGTGGCGACTATCTGCAACTTGCAGTGTCCCCAGGTAGTGGATAGGGGATCCCCAAGCTCTGGGGTGGCTGGGAATTATCAAATACCAGCCCGCGAACCAACTGGCCGGTACGAGAGCGCCTTCGTCGTGGACGTCGGGAACCTAGGCAGCTCAGTACGAGATGGCAAAGCGCATCTGCTGGAGGTGGCCCAATGATCAAGGAGGGGAGGGGGATCTCGAGGTGCTGAAAAATGTGAAGTGTAGCGATCTTCACTGCTGGATTCTGCAGGCTGCCGACTATGGGGACGTGATGAATGGATTGTAATGCATCGGACATTGGAAGCACCACAATGTCAGCCTTCACTCCTGATGTCTTTCTTCCCGAAATAAGCAATATCCTACTTTATTCAGCCCTAATCCAGTTAAAAGGAATTATTTTATTCTCTGTGACTGTCGCATAGATTTCCCACGGTCCTCTCTGCTTTGCCTCGTTTGGTATGATCTTCCAGCTAGACCCTTCTGCTTTCGGGGTGTGCATATGGCTACAATTGCGGCCAAGCCACTATAACCCTGCTTAGCTGTGATGCATGAGCCCATTATAACAATTTAACTCAACCTAAGGCATAAAGGGCTTACCCTGAGACACATTCAATTTTCCAACCGACTTAGCTACTTGCATACATGCCTGAGGGTACACAGAACTATGAAGGTTCCTATGCTGGCATAGCGGGATTTGGGGGCTCACCAGTTAAAAAAAAAAAAATTGACACTGATAATTAATAAAAACGAGATCACAAAACATTAGAGAATTTCAACACAATACTTCCACTATAATAATTAACCTCGAAATATTAAACACTTATCTATTCACGTACGTAATTTTTATAATAAATAAATTTCGGTACCCTTACTTATTAGAGCAAATGTAATACACTTATATTCTTTGTATAGGCAGTGACATCTATTTTAAACGAGTCTTAATATTCGCCAAGCAAACGATAATGCTTTAATTGTAGGCCTATATTATAAAACAAACATTTGGTTAGGATTCGTTTGTTTAACAATAACACAACATTTAAGAAAAAATAATGTTTTTTTTTATTACTTCCTTTGAAATAATTCTCATTGGTTCGTTTAGTCGCATGACCTCGACACAACACTATCAAAAATGAGTTTTACAATGGTGAAACACCTCGACATCCCTAATGGCCACTTAATGTTAAGTGTCTCTTTACTGGAACCTAGTTTATTCCTTGTTGGCGAAACCGGCCCCAGAAGTAGCAGAAAGAGCGTTATCACACGAACAGGCCTAATATTTGGGCGATGTTCTAATTAGAGAACAAGTAAAATACTGATGTGTGGTGCTTTTCAAATTATCTTATGGAGGCAAGCACACCTTTATATTTTTGTGGTACTTTGATTGAAAGGGTTTAAAATTAACAGCAAGAAGTAATACAAAAAAAAAAAAAAAAAACCTTCGGTATCGAATCTATTGGTACTGCTCTGATACTTGTAGTGTAGCGTATTAAGAATATCGATTCTAAATAACTTGGTATCGAAAGGAAAGGATCGATACCAGTATCATATCTGTAGTATCGTGGTATCCATAGCAACAACATCCCTTGATATCAGGCATAACCTCAAAGAAAGGCCTATCCGTGGATTCTTTGCGGGCAATGGCATGAGTGCAATATCAAGTGTTTGTTTTTGTAATTTCGCTGACTGCGTAGTGTTTTACTGATAACATTGTAAGTATTATTTTTTATTATGTATTTTTTTTTTTTTTTTTTTTACATTTAAGTTTATAAATGCCCGGGTTCAGTTAAGATTGTATTTGTTATTGTTGATCTGTATGACTAAAAGAGGTAAAAGGCATCGTCCAGTTACAAGATGTAAACACTGCCAATCAAAAACAGCACTTACGAATTACAATACTAAACATACAAAGTCAGGTGAAAGATAGATAAAATATAAGATAAGCACGAAAAAAAAAAAAAAGAACTAAAATCGGTAGGCCTACTTAAAACCTCACTAATATTATTAAAATGCTTTTTTTGAAGAAAAAAAATTGGAAGTGCTATAATTCCACTCTAGTAATTACACAACACGAATTTACTAGGAGCTTAATGATATAACCAATACAAACCCAAAGAACTATAGTGGGGAGGGCTATGAAGATCAGAGAGATTGCAGAGTAAATCAGATTTAAAATATGTAAGTTTTCATGATAAAATATTACCCTACAATTTCCCTTCAGTTCATAGCCCTCTCCACTATTGTATCTGTAATGTGTATTGGTAATATTGTCAATTTAAGTATTCTTTTGTTAGCTCTTATTGCATTTAAACATACCTTCATAAGAAAATATGATTGTCACTAAAATACGTTAAATTGCAAAACCCCTTAACCAAACAATAACCTACCTAAATTCACAATATTACTAATACACACTGACTCTTACACACAATTTTCTAGTGCAAATGGGCTACGCTTGAAATTCATTGGTGGGGAAACTCCAAGCTTCGCTGATATGTGGTGCTTCACGTTACTACCTAAAAAAGAAAGCCGGCGAGGTTGAACCACTGTGTTGAGGATTTACTCCTTTGCTGGCGCTGGGACTCGGGCTAGGTGCATAATGAATGATTATGCTTGAACAGTATTTGTCATTGTAAGGCGCTATGCTTTAATATCAGACATTGCCACAGTAACAGTAACAAAATTACATGCAAATAAAAAACAAAATATAGCAGTTAACAAAAACAAGAGCACCTGAACTTGACGTGGCTTGGGGCTTGCGAGAGGCGTACAATGACAGATTACCTTAAAGATGCTCCACATCGTCTATGGATACAGATGTTCAGTTTTCCAGGGCGCCAGGTTTTCTAAAACTCGGAAAAGCACGAGGTCTTGTTTCTCAGGGTTGTTACAGGTCGACAGCCTGTGGCGGCATCCCCTCGCAGACCACGTCTTATGAATTATTTAAGAAAGTCATGGCTATACTTTAAAACACTGAGAACATGGTCGGTGACCAGGTGGTTACACTTACCGGTTAGGGCCAGTTCCCGAGGTGAAAAGTACTTTACGTGAAATAAGACACAAGATTTGAAACAAGGAAATATATTACCGTAAAGATTACACGTAGTAACATACGATCTCCCTGTGTCTGAAGCGGGCCTGGCACAAGAGGCCTGCCAGGCGGCTATGCCGCAAAAATGGCTTAACTATGCCAAGATGAAATTACGTGGATGAAACTCTACGGGGTCACAAGTTGCCGGAGAGGAGGGTCGGCATACAGGAGAGCAAAAGCTAAGAAAAAGGTTCTGGTACTTTAAATAACTTTAAACTATTGACACCCTAAATGATTAACACAAGCTTGATGATGCTCACGTGGCACAGGGCGGCGCATATCCTCCCTCGATGACCCACTAGACCAGACTAAAGATAGTGGCATATAGGTACCGTTAGCAATGGACACCTTCCCGCCAGCATCTCGAGGGAAATGTTTACACAAAATCAAATGCAAAACACTTCACATGCAAGTCAGCTGTGAGCAGGAAAATAATCAGCAAATTATTTTACGTAAATTAGCATGATTAAGTTTCTTCCATAAAGTCTCTTGTGGTTGTTGCTAAGTGTCTTAGGAAAATGCATATTACGTATTAATGCCAGGACAGGCAAGCAAAAAACATCAATACACTGTAATAAAAATTAACAAATTACATATGAAAGACTCAGAAGTGCTGTGAATATAAAATAATATCACAAAACTGAAAACCAAATCAGTAAATAAAATCTTAATCCATTAAAATTGTTCACAGACGTCATCAATAATCAGGTCAGCCAGTTCCCCAAACACAATCTGAAGTCAAGATAGAAAAAAAAGCCAAAACTTGTAGTTAAAATAGCTCTATCACAAGATGTATACATAAGCCAAACACTGCACAGGCTAAAATAGATGGGTCACAAAGACTGCAGGTGTGGAACAGATTACCTGGCAAGAAATTAAAATTGTCCTGCTATTGGCTGTCCCTGTTGCTAATTACAAAGTGAGAAAGGGTTTGGTCAGTTGGCTATCACTGTTATGTGTGCAGCATTTAGCAAGCTATGCTCAGATAAGAACATGCATCATGCAGGAAGCAGCGAAGAGAGCATGGGTCACCACTTCTATTCACATGTGTATGTGTCTCACATGTGGCCTAACTCACTAGGCACACACTTTACGCATGTCCCCGCCAAATTTTTTAAAGTTTTTTCTGTAATTTTTTTTCAGCCGTGGCCTACCAATTGATGGTAGTGGCACACCCTTTAATCTTTTATTACTATGTGATAAAGAATATATTTTTTAATAACCTTTAATTGAGACTTTTTGCATTTGACCTATTTTTATTTTCGTTTTTTTTTCTTGTATGGTTTCCAAGTATGTTGTGACATTGCTGTATTCATTAAATCCGTGTTCATAAGATAGGGGTTTTCCTGTGTTCATATGTCTTAAAAAATTAACTATGAAATTTTTGGGATGATGAGGTTAACATTAATTAATTGGTTTTCATGTAAATGCTTCTTCGTATCAAACATTTTTAGACAAAAGTTTTAGTGCATTGAAAACCCATCAGGTCCATGTATCAGATGAACAATATATCAAAAATTGACCTTACAGTGCAGCATGTTATCATATGCAGCATCTCATTTGGCAGATCAAGGACATAACACATAAAACAGTGTGACTGGATTGTGACGCAAACATTTAGAAAAAAATGACAGGCTTAGCCTTCTATAGCAGGATTGCTGTGTACTTTCTACCAACTAAAGGAATGGAAATATAGACATAGTAACCATTTTCATCATTGTCAGACTTACCACAAACTTTCACAGCACTCAAACTAGTGAAATCAATGTATTTTTTTTTGCAACTCATTCAACAAATTTTATTGTTTTGTTTAGCTATGAAAAGAAATGTCAAAAACCAAAAAAATACTTTTCACATATAATAACATATTTACAGTCTGTGTCAAGTAAGACTTACCAGTAATAGCACTGCAGAAATGTTATATAATCTTATTTGATGAATGTCAATTCACACACTGGGGCTTGTAAGTTCTGCTGAAATTTGCCTATACATCACTCAGTCTCTAAATTATGGTTCCTACATCTTGAAATATACTGCATGTCCCAGATCTATCATACCATCCCCTATTCTCGAAATCAGTGCATTTGAACTTTTTCTGGTAAAAAGCTTTGTAGGAAAACCCTTAAGGCCGAATTGAATGGTGAACATTACAATATCTAGAATCTGCGGTAAACTAGAGGAAACTATGATTACTTCAGAATTTCAAATAGGAAGATGGTACAAAATTAGCATCGTTGAATAGAGCTCGCGAAACTGAACATCTTTTGTCTGGAAAGTTTTACGATATGTTTCACCGTTTTGAAAATATCAAAATATTCCCTAGGTGTCCCAGACCTACTATACCAGCCCTTTTTTTTGTAAAACTGTGCATCCGAGCTTTTTTGGATAAAATGCTTTGTAGGCAAACCCTTAAGGATGAATTGAATGGTGAACCCTTCAGTGTTTAGAGTCTGTGATAAACTACAGTAAACAAAGGTAACTTCAGAATTTTGTATGGGAAAAGATGGTACAAAATTTGTATCGTTGAATGGGGCTCTCAAATCTGAACATTTTTCATCTGAAAAGTCTTTTGGTACGTGCTGCCAATTCGATGATATCAAAAATCTTCCTGGCGCTGAAGAGATATACCATTGTAATGTTGTAGGCCTAGTTAGGAAACAAACTTTTGCTTACACTTAAAGTTTGAAATAAATGCAATGTGCGCAATTTGACAGTACAAAAATTCATTAGAAATAATGTTTTCTTAGAAATAATTACAAAAGAACATAATTTTCTTGTTTTCTGTTCACTGTAATAGATGTTCAAAATGTTTTCCGCCCTGTTCTAAATACATCCATGCCTGTTGTTGTGCACTTTGTGTATCTCTGCAGCTGGCAGCGACCGGCATGCTATTCTAATTCTTTCTTTCATTTCATCTCTTGTTGTAGGCGACTGTTGATACACAGTGTCTCTAATGTGTCCCCAAAAAAATTATTGAAGGGGGGTTAAGTCTGGTGACAGTGGTGGCCAAGTCGCTGGCCCTCCCTCTCCCAATCCATCGACCAGGGAAACTCTGATTTAAAGTATGCCTGACCACCAAGGAAAAATGGGCTGTGCATCCATCTTGTTGCAGCCACATTAACAACTGTGTTGCTAGTGGAACATCTTCTAACCTTTCAGGCAGTGCGTGTTGCAGAAATTCAGAACACTGCTCACCATTTTAATTGTTCATAAAGAAAAGGTCCGATAACTTGATCAAGGAAGAGCCCACACCACATATTTAGACTCCCAATGTGCTGGTTGTTATGATGATGTAACCAATGAGGGTCTTCTGCTGACCAATAGTGAGCATTGTGGATACTTACATCCCCGTTATATTTGAAAGTGGCCTCATCTGTTCACAGTACGATAGTTGGGAAGTCCAGATTTTTATTTTAAAACCAGTTGCAGAAGGATATTCTTTTCTGGAAATCATCTTCGCTTAATGTCTGATGGACATGATGTAGGGATGTAAACCACTGTCGTTTAGGATTCTCCATATGGTAGTTCTGCTCACCCCAGAACCCATGCTATTCTTTGAGTAGATGGATGTGGGTCTAAATTTATTGCAGCAAAAATATCTGCACCTCTATCATCTCTAACATGTCTTCTGACTTGATTGTTACAATTGCAGGTCAGTTGCATCTGGCCACTATTGCAAATCCGTGCTTCCAATCGCAGGTCAGTTGCATCTGGCCACTATTGCAAATCCGTGCTTCCAATCGCAGGTCAGTTGCATCTGGCCACTATTGCAAATCCGTGCTTCCAATCGCTGAAAAACATGTTGTGACTGGCATGGGCAATCTTGATGCCTCCCTGCATAGTCGTGCTCTGCTTGTCGGTAATTCTGGCGACATTTGCCAAGAACCATAAGCATGTTAAATGCCTCTTTATTTGAATACAATTACTGCACGAATAACAGAAACAAAATAAAAACCATGCTAGAAACCTTTCACAGTACACGCACCGCGAAAATGCCTCTTATTCGACATGATGGCGCAAACAGAGGGCAAATGCAAGAACAGTTCCTGCTTGCCTCGTTTGGGCTGGCATGGCAAGGTACGATGCGATATAGGGTGTGCTGATGTAGATTACCATAGCTCTTTATTAGTATACCGGTTAACCTTTGCTCGCGTACATTTTTGCAGATAATTTACCCAGCATTATGCTTCCGCTTAAATAAATAATGTGTGCCCTTGCGGCTTTTTGAAATTTAAACGAGGAGAAAGATGTCGGAGAGGTCACGCGACCCACACAATTTGAATCAGGCACCATCTGCCTATGCTAAAGGCATTTCATTGTAATTTCTGCATTATTGCTGCATGCGATTTTAAGGGATTGGTTTATATGTATGTATTCAAGGGTATTTTTCATGTTTAATTATTTTATGGTCACATCTTTTGCGACCACGTGGTTCGTATCCGCCAAGTCGATATCTGCACCATTCATGCAGTTTGAGGGTTTGTTTGTGTAATATCATGTGTGCCATAATTTTATTTAGGGTTAAATGTATTTTGGTGTAATTGATGATTTGTATGTCTGACCACGTGGTCATTTCTCATGTCTGATTTCCTTGCCATCAGGCATGCTAGAGGCTCAAAACCAATTCATTCTGCAACTGAGTAATTTTTCCAACCAGAATAATATTTCGTCTGACCAGAATGTGCCGTCTTTGCAGAGAAATACACAATTTTCACCTGCAGCACTTATGCAGCGGCATCCACGCCATCTAACACTACTTTCACGCGCTTGCATGTTTATTGTGACCACTCATATTGTGCCCCATCATTTTCTAATGGTATTTATGTGATTGAATGTAATTTTGTACGGTGACATTATTTCCGTCCTAGCCAGCTGTGTATATAGGTCGTCACCTCACTAACCACGTGCAGCAAGACGATCCCCAACAAGTCCGCATTAGTGATGCCAAATAATCACACATGTTTATGTAACTTGCTCGTTTTGTCTCATTTTGTTATTCTTTGCGCCCTATCTTCAGGGAAAATGTTAGTCCTCCCTAGCCCCTTCCCTTTTGAAGATTGTGTTTTCAAACACCACAGAGAAGGCATCCACTTAGGAAGTGTGCTAGAGTAATTGTGGGCTGGGGAGCACCCAACTGGAGTTGGCTAGACACGACCGAGAGTACTTCACTAATCAAATTCTGGCACGTTTTCTTTGTACGAGTGGGAATAATAAAAGGAAGTAGTACAGTGCAACAAATGTTTCTCTTTTGTAATGACAGTTACCTCTTGCCATTGTTTTCTTAAAGTTTATTAATGTTGTTTAGTATTTGCAAAATGTATCGTAAGTATGCTCAGGTGAGATAGATGCACAGTACCACAGCATCCCTGAGAAACCTGAGTCTCAACAGTGTGGTGACTGGGATACACCACTGGTGCCCTCATCATTTAGTAATTTGTGTCATATTTCATCTCGTATCTCACCCGATGGCATCAGTTTCATTCCAGAAATTAAGTTATGGTTTTGATTTGATAATTCTGAATTGTAGACTTCATGTTCGGCTGTAGCAATATGGATAGATGTAAAGGATTAAAATGTGTAAAACCTAGAGAACGCATCTGGCAACTATTTTTTATACATGCATAAATTAACTAAGAATGAATACATGTTTGTAAAATGACAACAGTTATGACAAACTATTACTTACCCCTAATTTTTCTACAGTGTGAGTTTGATTGAGTCAGGCAGTTGTGTTTTGAAACAGAAAGTAACTTGTAAATTGCAGTATTAAAATATGCTTACTGTGCCTCACTTGTGATTGTTGGGTTCAATATTAATGTATGCTACAGTGTAAACATTTAACTAAACTGTATGCAGATACATGATTAGAGAAGAGTAATGGAAAATAACCGAAAGCAGAAATTTCATAGCTGCCGCTCTCCTATATGGCTGAAATATTTTTGAACTTCTTTACACTGTATCAAGGAAATCTTGGATAGTAATGCTTTAAGAGGGGCATAAACTTAAGTGTTTCCTTTTTATTTCACATGCATACCACCCATTTATCTAAAAACAAAAAAGTTTTGTGCTTGCTATTTTTTATGTCAAAAATATTTTTAGTAAAGAAAATATTATGATGTTGTCATGTTTATAAAATTTCAAAGATTTCCCAGTAAAATTTTGAATATATTTTATTGGATAGTTTTTGAGTGACGAGTTGAGTTTGAACATTTTTCGGCAGTGCGAAGTCAGGATGTAGCATTGTTCAGTTTCCTGCCCCTGTGCAGAAACTTAGGGAGCACGGGGGAGGCACAAATAAAAATGAGGTTTCAGTGTTTCTTTGTGGCTCCGGCCAGTGCGAGAGACTGGCTGGAGGAGCGGTAGCCATGCTCAGTTGCAGTAGAACATTGAGGTGGTGCGCACAAAGCTAAACATCTACACATAATTATCTCTGGCAACAAAACTGAGCTCTAACCAAGTAATATTGTATTGTTAAAGGAAAATAGCATTAATTTTGAGTCAATACGTCTTATTTAAGGCTTTGATTGAATAAAATCTTTGTCAAAATTAATGAAAATTTGGTCAGTGCTAGAGCACGAGAGCATGGCCTCACACACTGCCACAGCCAAATTGTCTACAACAATTTGCAACAGAAGAAAGAGTATTACATATTTCAAAAAGGAAGTGGTGCAAGGACTGTTGAAGAAAGAAGCTACTAGCGGGTTTGCCTTTCTTTAAATGTAATTTTAAAAAATATATATATATAAATACTGCATCATCCAAACAATAAAAGTCTGGTGTCCTTATTAAGTTTTATTAAATTTATAAAGTTTTGTGGAATTTAGTTAAAGTATTCAAAATTTTTAGGAGACGCAGTCACAGAGAAAGTCAGGAAGTTGCTGTCATATGCCTGTCATTCCTTCGGAAAATAGTCGATATATTAATAATAAACTTTATACATGTATGTATACTGTACATAGTATTTATAAAAATTGATAACATTCTGCTGTTCCCTTTTCTGTTAAATAAAGGAAAAAATACTTGGGCCCTATGTACATTTGCAACAAACACTATAGTCTGCTGAATCTAAACACATGTTTAAATTTTGTTGGGTTCATTAGAATATTTTGACCACACTTGCTAACAAAATTTAATGAAGACTCATTTGTGTAACATTCTGAATTGTTTGATTTATCTGCTTGCTTCTAAGAAATGGTGTCACTAAAGTTTCTTTCAAAGAGTAAATTTTGGATTTTCAAAGTAGATAAAAATTATCAAATGTAAATTCTGTGTGTGTCAAAAAGATCCATGAAATTGATTTACCTATCACTTCAGTTATGTCCAAAACGCTGCAGAAAATCTCATGTATGTATATAATTACAAGTTCTGTAACTTTAAATATTTAAATAATTGCTGTTAAAAATCAACATTGAAATTTTTTTGTTACTTGCAAAATATTATGTGGAATCACTATGTTACTTAGTTTTAACATAGAGATGATATAATGCCACTATAAACATGAATCATTGAACATAATGTTTCGGGGTCGTAGCCCAATTTGGAGAATGGCAGTACCTTGGCATAGATCAAAAGTGTATGTAAAGAAATTTCAACATTTATCAAACAATTTTAGATTCTGGAATTCATAAATAATTTGTAAATGTTTAGAGTAAGTCAGTTGTAACTACACTTGGTGACATGTTTTGACACTAATGTACAGTAGTTTAGAAAAGTTAATATGTAAATTTTTTTTAATTGGAGGGATCTTATTTTGAAACCTTGTAATGATGCAGTTAATACCTACTTAACAGGAACATCTAGTTAATTTTCTTTTGTTTTGCACGGAAAGGTAATGGTTTATTAGTATCAGATGTTTTGGCCGTGTTAGTATGTGTATTTGTCGTACATTTGCTTTTTCTGAAGTTGTTGTAAAGTTGCGTCAGTGATCAGAGATGAAGGCTATTGTGATATTCGTAGATGTTCTTTCCTCTGAGTATAATCTAGAATATTAGTTGTGTAAGTTTGCTGCAGTGCAGCTGGCGGGGCGGTTTGCCATGGGGTTTGCACCAGTATGCGAAGGGATTCAGTACCATGCTATGCCCTTATTTAGTTAGGTTTTTTACATCCTCTGGGAGAGGTGTAGGGCATGTGGAGACTATGGGCTGTGAATGCCTGGTAACCGCTAACAGAAAGCTACCAGCTCCGGAAGTCAGTTCAGATCATGACAGATTTTGCCTACACCAGTAATCACCCTTGACTGTTTTTTTTATTTTTACAACTTTATTGTTCTGCCAACTTTCATGTACAAAATTACTTCCGTCTGTGTGGGTGGTCACTAAGGTACCAGGAGGGAAATGACATTCCTCTGCCTTCATAATTTTCTTGTTATGCGAGTGAATAATTAATTAACTCTGTGACACTGTCCTGGTAACTCACACCTGGTGTGTTGTATCGCTGAGTGTTCGTAACTGCATTTTGAAGAATGTGAACTGCTTTAACTTGAATAAAATTGGGAGAAAATTATCAGATCCTAATTTTTTCTTTTACTTTGGCACCATTAATTAAGTTTCATGTCTCTACTAATTGAATAAAACTGAGCTGTAATTCCAGTCTATTGATGTTGTGTGACATTACAACATACACTATCTGATCAAACGTACCCGGACACCCTGGCAAAATTATCCAATAAGTATTTCTCATGTATACTGATCGGTAGCAGACATTAATATGGCCCAACTTTGACCTTTATTTCAGCTCTAGCCCTGTGTGAAAGACTTGTCAATCAGGTGCCAGAATATCTCCTGGAGAACGGCTAACAATTCTTCCTGCAGCACTGTACTAAGTGATGTGGTTCATTGTGGTCTGGCATGCAGTCATTGTTCTATTTATCCCAGAGGTGTTCAATGGGATTGAGGCTGGGTCTCTAGGGTGGCCAGTCCATTTCCAAAACCTTATTGTCCACAAATTGTTGATGAATAGACTGTGCTTTATGGCAGAGAGCAGTCATGCTGAAACACACAGTTATCTCCAAACTTATCTTCTACCATAGACAACATGCAACTGGTCAAAATGTCCTTATAGCTTTCCTTCATTAATGTGTCCCATAGTATTAAGAGAGGACCGAGTCCCTTCCATTAAAAACACCCCCACACTGTCATCTCACATCTGTCAAATTTCGCAGCACGGGTACTATACAGATACGCATGTAACGTTCACCTGGCATTCGCCACGTGCACTCTCTCCCATCGGACTGGCACATGGTATAGTGTGAGTCATCACTTTAAACTATGCATCTTTAGTTGTCCACATTCCAGTGGCAGTGCTCTTTACACCACAGAATACACTGCTTCACATTTACAGGCAAAATGTGTGGTTTTGGATAGTTGCCTGAGCTATGAACCTTAGTCCTCGTTACTCCCGGCACACAGTCATGGTGCTATCTGCAGAATTTGTGGCACTGCAGAATTCACTGGTGACATGCAATGTTCCTGTCCCATGTTTCTTCAGTGCTTAATGGTCCCAGTATGTTGATACGTGGCCTACTTGACTCTGGTTTTGCCTTTCCATTTTGCAATCACATTCCCGATGGTCAATGTGGGCAACTTCTGAAGGGCTGAAATGGCCCTAATGGATTGCTTACTGATGTGGCAACCAATAAATACACCATGTTCAAAGTCACTGAGCTCCCTTGCTCCATCCATTATAGCGAAAGTGGCTGTCATAGTAACATCTAGGTGCGAGTTTACATTCACAGAGGGATGTCCGGGTACTTTTGATCATATAGTGTAAACAAGGATGTTGCTAATATAATTCATTGCTGGAGGGGATGTGCAATTTTCATTTCTGAGAAGAGAGGCTCTTTAAAGTTGGCGTTTAAAAATATAAATACGTTTGCTTCGATTTGCAATTGAGCATTGTCCATATCATAGCAGTACACTAATTGAGAAATTCTAGGGATCTAAAGCTTAATGAACAAGATTGTATTTATTTATAGAAAATTATTGTTCTGTGGGTAAAAGGACGTTACGAGTCATGGGCTCATTGGTAAAAAAAAAGATGTAAATACCCAATACTGCCTAGTAAGTTAAATTTTGGTTCTTAGTCTGAAGACAGTTTGTTTAAAACATTGTGGGGCTGGGAGGAACTGGCTTACTTTCATGACTTATACTGCTGTAGTCTAATTTTTTATATGAATCATTATAAATAATGTATACTAAGGACTAAAAAAAAGTTGTATTCTCAATGTCAATTTTGTTTTTTACCTTTAGTTTAAATTTTTTAAAGAATTTCTCTGTTTAAAGGATAATGCAGCACATGTGGTGAATGTCATACAGAGAAAAACACAATGGATGTGGAACAACTAGAACTGGAAGCAAAAGCTACTGCTACCAAACATGTAATTAACATGTTACAGCGGCCAGAGCAGCTGGAGAAGGTTAGTTGTCACTCTGGTCTATATGTTGGTGTAGTGATTAGCCAATATTAATTGGTTTTGTGCCTATCTTATTCCAGTATTCATTATATATATGAATATTTTAGTTACTCTGTTGAATAAAATCGTAAACTCTTGGTATTGATAACTGTTATGTACAAATTCAGTGAAAAATTATACTAGATTTAAAATGTCTGGGCCCAACTTCATGTTTCCCTTTGGAAGAAAAATAATTCTGGTTGGCATTAAGCTGGATTCACAACCTCCTCGTAACATGCATGACATATGTACGTGACATATTGCAAAAGTAGACTGACCTAAAGTCTGGTGGTGGAAGTTGTCAATATATTTGCACTGTATTTGTTTTGTTAGTGGGAGCTGTGGGAATTGATAATTATTGACACTTCCCGTAAAGATTGTTTGTGACAGAAGTCAAGAAAAATGTGAACTACTGACTATGGAATGCTCATAATGCTGGTTGAACAGAATATAATATTATACAAGAGGAGCGACTTCAAAAATTCACAATTGAAGGACATTATATAGCAGGAAATCTGGGCCCACCATACTTAGCAATAAATTTAAGGTATTGACATCCATCCTTGAATACTGGAAAAAAATTTCTTTGTCCATTAACTGCATCTCGGAGACTAGGTTATCGCAGTTGCCTTGGTTATTTTGTCATCTGTTTATTGGCCTAGCCCACTATATTAAAAGTCTAAGACATTTTATAGCCTCTTTATAATAACCCAAGATGCTGCTACAACAACTAGGAATTACAAATATGTCCAATTATCCACTTTTCATAAAAAGTAAAGTTATAACCTAGCCACATCCCAATGGTCCCGATGAGCCACCAGGACCATGCAAGAGGTCCGGGGCTAGTATAGCTGCATGCCGCAGGATGCCACCACAAGTATGATGCTTAGTTCCCACAGCTCTTCACTATGCCGCTCGCACTAAGGATCTAGGCACTGGGCTTGCACCTGCTAACCCTCTCTCCAGATGCCCTATGCCAGTGAAGGAAGTCATGGCCAAGGAGTATAAAAGGCAATGCACCCCGGCCTCCGGAACATCAGTTCTGCTTCAGTTCTCGGTCAAGTCTTCTGTTTCTTCTCCTGGGCTCTCATCGCACAAACAATTGGTGCAGAGGCCCGCACCTCACCATTTTACTTCTCCGCTTCTGCATGGGGCAGAAGATCCTCTCCAACCTGCATTTAAGGAATAACCAACGGCGTCATCAGAGCAGCACACTGAGACACGTTCGTTTCCTTACAGACACAAGAGAGTAGAGCTCGCCCTGAGGAGAAAACATTAACACACGCACCAGCGATTGCCTACTCCCCTAGATTTGCACAGGGCGTCTTCCCCTATTTACGCTAGGGTGTTTACATTCTGCCAAGCCCGTGTGGATAGGAGGTAGTACTTCCACCATCTCTGTTTATTTTCCTTCATGGTAAAATAAACATAGATCTTACCTAAACTTCTTGAGTACCACTCCGGCCTCCTACTTTATCATCTGTTCTGACGGAGACGGCAGGAGACCGGGTTAACTCTTTCTGTATCTACACAGACAACATGACAAAACACCATTGAAAGACCACTGCCCCGTGCAGTGAACAGTAGAGCCACGACACTAGGATACCGTACCCTGGACGGTGGCTTGCCAGCTTGAAGTTGCCCCTGCCTCACCGCACACTTTGTGGTGCCGAGGAGGGGAACTTCTTCGGGTCTGGGTAGACCAGTGACCTTGGGACACTCACCTCACCAGTAGTAGAAGGCCACTCATTCCTTGCACCCAGGTGGGAGGAACAGTAGAGCCACAACACTAGGCATGCTCCTGGTGGGATTAGCTTTCTGGCTAAGGTGAACTACTCTCACCGCACACCTCATGGTGCCGAGGGAGTTACACTCTGGTGCAGGAGAGACCAACCCCATTGGGAAAACACAATGCAGTTCCTGCAACCAACACTTTGCAACTCGAGTCTTCCACACCTCCGGTAGGGAAGTCAAGAGTGAGGTGCAGTGTTGGTGTTAGCAACTGGCACCTACATTATACTCTAATGCGTTGGCTGCCTAACTCCTCCAGACCTGGTATTAGGATAGAGCCAGATGCCTTACACCCGTAGGGATGGTGTTCAGAAGAAGGTTAAGAAGGCGAGGGCTATCTCTAATAATCCACAAGGGCTTAGCATCCTTCCCAGTGGGTTTGGGCTACTGAGTCCATGCGAACAGACTGCTTTGCTGCGACAACTCACTCTTCCAGTACCGTCACACCTACCACTTTGTTCGAGCCGCCCACCCATGTTGCGGAAGGATACCATCCAGTATTGCAGGAGATCCTGTTCGGCGAATGGTCCACCTATGCTCCGACTGTACCTAGTAGTTTCACGCCACGCTCGTGGTGCTTCCACCTCCTTTGTCTGCGGTGATCTGTATCGTTCTGAAATCCAGCTTCGTCTGCAAACTATGCTGCTATATTCCCTATCCATAGGACTTCACCAGGATACTTCACTACAGCTCGGGGTGGCCCGATCACGTCTGGCTGCGATCTTGTGGGCATAACTGGTAGGCATCAGTGCATTGGTATGTCTATTCTCCCAGGCAGAGAATAGCTAGGCTCCCTGTCTGATTTTGGGGTTTGTGCCTCGGGCCTCTTGGTTGGCCTTGGCTTCATTTCGGGAGTTGCCATTATTGGCCTCGGGTCGTCTACTTCACCGGGCCACCAGGAGGGTTCGTTGGCAGTACTGTTGTCCTCTTGGTGTGATACTTTGCCCGTGAAGGGGCGTATTTGGCCTCGGGTGGCCTTCCGAATATGGCCCCGTAGGTCTTCGGCCCAGTAGACATTCTCTTGTCTGCCTACTATTCAATATGGCCATCCCATTCGTCTGTAAGGTCAGTGCTAAATTGGTTGCTAGCTTTGCTGAGGGGACTACTCTTTAGCAGAATGGCTTCTTCTAGGTTAAAGCCTCTCACCCCTGTTTTTGGTTGTGGATACTTTTTCTGGATGTATGTATCCTGGGCGTCTTGGGTGTCTGTTGTGCATGCCAGTGTGGCTAGGCAGATATCTTCTAGTTGTGGCATGCGGGTGGGTTCTCTCTCCCACTGCCAGTCGCCTGGTCGGCAGATTGACTGGCCCAGAAGAAGGAGGCTCAGACTGGTATTCATTGCTTAATTTGTTCAGCGTCAAAGAGCAAACAGGATGGTGGGGATATGTTTATCCCAATGTTTATGGTCGTTTGCCATACTGAGTCGGAGGCTTATTTAATTTCCAGGTTCCTCTGCTCGGTGGGGTTGGCCTGGGGGTGGTATGGAGGAGTAGTCCACGACTCAACTCCTCATCTCTGTCATGCTGACTGTCAGTGGGTGCAGGTAAACTGAGTACCATTTTCGGTTAATATTGCCTGAGGATATCCCCAGTGTGGGAACACTTCTGATTCCAATTTACGAATAAAATTGGAGTGGTTTCTTGGCTGTGTAATGGAGATGCCTCCATCCACCAGGAAAACTGGCCGGTTACTACCAGGGCCCATTAGATCTGCTGTTAAGTGAGTCCATGCCGTCTTGGATCTCCTCAGCTTGGCTGTAGGTGGAGGCACGGGGTAGACTTTGCTGTGACAGCATGTTACGCATTTGCTCACGTACTGTCGGATGTCACGGCTCATTCCGTCCCAGCCAGACCAGGTTACAATGTCCAGCAACATTTCCCGGCTACCAGCATGTCCCGCCTGTGGATGATCGTGATGATGGCGACAGATGTCTGGTCGCAACTTATGTGGAACCCATATTTTCCATACAGTTGTAGGTTGTCCACTACGGGTCCACACAACATCATCTCTCATCTCGAATCGGTGTGGCTGTTCTTGCAGGAGGTGACAGATTTCTGGGTTTTCCTGTTGGCTTATTGTAATCTGATCCAGAGTTATCTGGAGTAGCAACAGACGAGTAGCAACAGACGAATTTGCTTCTCCGGGCTGCATTCAGGAAGAGGTTGAGGTGACATTTTCTTACCTTCTTCCTTGGCCTTCGCATCCTCTTCCATAGTGGGGTACTGGGACAGGGCATCTGGCAGGTCGTTACTCTTGCCCAGTTACACCACAAAATAAAATTCCGTGAGGAACGTGTCCCACCGTGCATGCTTGGCTTTAGCATTACGGGATTCTCTTAACCATTGGAGGGCCTTAGAGTCCATACGTAAGATGAAATGTTGCCCTTCTAAAATATAAGTGTACTTTCGTACCGGCCATATGACCGTCAGACACTCCTGCTCGTTGATGTTATAGCGTTGTTTGGTTTTGTTCAGCTGATTAGATACGTACGCTATCACATGTGGCCAGCCTTTGGCATTTTGTTGGTACTGTAACACCCCAAGACCATTTTGGCAAGCGTCTGTGTGTAAAATTAACTGTTTGTTGCCTTGGGGTTAGTTTAGTTGTTGGATGTTACTGAAACTGTCCTTCAGAGCTTGGAATGCTTGTTTCTGCTCCGGTCCCCATTTCCAACGGGTTTCCTTTTCGAGTAGCGGATGAAATGTTGTCATATGGTTTGCAATGTCCCTTAACCAGGTACATAGACCCAGGTACCGACATAGCTGTCTCTTGTTGTTGGTTCTTTGGCCTCTTTGATTGCCCGTATTGAACTTTGCTGGGGAAAGTTCCCTTCAGGTGATACCACGTGACCCAGGTAGTCATTTGACAATTTTCCGAAGAAATTTTTGGATATCTTACAAGTCATCCCATGTAGTTTGAGCCACTCTAGGACTCTCTGTACATGACCAAGGTGCTCCTCCCAGGTCTTGGAGTAAATAATTATATAGTCGAGGTAGACGAAGCAAAATTCATCAATGTACTCAATTAGTACCTCTGCAGACATTAGGTGTTGGAATATAGCGGAGGGCATTTTTCAACTCGAATGGCATTACTCGAACTGTAATGTCTCTTCTTCAGGAGTCATGAAGGCAGTGAGCATTCTGCTCTCTGGGTGAACAGCAATCTGCCAGTACCCTGACTCCATGTCCAGGGTACTAAAAATCTTCGCCTCCCCAATGTCTGGCAGGGTATGGGTTAAATAGATGGCTGGGGCGGTATGGGATGTGTCACGTCACTCAAGGCCATATAGTTTACGCAAAACAGGAGTTTGCCATCCTTCTTAGGTACTAGAACCACGTGGTAATTGTACGGTACATTGGATGGTTCTACAATGCCTTGTTCTTTCATTTCGTAGACCTGTTCCATTATTAACTGGCACCATCATGCTGATACTCAGAACGGTCGATTATAAAAGGTAGCCTCTGTAGTCATCCATATCTCTTGTGTGGACAGGGTTTGGTGTAGGAGGCCCCCACGGCCAAAGGCGCTGGCATGTTCTTCCAGGACTTGCTTAATTCTTGAAACTCAGGCTCCTCTAATTTGTGGTTGATCTTATTCGGATCGATTGGGATGGGTAATACAGTCACCCTGTATTTATCTCCCAAGTAAACTCATGTTGCCCATGGTCAATGACACATTGTTGTTGTCAAAGCTATGGGCAACCAAGTAGTACTGCTTCTGTCAATACGGGAGAGACCATGAATTTGGCTGGGTTGGAGTGCTTCTATAGGCTGACAATTAACGTAATTCGGCCGTCGACTTGCAGGGTGGTGTCGGGTTGTGCCATACGAACAACGTTCAATTGCGGTCGAACGGTGGCCTTTTGCTGTGGGCTCAACAAATTGCTCCTTATGAAATTTCTTGTCGTGGCCGAATCTAATAAGGCTAGAACCTTTCTGCTATTTACTTATACTTCAATGTGGGGGCAATAGGAGGAGTAAGTTCCTCATTTAAATATTGGATGCTGGGCCCTGGTTGTCCGGTGGTGGCGGCGGCGTTTCCTGCTTTACAAGTTGGTGTTTTGTCAGTAGGGTTGGGGTGGTTCAGGGCTTCTGTCAGATTGGTTTATTACCCGTAATCCCGTGACCTGTTGGCTTGCGTGGACAGTCTTTGTGCTAATGGCTGCCTGGGCAGAACCAGCACTTCGGTCTCGGATGATGGAGTTCAAGACTCAGTGGTTTTAATTGTTAGTGGCTTATGGCTTATCAAATGCAGCCTGGGCCTCAAAATTCTGTTCTGCCTCCTTTGCGCTCCACCATTTTGTCAATGGTTGAAGGCTCATATAACTTCAATAAATTTTGACAGTTCTCGAAAATAAGTACAGCGACGATGTATCTCTCCACCACAGCTGTTCTGGCGGTGAAGAAAACAATCTTTATAAACAAACTACGAATCTAATGGCAAGCATTGAAAGACTGATAACTTCTGTCTAGTAATTAGGCTACTATAGCTGGTTGCCATTCCCAACGGTTTTTTTTGTTATGATCACAAAATATACTAGTTATGGTTCTGTTTGTAAATGTAGTTCCTTTATTGTTGGGGTAGGGAACTATAGATTAATGCCTTTCTTGAGACATGATTTTTTTGTGGTTCTTCTTATGAGAGACTGGCGATTGGAACTTGCTTTTTTTGTTGGTGCAGTGAAAAAATTTTTTTGTACAGAAATAGCCTTCAATTTACTATAACTCAAAAGTTTTAACTTCATCGAAAGAACTAAATGTGTTGATGTTCGTACTGATGCGAGAAATGCTCAACAGATAAATATCATAGCATTTTTTTTATATAATGAACTATTCTAAAAGGGTGCTTATTTAGGCCACGTACAATTGAAAACCTCCCGCAAGAACAAAGCGCAAATAAATACGTCACTGTTAATACAGATGTGCAAAATGCACATTGTAAACATGTTGAGTAAATTTAACTTCTACGTAACAATTGTTAGTGTTTCAATGATATAAAAGTCCAAATACATTTCAAATATTCTAACAACAATTTAAGAAAACAGTATTTAAAATACACACAAACTTACTGTTCACTTCGTAATTCCTAAACACGTACCAAACTTTGGATGATTAATCACTTGTTGGCTACTGATACAAAATAATTTATTTGCTGACTTAGGCAATTAACAAAACACTTGAACAATTTCATGAAACTAACAAATTCACACTTCACAGGGAAAATAATTTTTCGCTCGTGCTTCGCGGTGATCACAGAAAATGGCGGACCACAGTTCACAACAAACCAGTTTACAAAGGGGAAGACACGTGTCGATAATTCATTTCACTTAAGAGATTGTTCAAAAAAGCACCTACAACGAACTACACTTAATGAAATACGTAAATGCAAAATTAATTAATTGCATATATAATATTCCAACATCACTAGCAAGGAATTCTCTCATATTGACAAATGATGACGGAAGAGAGCACAATGCTAACAATGGCTTTTCACCGGTGGGTGGAGACCATAGACGACATACTCAACGGAGATTGGTGGAGACCTTTCACATAACCGTGACGTTCACATTCTCTACCATAATATTTCTAAGTATTTTTAAAGCCCTTGCTCTGTAACTCAGAAAAATTGTGTATTAGTCTATGAGCATAATTTTTCCATAAATTTTGTAATTATCATCAATTTTCCACATTGTAATTTTAAATTCAGGGAACTGTTTTCTTTTACAATCATCGTCAAGAGCACCAACTTAATAACATGCATCCTGCAACAACCATCAGCTGGCGCAATACTTTGGAAATGGGGCATTTACTGTTTAGATGCTGTGTAGGTTGGTCACAACATCTGTCAAATTTTATTGAAGTTACATGAAACAGAGTATATAGCACATTCTGCAAGCTGGGTAATAACATTCTGCTAATCAATTGAACAGAGCTCGCCTCATCCCCCTCCGGAAATACACGTCGGAACATCTGTTCCTTTCTTCATGTGAATATTTCGGCTTTGTCCCCTGGTACCTGGGTCTGGCTATAGAATTGTGTACTTAGTTTGGCCAGTACTTCTTTGCCAGTAAACACAGGTGCCAACCAACTACAGAATTGCTTCTAGTCCATTATAAATTCGCCGTAGCAATTCTAGCACCTTGCCTTTGAGATGTGTTTGTGCGTTGCTACCCCACAGTTTTTTTCGGGAGGTTGGACTCACTAAACTCCCTCTCGCATTCTATATAGTGAATACAATGGGACCTCGTGGGGTCGACCCACAAAATCTAGGACCTGAGGTTCCAGATCGCATCCTGTGGCAGGATATCTCGGAGCTATTCCCGGTTGTCTTGTTGAACAGGATCAGTGAGGACTGTTTTCATAGGCTTGCCTACACATCTCACATCTCTATGCTAGTCCAGGCCTGGTAACCCTCTCATCAGGCCAGCTCTTGCAAGCATGGTGGTACGGCTCACTACAAATTGTGCAGCGTATTCTGTTAATGCCGTAACCTGGATGTGTAACCTTGTTACAAAAGATGGTTTGTTGGACCCAACATGCTTCGCACCTGTATTCGAGTACTACTTTCTTCGTCCACCCATCCTATGCAAAGATGGTGGGACAGTATGACTGTGGGCACATGTAATGCAGTTGGTATGGCTACATTTTTTGTTGGCAATGTCCGCCATGTTATCAGTTGCAGGTTTTACTGTGTTAGTGTCTGCTTCTGACATTGTGAAGGTTTGGGCTCCAAGGGATGTTTCAAGACTCCCCAAAGTCTGGTTACGGATGCCTGTTAAGTCTTAGCTCTTGGAGTCGTTCTGACCTGGTCCTGTTGTTACTGGTTGAACAGTAATCGACGCTCTGGCTCCACGTTGGGCACAGAAAATCACTTGATGCATGTCTATAAAACTACAGACATGGTCATCATGGTTTTATGTGCACTAGGTCAGGTGCGCTCAGTTTAGGACTTCAGTTATGATTTGAATTAGGTTTCTGGTGTGCTACTCGTACAGGGAGTGTCGGTTGGCACTGGGTACAAAGTTAACAACTGTTGGAACGACAACAGGTCTTGTTGGGACGCTTGCTCACTTTGGTGTATATTTCTTACCAGGGGCTTCTTCGGTCACTGCAGTAGGAGCTGTCGCTGGCTTGCTGGAGCTGACGACTCATGGAGAAGGGTGGTGTGCTCTTGTACTGGGCTGACCAACACAGTCCTGTTGGTTCCACTCCACTGTTTCTCTGCTCCAGAACCAGGGGTTGGCCACCCCTTACCTAACTTCTGTGCCCATGAGTAGAGCACATACCACAGGGTGGTTGTCGTTGGGTAGGTGAATGTGTGCAGGGAAGTATACGAACGTGAACACTGGAGAGGAAGATCTTTCTAGTTGACAGGCGGTCTGAGCTCTCTCCCATTCTATTTGTCTGCTAAGTGCAAAGGGGTCTGATATGCACATTTGTTTGATGTCGTTATAGGCTTCATTTTGCTTCTCCTTCTGTGAGCCGTGCCTTTTCCTAAAAGTCATAGAGGTGTAGTTGACACTTAAGTACACACTCCGATCGACGTGAACTCAAGACAAATCCCTGGCTAAGTGTACATTCAATAGTGCTTGGCGGTGCGAGCTCGGTGCTCTAGTCAGTTCCCCGCCACTAGCACTCAAACCTAGAGCGGTGAGCCATCTTCCTACCATTATTGAGCGAGGTCGCAACAAGGGTTAGGCCTTCAGTCCCAGACAAATACTCCTTCCAGCACCGTAAACGCTCCAGTAGCAGTACAACCTGAGGTGACTGTCTCACCCCTCTTGGATGAGTTACTAGTGTTTGGGTGGCCTTTGAATGGTGTGTGTATGTGGCGTACAGACTCCTGATGGCCTACTCTGTGGTTCGTACTTATGTAGCAACACCCGGTCTCTGTTGACGTCGTACGGTAAATATATTTTCTAGTGGTCGTAGGAAATACCTCTAGAATAGAAATCCTCACTGAAAGGAACAAGATGTATTTATTATAAATAATAAATACAGTGACGCCTGCTACCTTCTAACCAAGTTCAGTATGATAAGGAAGTAACCTACGGTAAACAGGTGTAGGCGACTTGATCCTAGACTAACCAAGATGGTGAATGACTTTGACGGCTATGAAAATAACTCTGGTCGCAGCTACTCTAGCCAAGGGGCGGCTAGAAGAGACTTTACAAAAAAGGGACCACTACTTTTAGAGCAGTCTGTGTAGTTGCCTGTGCCAGCAAGTGGAGGCGGCTGATGAACCAGGACGAACAGCAGTGATGGTGTCTGCAGGTTGTCGAAGGAGAGCGTCTGGAAGATGTTGATGGTGGTAGACATCAATGGAGCCTCTGGTAGCTAGTGGTAGAGGCTGCAGAAGCCTCTGGTAAGTACTGAATACTGATAGTCGGTAGAGAGCCCCAGCACACGAAGTGTTGAGGCAAGCTACTGGAGAAGAAAAATAACTCCTGAATCCGGGCATGCACGGCCTTATATAGTCCGCTGTATAGGTGCACGTTGGCCTGGGGTGGCAGGTGTGACGTTGCCTCGTGATGTCCCTCTAGTGTGAAGCCAATGTGGTAGTAGCTACCCTCTGCCCGGCGCTTGGTTTCGTGCATTCTCGGGCACGTTTGGCCTGCCACAAGGCAGGTGACTGCTTGTTGGCTCTCAGCTGGGGGGGGGGGGGGGGGGTTGTTGGGTGGCGTGCTTCTTGATGGCTTTCGCCCTCCAAGGTACTGGGGACATAAGGACACTCGTGACAGATATTGCTAGGTTTGACCATTCCTCAGTTTACGTAGAAATATGTTCGACTAATGAGTTGTCGTTTAGTAATTAAACGGGAAAGCCGCTCGCATTAGGAGATTTAAAAAATTACTGCTCGTAACTACACTAATACAGTACATACTGTCATGCATGCTCCAAGTTAAGTTTACAGTGAATTAATAAAAATAGTTCTTAGATCTGATGTTGTCTTGTGCGTGTAATGTATACATTTATGGCTACTGATGAAATATAAGGGTTTTTTGTACATGTAAGAGCACATATTTATATATTACTAACACATTTACTTTCTTAAAAATTTTTTGATTTCCACTTGGATGACACTTCAATAAAGTGAGATGGTCCATATGGTGTTAATTTTATGTATAGCAGATGTTTAAAAACTTAAAAACGAAATGAGAGGGAAAGAGTTTACTCTAAGCAGAACTTTCAAAAAGGCTCCTATTCACAGTTAAAAGCCTATAAAAGTAAATTCCTGACATAATTTTGTTGTTGATATTTGCTAATGTTTTGTAGACCAAGGTACTTGTTGGCAGTGTTTGTGTGTAGTGTCCCCATTGCAGGTGGAACAGTACAAACGAAGGGTTGCACGCAAGAAGGCTTCTGTCGAGGCCATGTTGAAGACGGCCATGCAGAGTCAATTGGATGGAGTCAGGGTTGGCTTGAACCAGCTGCAGAGTGCCTTGCATGACATACAAGACATCAAGGAAAAGTGAGTGAGTGCATGGCTGTCTTGAGAGTATCTGATGGCTTGTAGTAGCATTTAGTGGAGTATATGATTTCAGATAGATTCTCAAGATGGTAAGTTTTTCATTTATTAGTGCTATTACGGATATTATATTGACGCGTGATGCCTTGAGGGTAATAGAGGAACACCGCTATGTCAAGAACAGTTTTTTATGGGTGCCAGGTCAGGCGCACCTGGTGGGGGGGTTTCTTGTTGAATTTAGTCTTTACATGGTACTGGTGCACATCCAGTTTAAATACTGCCTTCATAGCTTTGCGGCAGGGCACGAAATCAGGTTCCGTGAGAGTGATCTTTCATCTTAATGGATTGGCCTTAGGTGGTATACCTGGGCGACACGTAACCTGTGGAGGCTGCTTAACCTGTGTCAACTCTTACTGGCATATGTTTGAGCTAAATTGGTTAGAGGGCAGGAGCTCGAAGGTTGTGTCGGTCATAGGGGTTGGTTCCACTGGTTCAAATCCCCAGAATCGTGGGTTGGTGAATCCCAAAGGCTGGTCTTGTCTGCTTAAGTAAGCTGCAAGCATGGGGTGTGTTTCCCCACTCAGTTGAATGGTGTCTTGGAAGAGGTCCTTGGGAATCTCTGGTATGGACGGTATCTGCAGGTGGCACAAGGCTTGTGCTTGGTCCCTCTGTGAGATTTGTGTGAGTGTAGTCAGGAGGAGGCAGGTAATCTCCTGCAGACACCCAGAGGCAATATGCACCTGTCTTATCTTCTCTCGGATACCACTCCGACAGGAATATGACATTTGGACAGAAACACACACATCCGTGAAGAGACAATGGGTGATGTGTTGTCCCATTCTGGTGTGCAGCCATGTGTAGTGTCTGCCAACCAAAAGCAGTATCCCTATCCTGGCACTTTGCTTCAAAATGCGGTGAGCACTGAGAGTCAGGTCTCGCTGGTGGACAGTTCCTGCAAATAGGTGAGTGTCTCAGAAGGGAACAGACTCCCCCAACTCTGAGAACACTAACTCCGGTGCCGTAGGCACTGTGGAGAGAGTAGCTGCTGTGCAGGCAAGCTGGCCTCGAGAAACTAAGTACCTAGTGTCGGGGCTCTACCATTTTGCCCACTGTGGTGCACAAAAAGGTTGGCCATCCAGTGTGTGAGTGGGTACTCTGGTGTATTGCGTTCAAGTAAATTCCCCGGTCACCTGCAATCCCTTAGATGGCATGAGGTCCACTGGTAGTGGAATTACAACTATGGGAAAAATATCCTTGAAATTGCAAATAGTCTGTTTATTCCTTTTTACGGAAAGTAAACAGAGTGGTGTCGCACTACCTCCTAATGCCGGCAAGAGCTTACAGAAGCTCCACCTATGCTGAGCCATGTGAATTCTACTTGGTCCTTAGCTAACAATGGCAGAGTAGACAACCATTATGAAACTACAGTAGAACCTCTCTATTACGGCCCCTCATTGTTCCCAGGAATAGAGTTGTAATAAAACATTTGGAAAATTTTGGGCCAATTTCGACCCACCCCTAACCCCTATGCCATCAAACTTGCCATTTTTTTCATTAAGTTCATGTTCAATCGTCTCTAGTGCATAAAAAACAACTTTTTAAATTAAATTAAAATATATATATATATATTTTAATAGCTGGACGTCTCCTGATTAATTTTATACCCAAGAAAGGCATATTGGACCACCCCTTGTTGTAAAAAAGAAGGCCTAAACACAGTATGACATGACCATTGAAAGTGTGTGAAAATATTAGACTATATGTATTATTAAAATTAAAGTTATTATTAAAGATCTATTACACAGGTCTCGTGGGTCCTACATTGCTATGAGGCACATAGCGATCAAAATGTTTAGGTAGACATGTGCGTGCGTTGTGCTCTCGCTTTGGTCTGGCCGTTTCATTGCTAGAAAATCAGATGTATTATGCAGAAATCAGAAACTAATAGCACTGTTAGAGATGCCTTACATTTGAAGTAAAACACAGTACCTTATTTATTGATAATAGATACGAAAATACTTTATTTAGATTAAATCACTCGTGTGCTGCGGCTAACAACAAATACATTGTCGTGTTTACATAGCTGGGTGAGTGTCTAGATCCTGTGCAGTGCAGCTTACTGCTGTCGTTCTGGTCTAGATCCTCTGGCTGGGCAGTGAAGTAGATGGCCCTAGCACGAGCATCACACTTTTGCCAGGCCGACCGAACATGGAGGTAATAGATGATGGAGTGGCAACAGCCTATCTTCTCCACGTTTATCAAGTAAAACCGATGCCTTGTCTGCTTCTTTCAACTGCGCATGCACAGACCGATTGTTTACGTCAGCCGCCATATTATGAGTGGCAAAAGTTACATAGTAAGCAATGTAAAACATGTACCTTTTCGTCACTACTAGCCCTATCCTCGTCTTTCATTTTCGGCTTCACTTTCGCATCTCAGCTTCCACTCCGGCCCAAATGCCGCTCAACTGTTGCTCATACCAGAGCCAATTGCCTCGTGCCGCTGTCGATCAATTGCTACAAGATTACTCGTGGGCGGCGGCTAGCCAGCGCCACTGCCGTCCTTATTGCTGGTTTTGGGAAAACATGCTGATAGATGCTATTCACGTCAACGTGTTGAATTTCTATGAAACTCAGGTGGCGTATTGGCCTCTGTGCTGGTACAATGAAGCCTAATAATGTTTACGGAAATACAATAATTTAGTGAGGTCTACTTGAATTATTAACTAACACGAATTTTTCATGAAAAACTTCTGACGTGGCATATACACACACATGACCTAACTCACCAAAATGAATTGCTCACCATAAAAAATTATCACCTTACGTAGGTATGGGTGGAGCAGGTTTACAGAAGTAAAAAATGAGCGGGAGGGGTAAGGCAGAGGCGGCTGTAAGGTACAGTACATGACTAGACAAATAATTCTCAATCTGGCATGCAAACCCCCCTTCTCAAATACCACAGTCCCCTTCTAACTTGACTTGAAGTAATTTATTGCTTCACGCTGCTTGGAACAACAATTGTCAAAGTTTTGTGAAATGGGTGACCACTAACATCAGTAAAGGCCAGTTTTCCATAGACTGAAAACCGTGGATAATAGAAACTTGTACCGCCGTTGAAGAATAGGTCTACAAAAATTAATCCATGCATAACTGAAACCGCGGTTGACGAGGGATTACTGCATCTATTTTTAGATGTGCCTCATATTTTCGACTTTTTGGACCCAATCTTTTTACGGTTCCTTGGGATTGGGTCGTAATAGAGAGGTGGTCGTAATAAATAGGTTTATAATGGAGGGGTTTTACTGTAACTTGAACTGGTACTATTTCTGCTAGTATTTGCCCATTGATGTCTATTGTCTAGGCGATAATGGCGATTGTTGGATCTTCGACACAGTGTGTGGTGAAGACTAAGCAGGTTGAGTGAAGGATGGTTCCGTCAACGAGTTGTGGTGGAGACCAAGGATAGGAGAGTCCTTCGGCGCAAAAGCGGTGAAGGAGCAGTTGGGGTAGAGCAGGCTGGTCAAAATCCCCAGCAGAAGTCTGTGGTGGAGAAAATTAAGAATGGTCAGGAGCCGGCAAGTGGCCTGTTAGTTATACTCTGACTGGTAATTTCCCTTCAGTCAGCTGGATATGGGGTTGTCGATGGAGATGGATAGCTGTAGCATATCTACCTCAAGGCGTGACGTCACCGGCTGGCTTGGAGAATCGAGATGTGGCAGAATGTACTGGTAGGGCCATCTGGCAGCGTGTTGTGGTACTGAAGTGCCTTGGATGCATAGCCTTGGTGGCTCAGCCGGTGAACAGTACAATCTTCAGGCTGGAGTGCCCATCCATGAGCAGTGTAGACAGTACAATCTTGGGTTTCGTTATGTGTGGCAACAATGAAAACTCCATTGAAATTGAGCTGCAAAGCTTGATCACTGAAGAGACGAAGTCGTTTTATCATTGTTGGAAAGACATATGTGTCAATCTATTAAATTACTATAAGAAATGTAAAATTGTAAATGCATACTTAATTGCAGTTAGATTGTTTTAACATCATCAAAGTACATTAAACCCCAGTTATTAAATCCTTTGATTTTCGAAATGTAGCAATTTTGTGACAAATTTGTCATGTGTACCGTGCCTATTGGTTGAAAGAATTATGTAATAAAGCTCAACACTAGTTCTACACACAAATATACAAGAGTTTCACATACGTCGGGGCTGAGACACAAGCTGTGGGTTCGCTTTAATTCTGCTTGTTCATTTTACCCACGGGTCATGGTCTCGGCTATGTTGGACCTTGGCTATGGTGTAGGGGCTTGCTAATGTCCACTCTGGGATTTGAACCCTTGACTCTGATTGTCAAGGCTAGCTGGTAGCGTGAGGTAGACTTATGCATGAATTTATGTTTAACTAAGAAAAAGTACACTGACCATCGTGATGTCAGTATCACAAAGGACATTTGTAAAATATCAAACTATTTATTGTTGATTGTCACGGTGGGGCCGCATTCTCTTAGTAATGATAATACTATTATTAAATTGCAATTAAAAAGGAAGTTGGATTCTAAATCAGGTGAAGGCGTCTCCTGAAGCAATTATTAAGTGTATGTGCAATTGGTATGACATGAATGTTAGAAGCCACAAAAATATAAAATAAATTAAATTCCTAAAGAGGACGTGTTCGTAAGGAACCTGGCTAAATTATGTAGCAGCACCAGAAGGGTGCTGAAGAATGTTGTGGCTGTTACCAAGAGCGAACATCGTCAATGAAAGGAGACCAAGGAACACCTCGAGGGAAGGTTACCAAGGTAGGGAAGGTGGTTGATGGTGTTGGCAGTACCCTATGGTAGGAGTTGGTGTCTGGAAGGCCTCTGGAGCTGTAGGTCGTCGAAGAAGTGGAAGACCCTCTGGACTGCTGACGGAATCTCCGGAGCTGCTGGTGGACGTCAGAAGTTGGGGGCCTTCTGGAGACTTGGTGTTAACCGGCACGGTATGAAGAGTTCTAGCTGTTAGCAAACCCTGTTAGAATATCTCTTTGCCATTACAGTGAGAGACAGGGGGCTAGAGCTTACCCTTGATGTGTTAACACCTCACAGTGGTCATTACAATTACAGTGGTGGAGGTGCAGCTGACTGCCATGAGGCCATGTTCTTTAGGTCCTTTTATAGTCATCTCTCCAGCTTGGTGGCACTCAGAAGGGTGAGGGGTAAGCTGGCTCCACTCTCTGGGGGTTGGACTTGTGATGTCATGCATGGCCGACTGGATACACTTTTCTGCGCTGTGCTCACCACTTGGCTGGAAGATGTTAATGTATCTTGCTAACCCGCACATCCTGGAGGCTGTGTCTGCTCCAGCACATGGTGCTTTGCTCTCCAGCGTAAGGAATGTGAAATTGTGAAATACCGCTGCCGTCCTGGAGTAGCAAGAAATTCAAACTACAGAGGAGGGGTGACGCTTGTGATGGCTTCTTCACGTGTGGTAGTGATAATTAGGATCACGTGTTAGAGTCTTATTGTGGATGCTGTTCCCAAGGCGCTCTTGTAGACACGTGTCCCATCTCCTTTTCTTCGTTCCGTAGTGAGTTATGACTGGCCCATAAGGATTAGTGCTTTCCAAGATAGGATGCAGTCACAAGTAGAGTGCGCTTCTCAAAGGCGCAGAACGTGTCGTGCATAAATGTTCACAGTAACTGTAAAAGAATTTCAAATATTTAAGAACAAATAAAAAATTATTGGCAGAAATGCAAGAAATAGCAATCGAAGTTCATTAAAAAATATTTTTGTTAGCATGCACGAGTAAAAAATTGGGATCTTATTGCTACTATTAATTGGTATGCCACAATCTGTAAAAAAAAGTTGGGTGAAAATCTGTTTAAACCTTTGTCCAAACCGCACCCGGTGTGCATACCAGTTAAGTTAAGCTATACACGTGACCTGTGAAAGTATCTTTGTCTCGAGTCTTCCTCTCTACTAGTTTGCAACCTTCACAGATGTGTTCAATGCTGCCCGCTTAACAGTAATGTTGGCCATCTCCAGGTTTACAAGCAGGTTTTATGAAGGATTGTGTGGATAGAAGAGGGCAGGGTACAGCTGACATAGCTCACACCATCAACCCTCTGCAGGTTCCTATATTCTCACCTGGTTGGTCACAAGATAGAGGGTGCGAAGATGCCATTCTAGTTACTAGGAGCAGCCATCTTCCACTTGTCAATCATAAGGGTAGGAAACAAGATTACGCAAGGACAGCTGAAACTTATCCTTCTATACAGAATGTTCACAGCTTTACAATGTGCTTTTGTTTAGCATTTATGAACACCATGCCTCGGAGTTCATGCATCATACAAATCAGTTTTTTTTAGTATCTAATTCATGCAATTATTGAGACAGCTATGAATAGATACAGTTATTAAGGTTGGTTTCTTTATGATCTTCAGTAATTAGTACTTCAAAACCACAGCCTCTGACTTTTACCTCAAGATTCTACTTGGTGCTTGTCATGAATTACGCAGTGCTCGGGATTGGTGTTATGCATTATTTGGCAACAAAGTGTTGTCTAGCTATCAAAATTAATATTTTAAATGCTTCAATTTTCCTGTAAAAAGTAGCTGATAAGTGTTTTTGCACTTGATAAAAATACCGTATTTTCACAATTACAAGCCACATATTTTTTTGGCAAAATTTTGACCCAGAAGCAGGGATGCGGCCTGCATTGAAGGAAAATTATTTTTCAGTGTTAGTAAATGTAACAAAACAAAGAACTACAAAACTAAAAACAACTCTTTTTTTTTCACATTTAACGAAAATCACGGCAAGTGACACAGAGAGTAGCAAAATAAAATTTCACGAGGAAGACAGACAACATGGCTAGCCGAGCTAGCGAGGGAGAAAGGCGACACAACTAGTCTTGGTGCGAAATAATTGCTGAACAGGTTCCTGCCAAATGACAATATGTTGTTTCGGCATAAATAAATTATAGTTTGAAAGTTGTTCCGAGTCGAAACTTTATTATATAGAGTAAGAAACTACATTAATTCATACCACTTGGCCATTTCATTGATTATCGAACTATATTATTAGTACCAGCAACAGCAGATAGTTGGCAGTAAAGAATGTAACTATATGTGAATAATAAATGAACTGACTTTATTTTGTTTGATTAAATTTGGGATGAAATAACTTTAAAATACCTGATTTGTAGATACATTTTATTTATTTTTTATTTATTTATGCAATGTTTATTGTGCTACCCAACAGTACAAACCAATTGTTGGGTAGCACATACATATAAGACATGGACAAGTACAAACAAGACGAACACAATAAAGAAAAATACAAATACAATACACAACAACATAGAAATACTACCAATAAAAAGAATAAATATACTCTAAATGATATATGAATATAACACTAATTGAAATATAAATAGACTAAATTTACATTACAATGATAATCATAAAGATCATTCAAAGTTAATGATGACGAGTAAAATAATAAATAAATATGTTACACAGTCTCAGTGGCCACCATTTCGTGTTTGCCTGAGACCAGACTAAATATCATGTTAACAAAGTCTTATTACTATATGAAAGATGTGACACGTGACAGAATCTGATGAAATTATATACGAATAAACTATAAGACAGACACATGGTGATGAAATAATAACTTTGCCTTAATACAAATAAACATGACTGAAATAAATAATTTAAAAATATAACCATCCTGGCTGCATACCCAGGCAGTTCGTTCAAACTAAAAAGCGTAATAAAAATCTAAATATTAAACAGAATCTGATGTAACTGTATATGAAGAAACTATGAAACAGGTACATAGTGATGAAATAATAACATCCTTGATAATACAATCAAACAACACGGAAATAAAGATTTCAAAAATATAACCATGGCCTGGCTACACAGAACGCCTGTCCTTCAAACTTACGAGTGTTATAAAATTTGAAATACTTGGCAGGATTAAACTTACCTTCATTTAAGAATTTATGTGATATATACTATATTATAAAAGAATAATATCACCTAAATGTTTGTTATGCATTACAGTAGTTTAAGTGATGTAATGCGACTGTAGACTAACAGTCAAAGTGTTGTTTGTACCAGGTAGGTAATCATGTAGTTCAGTGTGTGCACTGTAATCTTAGATATTTTATGCTTCTGTGCATAATTGTGTGGAGTAAAATCTATAACATTGACTAACTTTTATGTTATAAGATTTTATAAAATGAATTGCCAAAAAAATTTTAAATGTGGGATAAAAATTTTTTCCACTAATTTTTTTTCTGAAGTAAGGATGTGGCCTGTAATCGTGGAGGTACAGTACACGCAGTGAAATTTTTAAACATTTTCAAACATTTGTCATGGCAAGGGGACATCTAGCATGCACGTCTGAGGTGTTGTTTTGTTCTAAAAGATGTATAACTATTGAATTAAATGCACACATATTATTTTATAATTATGGTAATTTTTGCCAGAAGCAATTAAACTTCGAGCTGCACAATATTTTTGTACAGTTTTGACAAGAAGGAAAGGTAAAGTGTGATTTTCAGGTATCATTTTATTTGGATGACATCTGCCTATTAAATAAAATTAATATTTATTTTAAAAACTTGTTTATTTTATACTACAGTCAATTAAGCACAAGCTTGTAATAAGTACACTTTAAAAAAAAAATTATAAAATTTTTAGTGGTCAAAATTGGCCAGTTTCAAATTTATATCTGTATTCTTTAGAACCGTGGTCAGTCACAAAATTGGGTGTCTATTGTAATAAGTTTTTTATGTAGAGAAGTTGTTACCAGCAAATCTAAGTTAACTTGTGTAGCATTTTCATTGAGTGCTTTGTAGATGTGAAAGACTGGTGCATCTCAAATTATAAAAAATTCAGGTGGGAGTGTGGTGTGTAGGAATGGGTTGGTCCCAGTTGTCAGTTCCGTGACTTTATTTATAAAAGCCACTGACATCGTTCCCATCAAAATCATACTGTGTACAATAATAATTTGTATGTAAATATAATTTACCAAAGAAATTGCACGTGTCACACGAACATAATTTTGCTATTGTAAACAAACAAGACTATCAGCCATAAACTAAAGAAACTGGAGTAGATGTGACCAAATCCTGGTGTGTGCACTGTGCACATGTTCCTGCAGATACTAGCAACATTACTGTTGTTCCATGAACTGTTCGAAAGGTTGATCGTGAAAAAATGGCATTCATGTTTTTGATACACCATCAGTGGAAACTATGGTCGTTACAAATTCGTAATGAAGTTAGGGTATAAACAAAACTCTTAGGCCGGTATTCCAGAACGTTCAGTTTGGCATTACATATGTGCTACCATCTCGGGCAATAGGAAAGCCATGACTAATCCTTAACTCGCGCAATGTATTGCTGAACGGTTTTTATCTATGTCCTGAGATGGTAACGGTTGGTTATTCGCTGCCCCCATGCGAGGCTATAAACAAATGAAGGTGACACTGTGAAGTGTTTATTTACAACAGCTTTTAATTTGCAAAAATAAATACCTACATAGTTTATTTGTTATGTTATCTGAAGCACTGGCAGTTTGAAATAATTTTGCATAGAACAATAAATATATAATAATTATTAATTGTCTACGTGATAAGTTTATTTGGTTAGTTATTATGTGACAACTTATGGAACAATTATATTTGTATGTTTCGTGTTTGTAATGTGGAAATTATAGACGTAAATATCTAATTGTGCACATGCATTTCGACAGCAGAACGACAACTTTATGGTTATATGTACATACTAATAATAAATCTACGATATTTAGCGGTCCTGAAAATTTCAGTTCTATTGTATTGTTGAAGAAGACGTCAGACAGTGCTAGGGGTTAAAATGACTCGTCGATCAAGTTCATAACCCCAATGTGAAAACACTGAACCAGAATGCAGACTTTCATTTGTGCAGTATGCAGCATGGGAACTGAATACATAACCTTATTTTCTGTCCTGGTAATAAAAATTTACTACCAGCCCCTGGGTTCTAATAAAATTTATCTACTGATGCATGTACTGTTTTAAATATTCCCTGAAATAAACATTTCAACCAATTTGTACTGCATATGTTAGTTTTATTTCATTATTATGTTATGAGTTTTACTGGTTGGAATATAGGTTTTTTTTTTTTTTTTTTTTTTTTTTTTGCAACTTGTTGAGCTGGTGTATTAATACTTAGCTCAGTTATTTATATAAATAGACTTTATTCAACATAATACCTCTGAAGAGGTGAAACTTCTAGTTAGTTTTAAACCTTAAAAAAATTTCCCACCAACCAGGATTTGAACCCAAAACACATGCATGGTAGGCAAACACCCTACCATTTGCGCTATCACGACACACAACAGGCAAATCTGAATAAATTGTATATATACTGGTTCAGCTATTACATGTTTTGCATTGTTTTAATAATGGAAGTCTTTAAATAATATTGTAGACATTACACAGTATTCTTGCATACTTTAACTTTTATTTGCAAAACAACTTAAATGCATAGGTAGCCTTGTTTTTAGATAAATAATTACATGAAAACATACAATGGTGTGGTTGTTTTATATTGTTTATGAACGTTTGTAATGCTACCAGCTCCGGCAAAATGATATGCGTTCTACGCATGCGTAGGTTTCGTTTGCGCCAAGGATAAATCAGCAAAATCGGAGCCCTAATATTAAGGTTTCGGACGTGCCTTAACTAAGGCCTTAGCTGGCGTTATAGCATTCTGGAATACTGATAATGCCTGGGCATGGCTTGAACTGTACCAAAACCCTTATAAAAATGTTCTGGAATACTGGCCTTAGAGTGCTTTGAGGTTAAGAAATTTTATTACTGCAAATTTGCATGTGGCGTTTGTACCAAAAATGTAGTTCTTTATTATAGATTAGATTTTTTTTTTTCCTACGATAATAATTAAATAACAGCTTTTAAGTGTGGCATTATTTTGCTATTTAGAAGAAAATTAATTCTGTGCAAAGCTTTCATTGATTGAAAAACTGATTTCTCAGAGCAAATCAAAGTCAACATCAAACTTTGAAAAATATTCAACAATAAATTATTCATTTGTTGAAAATGGTATGTACAATTTCATTTCTGCCAAAATACAAAGAATACAGTAAGCCATAGTTTTAAAAAGTTGCAATGTTTTTTACATTTGTGATAGAAAAACTGAGAACAGATTTTTAAGAACTGGAACCGAACCAAGAACCGGTAAAAAAAAAAGTAACCAGCGCATGCCCTAATGATGTGTTTTGTTGCATTTCATTGTATATTAATAATATCAGTAATATCAAGTGTTTTATTTATCTTAATAGCATTTTCGTTATCTTTTAGCCTGAAGTGGATTGAAGAGTCATTCCCATTGGTACCAGAACTTAGTGCCAAATTGCAAGATGTTAGAGAGGAGAACATGCGACATTCACAGTATGTCACAGCCATGGAAAACCTGAAACACATCTTCACAGTGCCAGAGAGTGTGGCAAAGACGAAACAGTGGATCAACGAGGGGAAACTGCTCCATACACATCAGGCAAGCTCCTTGTATGGTCTTGTGTAATTACTGAGAACTTTCCAGGCAACTGAGTTTTTAGTGGTTTGAATGCCAAGGTTATGTTGGTAATAACAGAGAGATGAAACCATGTGCAGGTCGCCGTCCCTTTTTTTCCCCTGTGTGCAGTTGTACAAACTTTTACCAAAAAACTAAAGTTCACAAATATAAAATATTCTAAGCTTTCAAAGCTCGAAGAATTTTGAACGAAATGGGTTGGGTTGTCACATGTGAGAGAAAAGATATTTTAAATACTGAAAGCGGTATTATATTATTTTATTAATAAATACCCAATTCTGCTTAGGCTTCATTTCATTACACAGTAAAGTAAAAAATATTGCTGCGCTGGCGCTTGTCGTGCGAGATATTCCCTTCGTTTCCAACTCCAACATGGTGGTATGCTCTATGCTCGGCTCGAATCCCCTCTGTTTCCTTCCCTGTTCTCCTTCTTTGCTTTCCCCTTCCCTTTTGTGCATAATAATTTTTTATTGGGGCTTGATAGTTTACTTAGTTGTTGCATGGTCTGGGCTCCTCTGATTCTTCGCCCCATCAATGTTTGAAACGTGTTGCCTGCAGAGAACTTGGGAATGGATTAGCCGCCGCACCCTTTCGTCCAGCAGGACATAGCTACTGTCATGTTGATAACTTAATTTTACTTGTTTGCTCGAGCAGCTGAGCGTTGGGCGTTAAAACGGTGAGTCGTGGAGAACAATCAGTGTGTTTTTGGGCTCTTTTTAAATGTTTTCGTAATTTTTGTAGTATAGTTGTGTTTGTCTTGGATAAGCAGTATTGCTAGTTTTTCCTAAATTGTGGTTTTGGCGGTCAGTGTAAATTTGGTCAGCATTTTGCACATTTTTTATTGCAGTGAACAAAATTGCCAGTTTATGTTTTGGTTCTGAGGACAGTCTTTTGAAAGCAAAGCTATCAAGTGCAAGAGAAGGAAGTTACAAGAGGCACCACAGTATCGCAGCACCCCTGCTGCCCCGTGACGTCACACCCGCCAAGCCTCGAGTGGAGGTTGTAAACTTGTCACCAGCCTCCACTCAGGGTGATAAGGAATGCGTGGCACCGCCGCAACCCTTGATAACCAGCCCCTACGAAGAAAGGCTATCATCCCCCACACCTCCAGAAGAGCTCTGATGCACAGATCTTCGTCTATATAAGGAGACAGGGAACGCCTTTAGCCTGAGTTCGCTGGCTCGCCGGCTGCATAGGTGAGTGAGCTCTCCCTGGTCTGACCAAGACCTCCTCCTCTCCTGCAGCTTGCAAAGGCTAAACCTCAGCTTGAAAATGCTCAACCTCACGTGCAGCTTGCAAAAGCTCAACCTCACATGCAGCTTGCAAAAGCTCAACCTCACGTGCAGCTTGAGAAGGCTTCTCCTGCACCAGCTGACTGCAAGAGCCGGCAAGACGTTCCAGAGGTAACCTCGATGTCCCAAACCCTGCACCCTTTCGCCACAGTCAGTCCTTTGACTCCACAGTAGTAGGACGTCATGATGTCCCCTCTGAACACCCACCCCTCGGGATGCAAATACTGTAAATTGCGTAACGTAATTAATGCTGAGATCAGTGTATTTTGAAACACGTTCTTGTCCAGGCTTACGTTTGCCTGAGTAACGTAATCACATAAATTTATTATTGAAATTAAATTAGTGTATACGATCAACCGGGATTCTCCATTGTTTTCCAAAAACGTGGTAATAAATATTACGTCAAACTTATGTTCGTTGACTACCTTATTTTAGTTATTGTTTCCCTCACGTTCATTTGTAATTAAAGGGTTATTGTGTCTATGTAATATTCGCGACAGATTAGGTGTGAGCATGCTGAACTCTACAGGAGACGGCGCTTGAATAAGGCTACCAGTCCGAAACGGACATACGCTGCTCCTGGGTTTCCGGTGCTCCTTCACCTACCCATAGCGGCACCCCAATTCTCTACTGCACATCCAGCCGTCAGTGCCTCGGGTGTGTCTGAAGAAGACATACTCCCAGGAATGTATGTCATCAGGAAGGGAAGAAGGTTGGCCAAATGAATAAAAAGAGAGGCGGAATTCAGAGCCAGAATAGGTGTAAAGAGCGGTGGGTTTTACAAAGACAAATTACAACACAGCTTGAGGTAGAAACTAATTATGAAGATGCACCCCTACCGACGGTTTTGGAGGTCACCCCGCGTCCAGTTTCTCCTAGCATCCTGCTTGGCCACACATCAGAACTCAACACATTATTGGGCATCTGCTGGCCGTGGTAGGATTTAGACCACGTGAGCTATCTCCATCCGGAAACTCTATCGCCTTCCGCAACCGTATCACATGCTAGGAAAGATGATCAGGGCCAAATTACCTCCTAAACCTACGTGTAGTTTCTGCCCCCCATAAATTTCATTTCTGGACATAGACATACGAGACCTCACCAGATTGAATCAACACCCCCGACTGAATCTCACACCCCTAGTTAACCTAGTTATCATCCGTGGACCATACCGGGGCAGTAACCTTGGGACAGCTGGCATCCTGCATATTGGCAATCCTATCTATGAGAAAGATTGCACTCTCTGGGCGGGACTCAATCATGGTTCAAATCACCCTGGGGTTTCATTCCCCTCCACTCCAAAGTAATCCCTCCACTAGGCGGTTCCCCTGTGAACTGACCACACCCACCGGGCCAAACAAGTATCGCGAATAGAGAATAGTACTGCGGAAGGATTATAGACAGAGCACAGAAGGGCGAACAGTGCTCTACTCGCTATTAGCAAGAGACCGTTTCCAGAAAACCAGTGAAAGTATCTTGCAGTTTCACCTATTGGCGAGTGAGTATTCCTGGGCCATTAATATTTTTATGGAAGAGGAAAGATTATTAGAGCTGTTAGTGGAGAGTTGTCACCTTTTGCCAGGGCTCATAGTGTTGGGCAGAGCCTTCCGCTTTCCCTTTATCAATTATGGAAGTGAGCTATAGACTTGGAAAATAAGGCTTACATTTCACGTCTATATGAGCAAGAGAATAACATCCAAAGCAGGGGTAGTAAATTTATGGAAAGTGAAAAGGGATGAAAGACAATACCAGGTAACACTAATCTGAAATGCTATGGATGTGTGCAAGAAGGGCATATAATTGAGTATTGTAAAGGCCAAAGGGATGAACGAAATGCTTTCGATGTGTGTTAAAGGGGCATGTCCAGAGAAACTGTAGAGCATTTAAAAAGAAAAAAAAAAGGAGTGGTGGTGACAGTAATGGAAGGGTAGCAATGATACTGTGCCGAAAAAAAAAGGGGGAAAATTATATGTAGCTATTCAAATAAAAGGAAAAAGGACACAGGCGATAGTGAGTATTTCATTAGCCAACAATAAGCAAACCAATTAGTGAAGGAATTCCTTGATTTAAAATGGGAATTGCAGGTAGGAGAAGGGTTTCAATTACTGGTTGCGAATGGATTGTCATGCAATGTGTCTGTAAAATTGTGTTTACATTTTAAAATCAAAAAGTACAGCTGGACTAAAGAATTTTGGTTAGTACCAGGATTAGTAAATGGCATGATTTTAGGATTATGTTTTTTAGCAGAAACCAAGGCTAGTATAAATTTTCAACACCTTGAATTGAAATTTGATTTTTCTCCTAGGGGGCCAAAGATCCACCTATAAAAATAAAAAATGGGGAAATTGACATGCCACACTATCCAGAGTAAAGGAGATGTGTTAAATGAGGAACAAAAGGAGGAATTGAACTGGTTACTTAAGGAATTTGGCGATGTAATTACCAAAAGGTTAGGTTGCTGCGTAGATGCACCTTATAGAATATAAATAAATGATCCAATTCGCCTGAAACCATATCAATGCTCACCGCCCAGATTAAATTATTTCATAAATATTGTGGCAGAATTATAAGAGTAGTGTATAATCAGGCCTTCTGTGTCACCATATGCTTTCCCAGCATTTTTAGTTTAAAAGAAAAGGCCTGGGCAATACAGATAAGTTGTCGACTATCGACAGTTAAATAAAAAAGTTTATCCTTCTTCCATGCCCAATGTTGAAACTTCTTACAATTTTTTGGGGAAGCAAAAATTTTTACTGTTATAGATTTGAATATGGCTTTTCACCAGTGTGTTTTGAGTGGAGCAAGCAAACGTTATACTGCTTTTGTTACACCCTGGAGAGCTATTTGGAGTGGAACCGTGTCCCTTTCTGTGTTAATTTTTGGGGGCAATGTCTGGCCTGTATATTGCAAATAGCTCTCGAAGAGTACCATTTCAAATTCCTGATCCTATTCCTGGATGATATTTTCATTTTTTTAAAAGATCCTAGCAAAAACTTAATGCACATTAAAGAGCTGAAATTTAGTTCTTGGGTTTTTTTCCTTTTCAAGGGAAGACTTATCATGAACCTGGAAAAGATTGCACTAATTGTAAACTTCTCCCAACCTAAGAACATTACGGGGGTGATGAGTTTTTTGGGGATGTTGGGAGAATTTTCCGCTTCATCGAAAATTATGCCAAGGTGTGTGCCCCCCTGAATATTTTGAAGAAAATGGTGTGCCATTTATTTGGGGTGAGGTTCAGGAGAAAGCTTTTTGCGAGTTAAAATACACAATTCCTCATCCACCCATATTGACACTATCGGATTTCTCAAAGAAATTCACCTTGTAGGTTGATGCTTCTTCCATTGCCCTGGGCCGAATTCTATTGCAGGATTTAGGACAAGGATTACAATGAATATAGTTTGCCAGCAGAACATTGAATGAAAGTGAACAGTACCTAAGTGCATTCAAGAAGTAGGCCTTAGCGTGTGTCTGAGGGGTGGACAAATTTTCCACTTATATTGAATACCAGGAATTTGATTTGCAAACAGATAATTAGGCATTAACTTAGCTTTACACATCCTAAACAGGTAGAAAAAATCGGGCATTGGATAGCTAAACTGAACTACTTCCTGTTTAATATTGTCCATATAAAAGAGAAGGACAATGTATTTGCAGACTGCTTGTCATGCATGTACGACAACGGTGATTGTGAGCTTCTCAAGAAGGCAGTACCCGAAGTTGAGAATAAGGGTTGTGAAGTCGGGAAAGAGGAAGAAGTATTGTATAATGGTCAGGACCATACCCAAATTGATCACAGATTTTAAGGAATGGCAAAAGAGATGATAAGGAGTGTGATGAGATAAAGAAGGTGAATTACTCTGGGGAACACTTTGAAATATCGCCAAAATAAAGAATTGGTTTACTTTTTCGATTGATTCAAAACTAAAAAGCAGTAGCATTGCTGAGCCGACCTACGCACCTTTTAGAGTCCTCTACCATTGTGTTTACCATGCCACCCCAGTGGTTACGTCTGTGTGAAGCAGTAGTAGTAAGAAGACAAGACATTGTGCGCACCTGTGGTATTCTTTCATGTGTGTGCTTAGACTTGGCTCTAGGGGCAATTAACAGTGTCTTGCCAGATTACAATCACATTATTTACCATAATTATTGACCTCCAAACAGCCATTTTGCCTAACAGTCAGTTTTAACACCACTCTTCTGCTCAACCCACCTTTCGCCATTATCTCTGAAAGAAAGTGCTCAAACTTAAGGTGTCAGTAAGGGAACCAGGTAAGGGCTACAAGAGAGTGAGGGACGGGAGTGATTGTGCTTTAAGGGGGTGATCATGTCCGTATCTGGTACCCATACTTGACTTACTGTTATTCTGACAGTACTAACGAGAATGATATCCAGTTGCCTACACTAGAGACACCGAAGGGGAACCAGAAATAACGCCTCTCTAGTCACCAATCTGTTCACACCACCGCCTCTCGACCTGCCAGGGACAGAGATTTGGAGTAAGTGTGACAGTATCCCTCTGACCTTATTCTTACACAAGAGCGAGTGTAGGATAATTGTGAATATGAATGTTGGGGATCTCCTTGAACCCTCCTATCTACCACACTGTCTTGCACATGCCTTATTCCAGTCGAGGGGAAGAACGCATCAAGGCAGCAAAGGCCTATCAGTGTCCTCAGCAGTACCTAGTAACAGATGCACGTAATAGCCATAATCAGCGAGAAGCAGAGGGATCAAATCCAACAAGCACAATCACACGTTAGTGTCAAGCCTGCAAGACCGGCATTACATCTCTTCACACAGCCAGTCGAGCATCCTTCCACTGGTCACAGTAGTCTGTTCAGACCAGCTCCAGGATTCATCCTCAGCCCGGGACCTTGGACTGATTAATGTTTTTTTTTTTTTTTTCGGGATCCCTAAATTTTTTTTATTAATGCCCACATGCAGAGGTTAAATTTTTTTTGAGATATTTGGAAATGGAAAGGCAGCAAATTTTGGAAGGGGAAAAAACTATGAACAAGCTTAGATATGTAACCTGCTCCAGGCAATCAGGAAGGTGAGCAACCGACCCTTAATTCGGTGTAAGGTGCATGCCCAGTGGGATTTGTCTTTGACCGCATGATTGGCTAGTGGCTTTCCGTGCTTGCAAAACTCCGGCTCCGGATAATGAATGAAATCCTCCAATTAAGAGCAAAGGCTGCTTTTCCCGGTGAACTGCGATATGGGGGAGACTGCGTTTTGCTGCCTCCTGGTGAGTTGGGCACTGGGGAAGTATGCCACTCTGGGTTTGTCGCAGCTACCCCTATCCATCCAGTTGGGCTCAGGGTGGGAAGGGTGAGCAACCGGCCTGTAATGGGTGTAAGGCTTATGCCCAGTGAGGCGTTAAAGTGTTCTCAACCACGCAAGTGGAAGGGACTGCCTCTGTTCGCCTGCCTTTCCATCGGCGGTGCGGTCGGTCATCGATAACCCATAAGTAACATGGAAAATCAATCATTGGAGGTTAGACTCATGCTGGCTAACTCTGTATGCTGGAGAAGGTCTCTTACCATACTTTGGTGAGGAGGATCTGATTTTAGTTTGCTTTTTTGAGTATGTGACGCCGAATTTCCAAAGGGGTTTTGGTAGTTTCTCTGTTGATGCTGGGCTGGCCCTATCCAAAGTTGTACTGCCTAGGAGTCTTTGTCGACAGGGCAAATAGTGGGGTTGTAGGTTTCGGTGGCTCTGCTCTGAGTAACCTTTGTTCTGCTTGCGCCTTCAGTCAGAGGAGATTTCGCTCACCAGATCGCTGGGCACTGGATGGAAGGTGAGTGGCAACCTGCTCCTGTTATGCCGTGGAGAGTAACTAGGGGTATGGATAGAACCCTGTTAAGGCAAGGGTCTCAGAAGCTTGTGGTAAGGTGGGCCTCTATGAGTGCGCGCACCAGATTGGGGCTTTGGATCTGGTCAACGTAGGCATTAATCTGTAATGGCCCACTTGTGTTGAGAGGACATATCCCTCTCCCCCACCTATTGGGAGGCTGTGGCGATAGTAAGGCCTTCGTGGCTAAGAGCACGACGTTAAATCTCAAAAATACAATGACTGAGAAGCCACACTGTATATACTTGTACCCCTATTCGTAGTCCGGCCCTGCTACCAGCGGATTCATTGGGATGCCTGATGGGTGCTCTGTTGACCGAAAGGGAAACATGCACCCTTAGCTATGCTATAGGTTGGTCAGAGGCAGCTGATCTGAGAAGAGTCGGGGCTATTGCTAGTTCTAGTAACAGAGAGAAAGCTGATGAGTGAAACCAGAAAAGGTTACTGATGCATCTCTTATAGCCTTTCCTTACTTAGAGGAACCCACTACCTCCTCGTGGTACCACTGGGTAACTTCTTAATTGAGGTTAGCAAAAGTGGAAAACTCCCAGGTGTTCCCTATGCCTTGGTTACTAGAAGGGTTATCTGCCACCCTTGCTAAGCTTGAATCATGGGCAATCATGATGGTGGTGCTTGGTCGGTCGACTCCTTTACGGTCAGAGGGACTCCAAAGGTTGAGTTTCCAAGTGAATGGAAATGGGCACATGTTGGCTGGCAACCCAACGTGTAAAACCCTAGATGAAAAGGAAGGAGTAGCGTGGGCTGACCTCACTTTCCCCAGAGGTTTCCTCAGTTGGAGGGAACGGGTGACGCAGCCTTGAAGACAGGGTTTTGTGACCCGGATAACACCCGCTCTCCGTGATGCCCGGAGGTCAGATTGAGGATGGACTCGTGCTGGCAGTGGTGAGTACCTGGATTATATTGTAATGCAGTAAAAATAAGAGAAAAAAATTTTTGTCTTTAATAAAATATTTTTTTTTGTTTAGATACTTATATTTTCTTTGAGGAAGGTTTTTTTTGTTGGGACGAGTCACTGTTTTTTGTTAGGAGTCAAAACATTTTTAATTATCTGTATTATTCCAAGGGAAGTTGGGATTATAGGATTTTTTTGACTGATTAATTTCAGAATTTTTCCATGTTTTTTTCAGTGAAGTTGACGATCGAGACTTCCAGATGTGTGGGTTAGGAATTGGCACTTTTTTTTCTGGTCCTTCTCGAACTGTTGGGCTGAGGCTGTTTTTAGGTCTTCATTTTTTTGCCAAAGACCTGTAGTCAACACATATTTCTGGTGATTCCAGAACTTTTCAATAGAATGTTCTCTCAGAAGTGTTTACTTCGTAAGTTCCAGAGCAATCTCAGTCGCGGTCTTTTTGTGCCATGCCAGCTGATAGTTTGTTGGTACCTCCAAGGGTAAGGGGTAGACCTGTTGATAACAGCAGTGAGAGTATAGGCTGTTGAGGGGAAAAGGGGAGTGTTGCGGTAAAGACATTTGCTGGTCAGCTATTGCCAGGGGGAGGGATCCAGGATGCTGATTGGCTGATGTGAGTGGTATGATGCGTGACGTAAATAGGATCAGGGAGGCGAGGTCTCATGTGGGGAAAATTGCAGCATGGTAGGCAGATGTGCGTGCTGAGCAAGGGGCAGCCAGGAGGAAGCTACAAGTGACTTAGATGATGAGCTAAGTATTGGTTTTATTTTGATTGATCGCGACATTCTTCCCGTAGTTTCAGGATGGGTGGCTCTGATCAATCCTATAAACAGACGTCATTTTAGGGTTAGTTGAGTTAAAGGTTCAGATAGTTTAAGGTTCAGAAGAGTTTTGAGAGTTAAGAGTTGAGTCGCGGTCAGTCAGACCACCAGTTGATTATCCTAGGGAGTGAGAATACAGTGAGAAGTGAGAGACTAGCTGCTTATTGCAGTACATTTCAGGTGACTAATTTTTATTTTAGTCATGAATAATGTAAGAAGTGCTTAGAAGTAAGTGATAACTTAGTCTTATTCATTTGTTGTTGTTTTAAGAGTTCATTTTATTTTTGGGTTCAGGTTGTAAAGGTTGGTACTGAGTTGTGAAGTCGACTTGTTTTGATAGCCATTCCCTTGCGATTGTCGTGTGTTTTGCTGATAGTTTGGATATTTCATAACTTTTGGCTCATAGTTTTTTCTACCTTTTGCGTATTGTTTTAGTTTTGCTGATAATTTTTGGCCAATCAATAATCTGGAAAAGTTACTCATTTAAATTTTTAGGTAAAGTAAATCTGAAATAGTAATTGAAACCAGTCAATATTTAAGGAGTGTTTTAGTAACTGTGTTGATGTTTACATTAATCCTTATATGGATTTAACATATAATGTAGACATCCCTTCAGAATAATTGAAAGACAAAAGGCTTTGAGATAGTTATCACTATTGTAATTTTTTTTATATTGGGTACCTCTAGATCACGCCTATTTATTCTTTTAATGAGATTGTAACTTTATCTATCATTGAATCAGTACTGGAGTCTGTTTGAATAATCGTTTTACTGATAATGATTTTAAAAGGCAAACTTAATTGAATAATTTATGTAAAAGAGTTTGGATTTCACAGTTTGTTATATAAGTTAGATTTTTCTTATTGTAGTCTTTTAAGAAACATAAATTTTATAAGACAAATCCAAAGTTTCATTAAATTGTTTCTGCAGTCAGCCTATCCAATTACACAATCTATAGCTAAATTTTATCATTTGTTTTCATGAAAGCCAGAAATTTCATGTGATAGTACTGCTTTTACGTACTTGTTGCTTATGCTAGTTCACCGTTCCTTCAATCTTGAAATTTTATATGCTATAAAATTTTATTAACTAAATTTTGTTAATGGTTTACTGCTAAATTTATTGGTTGTTAAAGTTTTCAAATTTTATAAATGATTGTTGTTATTTTTGTTTTTTTTTTTTTTATATTTGAATGAAACAAATTTGTTACTTTTGTTTTTGAAACACACTGGTTGTTCTTTCGTTCACTCACCCCTTTTATTATAATTGACTCCTTATATTCTGGTCGTTTGAAATTTGTAAGGTTAGGAAACTCTCATCTTACCACAAAACATTGGGACATATCTTATAATTTGAAACAAGTGGTATTTTGAGTAGAAGTAGGAGTGTTACATTCCTTGCAGCATCAGAAACCATGATGGGATCTTCCCATCTCCCATACCTTGAGAACACTTAAGCGAGGACCCCCTTCCAAACCCTCCTCTCTTTTTTTCCTTTTTACCTTGTTTTCCCTCTCATTCAGAATTTTTAGGATTCGGAAATCTGGTTTTGATCAATGGCTAATGGATGTTGAGCCCAGTATTGTTACAAGAGTTACAAGTGTTTTGGATGTTTGAGGAAATTATTTAAAGGATAGAAGTGGTAATGCCAAGGGCATCTGGACGGCCCACTGAACAGTCCAGTGGTGGAGGCTTTTGATTTCTTGCTATTAGATTAAAGAGTTTGTTTTGGAAGACGAGACCTTTATTTAACATGTATACATTATATTTTTCTCTTTTCAACATTATTTAATTACTTCTTTTTATTGATTAATTTTTAATTTCTGTTCTTGGTGTTGAGTAGCGTGCCATCCAAATTATTTTCTTCTCTGCCCTTAAACTTCCACTGCTGCCATATTATGTTTAGGTATCTGTGATGGTAGTAGATAATTTTTCCTGAACACAGGCAAAAAAACAATGGCCAGGTGGCAGCTGGCCATAACAAAGAGAATGTTCCTGAGTGTTGGAAGCGGATATGGGGCTCTGAGGGCTGGGTAAATGTTAGCAGTTTCACTCCTTGGCCCAAGGAGGCGTATGCCCGTGGAAGCAGCAACGTGGAGAACAACTGAGAATGCAAAAATCCTGGCAAAGCCTCAGACTAAGAGGGGCAACGAAGGGCAAGAATATATGTATGTACTTGTATCCCTAACCAAGGGGAGGACTTTTTTCCCACGTAGACTCACTTCAATGATAGGATGTTGTCTACCAGGTAATTTAATTGAAGGCAGGAATAATGGTTTTACAGAAGTTGTTTCAGAAGGGGGTAGTTTAGCTTTCTCACCTTCTAAAGCACATAGGGCCTCCTTTAACTTACTTGTACACCTCTCTGATGAGTACGGCATATATAAATTGAAAGAAACACCCCGCAGAGGATAAGGCGGCCCGTTGGCATCCCCAATGTGTACTTCCAGGTAATTAGACTTGTGATGTGAGACAACACCGATGTTCCTTTCATCCAGCCCTTGCGAGTGGTGGACAGAACGTTGGACAACACGTCACTTCCTTGCTGAGGTACCCGGGTGTAGTATCCACAGAAAGTCAGTCAGGCTGAGGTAGTTTTTGCCCCTTTCTGGCCACGTGAACAGTGATAGCAGAGTATGGAACACCCAGTCTAGTTGATTATCCAAGTGGAAGAGTACCTAGTGATTCCGGCACAGCCAAAGGTCTACCAATTGGCAGAGCTTGGTTTGCCTCTTAAGTTGTGTGTGGTTACCTTTGTGGTTATTGGTCTGCTGGCTTTTTGTCATGGGGAAAAAAGGGGGGGGGGGGGGTGTTAGGTTTATTTAAAGTACAGGGGTTTGACTCACTATAAAGAGGAGAAGATAAATTTAGAGAAATAATTAAAATATGTGTTATTTTGAATGTTTTGGAAAATATAGTTTTCCCGCACTAACTTCTAATAATGACTCAGTATCAGTTACGGAAGTCACTCTTATCATGAAAATCCAGGCGAAGTGGACCTGGGCAAAAGCTAAGTGTATTGTGTGGGCAAATTAAATCTGGCAAGAAAAGGTTCTAAATAGTTAATGCATTTGACAGCGCCTAACTACCAGGGATGTCTTCAAGGAACAATTAGAGATGACAGCTAACAGAAGGGTAGTTGCCATGGATTCTGCACTCTCTGGTGGGCAGGGGAGGCCCAGAAGGGACATTGATGTGACTTTCTGCCAAGGGGTTCTGGGTGTTAAATCAGGAGGGGAGTGGTAGGCAAGGAGTGATGTCTTCAGGAGCCTCTGGTATGGTGGAGTCTCCCAGAAGCTGCGGGACCTGCAATGGCTGCAGAAGATGGGTCAGCAGCTGCTGAAGAGGTGTTGAGCTTCTGGTCGGCGATGTCTTCAGCTGGATGGAGATCCTGGCCCTTGCCAGTGGTGGGATCTCCGGATGCCCCAGTGGTCACGCACCTCGATGACTACCTCCAGCCCTTGCGAGCAGTGAAGGAGCAGAGACTCGAGAGCTTAGGGGTGCTAGCCCTTTGTTACTCATATCTGCGAGGAGCTTGGAGAGGCTCGGAGGTGCAGGTGGGGGGATAGCTAGTTTCGATCTCGGGAGCTGAGACTTCTTACTGTTGAGGCGGCGCTATTCATTTCTTATCTCCTTTGCGGGAGGCGTGATCCTTTCTTATTGCCTGTGTGTGAGGTACTTGGAGGCTGAAGCTGCTGGAGTAGAGTAGGTGCTACCTTCCACATGGCGAGCTATGGTACTAGCTTGGCCTTCGCTGGAGGGTGCCATTGGCTCAGTCAACATTACAGTTCTACGTCAGGGGGTGTTGGCATGATGGCTTCTTGGAGTTGCTGGAGTAACAGTAAAATCAAGAATCACATGTCTGTAGTCGTTCTTGACGTGTGCCCAATGGACCCAGTAGGCACATGTCCTGCAAGTACTGTTATGATTGGTAAACCTGCCCCCTGTATAAGCGTTGCGTTCAAAGATGGGGCAAAGTCATCAAGTAGAGTGTGTATCGTAAATGCGCAGTAATGCATCACTTGTCAATCACCCCCTACCTTATCACCCCTCTGTTGCGATGTAGAAACATCTTTGAGCAGGAAAAATTTGTTTAGTTTTTGTTACCGTCTGGGTCTTGGTACTCAGGGCACATGGTTCTGCATCTAGCATGGCGCCTTCTCTGTACGTGTTAGTGGCGCTGGTAGGTTGACGTGCCATGTGCTTATCTGTGTTTGCTCGCCGGTTGGCATCTGGTTACTATTAGCAGTGCGGCAGGCTTCTCTATCTCTCTCTCTGTCCTTCATTCTGGCTTTTGCTTCCTTCATTCTAGCTTTTGCTTTGCTTCTCTCGGCTACGCTTGGAGTGGCAGGTGCGCCATTTTCTCAACAGCTGTCTTGGTGTCCTTGCTCCCTTGGCAGGGAAAGGAAGTTAGGGTTGGGATGGAAGTAGGTCATGAACATGAACTAATTGGTTTTTTGACTGCTGCCTGGTGAGGTGTCGTGGTGCCTTTGTTTGTTTTAATGTGCCAGCTTACAAATCATAGTTTAGGGCTTGGTTACTTTAAGTACAATACTTTTACATTAGCTCCTGTAAAATTTCAAGTGGGCATCAAAGTTTAACCCTTGTGTAAACAAATGTCCCACTTGTAAAGGACCAAGGGAAGAGCTGGATAAAAGTTATTTGCAGTGGCTCTGAAAGACAGTACGAAGTTAGTGGCTATGCCTGAACCGGTATTTGTCATACAGCAAATAAATTTACATGTAATATTAGGTCTTCCATAAACCTTTAGTTGTTGTATTCTAAAATCCCTACTACCTAATAAAGTACAAGTAGTAATAATAAAAAAATTAATTTTAACAACCCTAACAATAGGCGTGCGGGAACCACCTACAAAACAAATGAAACCACACATAATCGTGAAGTCTCATAGCTAATACAAGAGGCACTTTGCGTATCATGCATATTAACAGTTTTATTATTTATAATTTCCTAACGAAAGATTATGTGCTTTTCCATTAATTTGAGTTTAACAATTTTCCATTTCAAGATGCATTCTACAGCATTTGTGTTTGGAGACAACTACGGCATGCTTTAAATTAAAACTTTTCAAGTCCTAATAAATGCTATGTACACTAATTGTTATGTATCTCTGGTTTTCAACTATTTTATTTTTACTTAATGCAGCCTTCTGCAGCAGGCTTATTAGCAGAATAAGTTCAGATTCTTAGGCTTAGGAACAATACAAACAATACCCTGAGTGACAGTAATTGTAAATTACAATGAAATGGCTTATATACTAACAAGAATGGTAACATTTGACACTTGATTATACAGTTATTATTTACAACAAGGTGGTATATAGGCACGGGCCTGGACTTCATTCTCTTTCTTTCAAAAGTCTTAATGGTTATATCTTCACATGTGAATGTTTCTGCTCATTCGTGTTACTGCTTCTTTAGCTTCCGGTTTCAACACTCATTTTTAATTGTGTTGGAAGACTGCACTTGCTTACTGGGTCACTGGTTATGTTACAGTAATTTTGGTGGTTCAGCATTGAATAGTTGAGGAATGTCATTTTATTTTTACCGTTACATAACTGAATCTCACACTCATTTAGTGATGGTTAGGAGTGTATGTTAGTACTCAGAGATTGCTGTTCCACTGGCTGCGGTGCTTCTTGCACATCTCTTTCTTCTGGGGATGGCACCATTTTCCTTGGTGCTTAATGGATTGGAGTAGGCCACCTGAACTTCGGAGTGGTCCTCCATGGCGATTCCTTGTAGCGTCTTGGCCGGAAAGGAATGCGGCAGGCACATGCTAGCACTTCCCTCCTTCTGTCACTTTGCTCTTGGTTCTCATTCACAGCAGGGGCCTGCATGGGGTCTTGGGCACCTGGGGATCACTGGTACTGCTCTCCTCTCAGAGAGGCGTTGTCTTGGGGATTACCTGTGTCCGAGATTCTTCTGATTCCCCTACCCCAGTAATAGGTAGTGATCCATCTCTCTCTCAAGAGGGGCCGCTTCCGCAGCACCGACGCCTTGTAGCATCAGGATCTAGGTCTCGCCCAGGTCCTCCGGGACCATCGGGACCGATGTGGTGGTGGCTGGAAATGAGGTCTCTTTGGGGTAATCCATCTCAACATCTTGCTTGATTGACTTGGGTTTCCGGGCTGGAAGCTGAGATCTTGTTGTGGTTACATCTTCTCCTGAAGACGTGATGACCTGGGGCAGCAGTACAGGGTGTACCTTGGCTTGCATGATCATGGTTTAGTGGGACGTCTCCTTCCGGGCCAGTTGGAGAGTCCGGTAGCTAGGAGCGGTGGGGTCCGCAGCCGCAGAAGTGGCTCCTAGCTCGGCAGTCACCCCGACGTCCTCTGATGCCGTTTTCTCTGCCTGGGAGTGGAATGGTAGCACATCACTTGTCCTTCCTTTCTGTCCCTCATGCATTTCCATTCACATTGGGGGTGGCGTGAATGGAACAGAGCTGGATGGCAGCGAGAACTGCGACACTTCCAGAGGGCTCTGCCAGGAGACGTCCGATGTTAAGCTAGTCCTCTTGTCTCATTGCTTGGGTGAGTAAGGCAATTAGGAGCTAGGGTATAGGGGAGGGTCCATGTGGACAGTCCAACTCTACAAGTGGGTAGGACTACCGTCCTAGTGTAGGTTTGGGGAGGCAATTCTCCTCTGACTGCTGTTGGAGGGTTGAATCTCCGGTATGGCTGGGGTTCGACCTCACGAGCAGAATTTAGGTTATGTCTTCCTCCTAATCCATCTCTGGTCCTGGAGTTCTGAACCCTACATGTTCGGCTAGGGTTTCCTGAGGCTTGGAAATCCCAGCGGCATCAAGATTGGGTGGGATATCCTTGGGATCTCTAGGAGGTGTAACGATCGCTGCTGGTGTTTCCGGAGGGGATTGTTACATTATTGGTTGTCCCAAGGTATATCCGTTTCTTACTATGGTCCATCACGCACTACTGGCTGATTAGCCAAGATTGGCCTAAAATCACCCCCTCAATATCCGGGGATACTGTGAACTCTGCTACATGCATTAGGTGATGGCTCCCAAGAGTAAGTTCAATCTTTCCATTGACCATTAAGGTCTGGCTAGGTTGAGCCATTCTTACGAGAGGCTGGGGCTGTAGGTTAGTCATCTGATCCGCTGTCAATAGGTAGCTTCTTATGAAGTGCCCTGTTGCAACCGAATCCAGTAAGGCTAATCAAGGGCGGCCATTTGTATCCACCTGGATATGTGATGCCTCAAGAGGGGAGGGGGTTTTATGCTTTCCTTGTAAGAATAGTTTAATTGCGTGACATTAAGGCTGGGGTGGTAGCCACGCGCGCACCCCAGCTGCCGCGGTTTGTGCCGCTGGGCAGAGACTTTAATGGAGCTGGAATCCAATGACGCATATGGCGTCTGAGTGTTTGTTTTTCTCCTTCCTCGGCCCTGCTAGGTGGGGTAATTAAGGTTGAAATCCTTCCCAGGCAGAATCAGTAAGGGGTAATGGAGGCTGCGAGAGGCGGGGGTGGGCTGCGAATGTTCTGCCGCTCGCGAAGTGGCGGTGAGGTAACGACTTTGGTGGCATGTGTCTGCCTATCTAACAAGGCTTTCACGTGTATGTTATTTTCTTTCTCCCTCGCTTACTCCATGAGCTCGTCCACAGTCCATGGTTTGGAATGAGAAACAAATTCCTGAATGAGGGAAGTAGCGTAAGCGTAATATTTCGCACGCTCAGGATATATACGCCGGAACATTTGAGTTGTCCGGCGTGTATAGATCTCAGATTCCTCCTCTGGGTTTTGTATGCAAGTATGGAAATCAGTAATTAGCCATTTAACTACTTCCTCCCCAGTGAAGCAAGAAGTGAGGTGAGTTTGCAGCTGTCCCCATTCTGAAATGAATTCTCCATACTTCGCCCACCACTTTCGTGCCTTTCCTTGCAATTGCTTGTGGGTTTGGCTGACTCGTTTTGTCGAGATGTTATGCTCAAGAAGCTCTCTTTCACATTCATGTAAGAAAGCAACTGGATCTTTGAGGGGCCTTCCACCGAACTCTGGTGCTGAAATTCTGTGGCAGCGAATGAGGGCAGTGACAGGGCTCTTGCTGGTTTCTGGGTTCGACGGCCTGTGTTCTAAATTGAATCAGCACACATCACAGTGGTATACTAGGCCGGGACAAGTTATTCTCTGGTCCAGACAGCCTATACATGCATGTTGGAATTTAGATGCACAGGTGATGCACCTGACTCTGTTTTTGCCCTGTCCGGTGTATGGAAGCCAGCTACTGCGAGCGGCTTGATGTTCTTGACAGGTGACACAGCGGTACTTCCAAGCCGTCTATATACGTGGGGACATCTTCCCAACCTAAGCAGGTGTAATGGAAGCGTCGAATGCAGTGGGCACAATAGATCACATGTACCCCCATGCCAGGGTATGGGGGTACATGGGGTTCTCGAGTGAATCGAGAAAATTGGTTTTCGGCTGTTGTGGTCTCAGGGGTGTCATGTTGACTCTGCCCAGAGTCAGGCATGATGGGAAATTGTGTTGTTGAGCACCACAGGATGTTTTTATCTGGAAACTCCTTGAAGTCCTGATTGGGGTTTGACTTTTGGCTGTAATCCATTGGTGGGTGACGTTATTTAGGTTGGTTCAGCTATAAAGTAACCTGCTTGAAATTATGTAGGCCATTCTCAAGCATGTACATTGACACGTTATGTTCCGGGAATGTATACTCACTTGAATGTCACAATAGATATTGTCCCAGGCATTTTGTCTAGAAGCTAAGCCAGGCACTTCTATAAAGAACATGGTTTCAGTTCTGTCGGGACACTGGTGCCTTCCCGTTATACAATACTGGCCGGGCCGCTTTGTGGTAGGGCAAAAAGTCAAATGTGGGTAACACAATTCAGCGCTTAGGTGCTACTGGAGTTTTTGAGATACCTGGGCGGCGGGTCGCTGGAGGGGCGTCAGCGCAGGCTGTTGCAGGTGCAGATACAGTGTGGTAGGTAGGAATGATCTTAGGCTCTGGTGGAGGAGCATGGCGCAGTATGGCAGGAAACAAGTATGCATCGATTGATGTAAGTGGCTGATTGGGTTGGCTCAAGTGTTCAGCTACCCACCAAGGGTACTCTGCCAGGTTGTGATTCTCTGGAGGGGTGAACAGATCTCTTGGTATGGCGACTTCCTCTGGGTCTTGAAGATGGCGGAGTGCTTGCGCTTGTGCTCGTGGCTGTAAGCTAGCTATTTGAGATACCAGGGAGGTTGATACTTGTGTGATCGGCCAGAAGCCAGGAGAATCTGCTGCACCGTTTCCTTCAACACCCTCCGCTTGGAATAGGGCATCTGGAAATGGAATTCACCCTACTACTACTGCACCAAGATGGCAGGCACCTTGTGCAACTTACGTCAGGCACCTTGTGTGGGCCAAAGACTGGTGTACACCTTATTCCAACGCCTGGCAGAGACTGCAGTACACTCTGAAAATCAAGTCTCGCCTGCCCAAGGTGGCACATGAGTGTGTGGCCCTGTCCCAGTCTTCCCAACTCAGGAGACGTTGGACTCTCTTGACAGAGCCTGCAGTGGAAAGGCCAACGAACACTGAGCTGACAGGCTGTTTTTAGGACAGTGTACCTGTGTGGCTCCTTCTTTCCTTCAATCCCAGGGCATTAATGGGAAGGGCTGCCTAAGCTAATGCATGTGTGGAAAATTTAGTGTTTTGGCTCATTCGAGTAAATTTCCCGGGATCACCTGCAGTATTGTTACGTGAGTGTAACTACAGAAAGATGCCAAGTCTACAGGAAAAAACTCAAGGTAAAGGGTTTTATTCCAGTAAAGGAAGAAAACATGGTGAATGCATCCGAGCTCCTTGTCAATGGCACGAATATCAGCCAGAAAGTTAGAATACACAGTTAAGGGGACTGGCAGAGGTGACTGGTGTGAAAACAGAGGAATACTAGGTGTGATGCTGAATGTCTAAGCAATCAACTCTTGCATTGTTGTACATAAGTATCGTGTGCCACGACGTAATTTATTGAATCTGACAAGTAGGTAGGTAAACTAAGCAAGGACGTGATGGGATTTAGTCCTGAAAAGAACTGCAAGGATAGGTCTGCTACATATATGTCTGTATACTGCAGGGTGAACATGTTTGCGAGGTACGTAGCTGGGAGAGAGCCTAACTAATGTAGCCTAACCCTATCGCAAGTGTAGCTTAAGTGATGAAAACAGGGTGTAGAGGACAGTGTCTCAGCAATGCATGCTAGACAACTGAAGACTGGTCTTAGTGACTAGCACTAGAAATGAAGACTGCCCAAAACAAAGGCTTAAGTGAAAGGCGGAGAGAGAACGCAACAGAGAGAGAGACGTCCCGGCACCAGCTAATGGAAACCACATGTTTACGCACCCGATCATCGCAGATAAAAGCTTCACACATCGCTCGTTCTAGTCGCTGTGCACAGAGTAGCTGCAACTACAGAAGAGAAAGACAGCTCGAGAGATGTCACCCAGACCAGCCTTTGAAAAAAAAAAATTATTTTTACTCTCTGCAAAATTGCTCCAAGATGTGACTTTGTTGAAAAAGAGGAGGGGCAATTGATGCATGACATGTCCTGTGTATTTATGTAGTGCACTCTACTTGCGACTGTCTCCCATCTTGGAATGTGCTTACTCCGTATGGGCCAGTCCGCAACCACTGACGGAAGAATAAAAGAAGACAGGACACGTGTCTGCTCGATTGCCTTGGGAACAAGCCCCTTATTAAGTCCCAAACCTTGTGCTTCTCCCAGCGAAGCAAAGATTCACATGCGTCAGTTGTGTCACCTTTCTGCTTCAGTTTAAATTGCCCGCTACTCCAGGACAGCAGGAGGCTTTCCCAATTCTGCCGCTGGATAGCTTAGTGCCACCCACCAAAGCTCTCACAGACCTCCCAGCAAGCACCGCAGAGATAAAAATCCAGTCGCCTATGTGTGACGTCACTAGACCAACCTCCAAGAGGGTGGAGCTTGCTTCCCCCTCACTCTTTGGAGCACCACTGAGCTGATATGAATAGTATATAAGAGGCAGCAGGATCTGGCCTCAGGGCAGTCTGCTGCACCAACCACCACTGTAAAAGACCACTGGAAGATGACAGCCTACAAGGATAAGCACTAGCCACCCTGTCTCCTGCTAAAGGGCCATGAGACTTGTCACATAAGGAAAGCTAGCCACTGAAACTCTTCATGCCGCACAGCAACGTCAAGCAGTTCCAGAAGGTTCTTGACTTTGACATCTATGGCAGTTTTGGAGATCCCACCAGCAGCTCCAGAGGGTCTTCCACCTCTTCAGCGATCGTCCAGCTCCAGATGCCTTCCGGACACCAATGCACCAGAGGATCTGCTAACGCAGTCAACCATTCCTTCAACCTTCCTTTGGGTAACATCATCATTGACGATGTCCCTCTGGTAAATACCATCCAAACACCCTAACAGCCACTTCACTTCTTCAGCGCCATTCTGTTGCTGCATAACTTAGGTTCCTTCAGAACACGTCTTAATATTTAATTCTATTTAATTTAATATTTTATATCAGAGTGGCTCATGCTCATCACATAACATGATTATTTGATTTCACTTTAACTTTGTTCAGGACACCTTCTCCTGACAGCTTCATCCCTTTTCTTTTCAGTAAATTATAATATAATTACTGTAATAAAATGTGACCCCATTGCCTATTTCGCTTTTAATAAAAAAAACTTATACTTTTAAAACAAGACTTTTATTTTAAATAAAGGTAACCCATGTTCATTCAGCCATAAGGTATTTGTTTAATAGTTTATACTTTGCTATTCAGGTCATTCTGGCCATTATTTAACATTTTATGCAGAAAGGAATAATATCGCTTCATGCAATAAATACCACTAAGGTAGACGAACACCTTTTCTCTTGCGGAATTCGTTGATTTGAGTTGTCCCTACTCTGCCTCACCGCTGTAAAAAGCTGAGGAGAGAAGAGAGGGCCACTCCAACCACTGAACCCGCAGTGAAACCTCATCTGTCACTGTTACACCACAAGTACCACTTACGTACTGTATTTCCACCCACCACCGTAAAAAGCCAGGTTGGAAGGACAGTGCACGTGAGCTTGAGGAAAATAAAGTGAACAGCCCTACAAGACAGAGAAACATGAAATACCCATTACTTGTCAACCTCTGTATTAGCTTCATTCAAAGGTCTTATCACTGAAAAGGAGGAGTGAAACATAAATGCCAAATGGATATTCAAAATCTCGTTAATAAACTCCTTCAATTAGTTGAGAAACAAGTTGATACACCAGCACCCTTATTTGAGGCAACAACACAATCAACTAAAACCACCACATATTATTCATTTATTAACTACACAGTACCAAGACAACTTGATAGGCTATGACCTTATCTTTGCCACATGTCCTCCTAATCAAATACCTACCCTCGGCTTGGAGTACTACCTGAGCACGTCTTCACCAAAGCCAACATTGGTTGCTGTTCGGCCGACACCGCCATCCAGTCACCAGATTTCAGCAGCTACGCCATCATGCCCAGAAATAGCTAAGGTAAACCGTTGGGCTAGTATTGTGTTGTCTGTCCCAATTTTGTTCCGACATTTAAGCCAACACGTCCTCGTTTGTAAACAGGCAAAGCCCCTCTACATGATATGCCCTTCAGTAAAAATTATACATTACTTTAAATGTCCATCCCGATTCTGACATTGCGATGGTTGATGTGCACTTCTTCTTTTTCTAAGCAAACCACTCACTGGTCTACAGCACATTACCAAATTACGTTAACACTAAGAGTCCGGGGTTCGACTCCCCAAGCAGCTGTCCATAATACTCTGTGTTGTTAACGCCTTTCTCACTCAAAAGAGGCAGTGTATATATGACATACTGTATAAGTTAAAGTTCAGTTTAACCAAATATAAGATATTTTTTTTAACATTATCACATGTATAGAAGAATAGCATACATAAGGTGATTTTTCAAAGGTTGGATTTAAAAGTGTGAAGAAACTGCAAATAGTCTACATTGCCATGATAAAGTTATGGAATACCCGTCTAATAACGTGTAGGGGCTCCCTCTACCCCGAAGAAGGGCTGTAACTTGGCATGGCATAGACTCCACACGTGGTCGGAAGACCTCTGGAGAGATGTTAAGCCATGCTGTCTGAATAGCTCAGATGTTAAGCCATGCTGTCTGAATAGCTCTTGTACGGCAGCAAAATTTTTTCTCATGTACAACTTGAATAGTTATTGATAAAGTGCAGTGAATAGGATTTCCTTAACTTTCCATTGCCTTTTTCTATCTTTCTGGACATAGTTATTAGAGTTACATTTTTATACATAATGCATTCATAATTGTCATGACAAAAATATTCAAGTAAAAAACTTGTGTGTGTTTGCAACGTCGCATCACAATTCAATGCCTCGAAAACATGGCACCGTTGCTTCTTGCTTGTCGTTACCAACATGCCAGTAAAAACATTGAAATTGTTTGTTGATAATTTTTAAAATTCTGCAGTACATATTTCTTATACATTTGTACTGTATTCCCACTTTTTTTTTATTATTGTATTTCATGCTCTCTAAATACATGTGTAGTCCGAGACATCTGTTATTATTTATTATTTTTTGTTACAAAGTATGATTTAAGTGCGACTTTGCGACTCAACAGGTTACAACAGGTTATTTCGGAGGTGGTAAATTACATATATATAACTAAATGCAGGGCAGTGAGACGTAAGCAAAACAATGTGCGTTGAAAATTTATTTTGTTTTGGATTTCTATTAGTATTACTTGTGCATATTGACATAATGTATTGTATACCATCTTTGTATGTTTTGGCGAGTACAGTTAACTTATACTTTCTTGTTAATACTTTGTTTTTTAATTATCGGAGCATGTAATTTTTGGCGATGCTACAGAAATTTTGTTTGATCAATGCGGATTAAATTAAATTTTCAGTTCAGCAAAAACTGACTTTTTTTTTACCATTACTAACACAGAGGTGGACAGAATTCCTAGCATGGAAAAATTTCCCCAAAACATAAAAATTTAGGAAAAAATTTCCCGAAAAAATATAAAAACATATTTTTATAACAAATCCTTTATGGTGTTAATGAACATATCACTGTAATAGATTACAATTTACAGTAAATAGTAGCACATGCACACTTTGCAATTTAGGTAATTTAGAAATGAGATATTGGCATAAAAGAATGTTTACCTCCAAAACATATTTAGAAATTTGTCAACATACAGTACATTTTAATGTTTTAGTTTCTAAAAAGTAAAAAAAATAACAACAAATTAATAGTGTTTCACTCATGCAATAATTCGTTCAATTATGTTCATAAACAAAAGTATTTTGGAAAGCTGATGGAAATCTGTGTTAAAGTCAATGTCACACTATGTATTATTTGATGCTTTAAGTAAACATACAAAATCATAGGTAAATTAATTTCACAAAAATTCTTCAAAATGGGAGAATAAAAGCTCATTCAAAAAATACTTTAGTAATATATTTTTAATCTTGAGTCAGGACAACTTAAACAATATTACGATATATCTTCCTAGGGTAATACCTTGAAGAACGAATTCGCTTTCGATACATTTTAATAACAAATAAAAAAAAAACCCCCATGAAAAGCATTAAATCCCGAAATAATGTGTAAAACCCGCAAATCAAAATGAAACTCATAATTTAATAAAGAAACTGTAACGGCTGCATTTTGCACTATCAGTATGCAAGTGAGACTTTAAATAATCACATGCAAATCAAGACGTTTTTATTCAAATGCATGATAATTTATTACTGCTGATATTTTATTTTTCATATATTGTTATGACATGCTTATTTCTATACGTCGCAAAATAATTACTTTTCTTTATTTTTGCACTATGAATATTGTGCTTAAATGTTTAATGTATATTAAGCGTTTCAATGGTTTATTGTTATGTGGCATTTGGTTGACAGCCATAATTGTTGCAGACTGAGGCCCATTGCCAGGGGCAACACAATCTGATTATTGCACGAGAAAGCAGCCATTTTGTGATTGGTCGTTACGTAGCATCACTTTTAAGCTACGTTATTGCTAGAGAAGAGAGGAGGGTGTTCAACTGTGATGTAAGGCAGGGTGTAACGAGTGTTACGGTTTCAATAGGATTTTAAATTTAGATATTAGGGCAGTCCAGGAGTGATTTTGTATATTTTTCCAGACCAAGAGAAAATTTTCAGGATGCCGGCAAGAAAAAAAGAGGGTCTGAGGCGCTGCGCTAGTAGCGCTCAATTTAATTTAGTTTTGATAGCCTTCCGCGACGTTCCGAGTGGTATCATTTTGGACTGTATCTCGCTGTACCATAGCCCATTGGCTAGAATATTAAGGAAAAGTGTTCATCCGGAAGAGAATCATCGCATCCCATGACTGTACCCGATCTGCATGATGCAAATTTGTCATGTGAGACATCCCGATCTACAAGTATAAAGTCAGTAAGAAATTTTAAATAAGATGGTTGCCGATTTTAGTTTTGGAAAGTATCTTAAGGCAGACACCATTTTTCCTGCCATAGGACGCCTGTGTTTGAACTGTATTTTTCAATTCAAAACCAGAGATCACTAGCCCAGCTCCCAGTTTGCTTGGTGTGAGCTTAAATTAATAGATATTCTTTTTAAAGAAGATTTTACTTATTTGTTTTTAAAAAGGGCTAAGAACTTATTAAATTATTTTTCGTATCAACTCACAGTGCGTCATGCTTCTGTTACGGCCACTTAAGATACATGCATGCCACCAGAAGATTATTAATAATACTGCTATCGAGTTTAACTATTTTTCAAACAATTGAATGTCTAATATTGGCCAGATCCAAGTAGTTTTATGAAAGATTAAATATTTTAATCTTCTTCTGGACTGTATCCTTGTAGTTAGTTACTCCGGAATCTGTGCATGCCAAGTTATTGAGCTTGACTATAATGCTATGTCTTTATGGTATTCTAGCCTTCTACTAAGTTGGTGTACGACTATCATCCTGGTAAGAATTTTGTATTTAGCATAAAAGTAATGCTTTATGCTCACTGGTGTAACTATTTCTGGAAAGATTCCTCTCAAAATTATCTACTCTAAGCCAGCTTGGCACATGTATGTTAGTGTGTGAAAGGCAGATTGAACACCACAACACCATTACAACAACTTTACTTAAATAATAACTTAAATATGTTCACACCCCAATCCACACACTGCAAAACTTACCTTATAATGAGTTAATAACACACAAAAACTGAACTTCAGAAAATTCCTGGATCTTTACGCTCCCACTACTAACAACTTAGAACCTACTCTGGCCGCATTTAACATGGGAATGGCAAGTTCCGCTGCAGCATCCCATAGGTTTAGGTGCTGGCGCATGCGAGGGTTCCATCTGTAGATGATTATCTCTTACATTGCCTGTTACGCCTGTCACAGCAGGCGGCCACAGTGGGGTGGGAACGGCATCTCACTCTCTCCCTTTCACTTCCTGTAGATAATTATCTCCTAGCAGGGTAGCTTTTCCCACCACCTTTCCTCCTTAAGTGCCAGTCTGTCGGTTTAGTTCTTAGAATAAGAACGGCACTTATTGGCATCAGCCCAGCGCAAAAGATTTCCCCAGGCTTAAAATATTTCCCACGGACCTGGTTCGCGCGTTCAAGCAATTTCGATGGTTTGAGTTTCGACTGTAATAACCCGGTTTCACTGTCGATAACCAATACTAATGTATCAGCCCGATGCCATGCCCGATACTGATACATCGGGAAAAGGTTAAGTATCGGCTGATACCGATACTAAGTATCGGCATCGGAATAACTCTAATATATATATAACCGAAACAATGTAAGAAATAAAAATAATAGTGACAATAACTGTAGATTATATACATAATTCTCATCCACAATATTTATCATTGTTAACAAAATTTGCAATGACAGTTGGTATTAATAGAATGTTGCAGTTCTCATCACAAACCTCTGTTTTGATAACTCACAAATTACTCTTGAAATAAAAATGAACAAGAAGAAATCATAATTGTCATGTTACAATAACAAAATACAAAGGTGAGTATAATATATTAAAACCAAACAAATTACAAAACTTCTCATAATACTATTTAACTATGAAGTAAGCATGATGCTTGTACAGGAATAACAGAGCAATTCTCTACCATAAAAGGTCATATTTTCTGTATACATGGAAACCATAGTTTCTGTGAATATAAACTACAGTAAGTTACATTTATAATGTATATGTACAAAATTTACCATCAATGTTTGGCACATCATAAAAGAATTCGTTAAATTACTTAGAAAGGCAGGCTTACATGTAACAAGTGTTCCATGCCATATATCACATGTAAAGATCTTTGATCACTTAGAAATGTCTATATTTATGGATAAAAAGCCACACTTGCCACCTCAATATTAGCATACATGATATTACATAAACAATACAATCAAAAAGTTAACTCTTAGAAATGCAACTACTTATCCTGAAAACAGGACTGTGTAAAGTGTTACAGCCACATTTAATTACAAAATCATACGGGATTTACCCATTTTAGAGAACCTTTCTATTACATGCTGAGGATCTACCTGTATGTCATAGTGAATGTAAAGAAGTGCTAAGCCTATAAGACGATATTCCAGCATTGTACTTTGAAGCCAAGTTTTGGTAAGGCGCAAAGTTGAGATACTTCTTTCTGCACTGACATTACTAACTGGAAGAGTGCAGAGGATTTGCAAAAGAGTATGAATGAGAGAATATAAATCTTTGTTGAGTGCAGTCGCTGCTGTTGTTGGAAGCACTGCATTGCGATTTTTCTCACTTCTCCACTTCTGTTGCCAATGTGATGCCTCTCCCTTGATCTTAAGCAGTTGCAATTCTCTTCTTCTGTGAAACGGCTGATTACACACTCAACAGAACTGTTGATTTGCGAAAATTCCATGTTAACAATTATTTCCGGGAGTAAAACTGGTAGTTTAAACACTTCAAGTACCTCAGATGAAAATCTTTCTTTTAGAACACCTACAATGTAATCTAAAATAGGAATATAAACATAAATCTTGTAAGAGTCCTCAACAGAAGAAACTGCATAATTTGGCATCCACAAATCCTAGGTTTTTGGAGTTCAATGTCCAGTTTTCTTGCCATTTCTTCTATTTGACTAAACAAAACATTAAAATGTGTCTTGGAGTCAACACGTCGTGCTTCAAGAGCCGAAAGAAGATGCGTAGTTGTTTCACTGGCGTTTGTGAGGTCAAGAGATTCTTTTTGCAAAAGTTTACTCACTGGAAGTGTTGAAGCAAGTACATCACTGAGACAGAATAATCCCACAATGAACTGTGTCTCCAGCACCACAGCAATCATAACTTTTGCTTTTGCAGCTGTAGCCTTATCTTTCCAGTCAGATATTTTTGATAAAGCTTCATCAATTTTGGGCATGTCAGTGGTAAATTGGAGGAACCCATCATGTCGTTCAACCCATCATGTCGTTCAACCCATCATGTCGTTCGACCCATCTTGTGTTGCAAAGCTGCGCAAGTTTATGCCCCAAAAATTGATACAAAACTGTACTGTACTTTGGAAAACAGAAGAAAGAGATAACGTCTTTCATTACATCAACTGTGTTTTCAATTATCGTAACTTTAGATGACTGTGAAATAACATTGTTCAGCTTATGACTGTAGTAGGGAGACATGACAGCATTTGATGCTTCCTTCTGAATTTCTTTGACAGTTCTTTTTTCAGAAATCATAACAGAGCAGCCATCAGTTCGGATACTCGCACAATCATCAAGAGACGATCCCAATGATTTTAATTTTTGTAGGATAATACCTCCTAATGTCTCTCCAGTTAGAGAAATCTCAGTTTCAGCTGGATGAAGACTCCTGTCAAAGTTAAAGATATCATCTTAAATTTCTGTAGGTTGATTGACAGCTTCACATAAATTTCCAAATGCATCAATGAAAGTGTTGAAATCTTCCCTTAGATCATTGCTGTCGCAAAATGAACATACCGAAGGATTAGGCTCACTTGTGCCTTGTTTGACAAATCAGGAGATTCATAAAAAATTATAGAATAAAGTTGAGACTTGGCAACCCTCTGTACAATGATGTCTGTAATCGCCATTCTGCAGCATTCACTAATAAGGTTTTGATTGTACATGTAGCACTAGAGGAGGAAGACTGCAAATGTTGTTCAAGAATTTTGTCTCCAGCATCCAACCTGAAACACAACATAGCTCGAAAGTTTCCTTCATTGGTGGCTACTATGTCATGAGCTGAGACAGGACAATCATCCTTGCGGCCTCGAAAGGGAATGTTTTGCCTTCCAAGCATAGTGATGGTTTTATCAATCAGAAGAAGCCACTCACTGTTTTCTTGAGCCTGAGATTATCATTGTTTACTTACAATATTAATGACTTCCTCATCATGGTGATAATATGTTCTCAGGAAATCTTTTCCCGCAGACGCAGCATTCCTATGATATTGATGTTTCTATGGTTTTCAAGTCAACCTTTAAGCACCCACCATATCTTTGAAGTTTGTGAGAGGCTCTGTAACAAGAGTTCTGATAGGATCATTTTTTTCAGTAACCACCCTCATTGCGATTTTTAAACAAGGGGCAATATTTACAAAAAAACTCTTTTTGACATGAGACAGTACAAGCCAATCTTTATGAGCCTGCAAGTGACTCTTCCTCACATAATGACTTACATGTTTTCCCGAAATGGATAAGAATAATTTTTGGGTGGCTCCCAAGGATTCTCTAGAAGTATACGTTTCATGTCATCATTTATTTCTAAATCAATGTAGTAACCAATATCTTTTGAAGCAGTATTTAATACTGTTGTACTGGCATTATGATAAGCACTGGAAACTACTGCAGTATTTTGAGACAATGATTTTGTTCCAACGCCTGTATCGGAAACTCTCAAAGTTTTTTGAGCCAAAGTAGATATTGCAACTGCTTCAGTGGAGGCTGGTACAGTAACCTGAGGAATAGTTGTAGTAGCTTCATCTGAAATGGTAGCAACACTTTGAATATTTGGATATCGTTGGATATTGTTGTAGTACTGTGAGCCAAAACAGATTTGTAGTAGATTTGCCGGGAATTGTCGTAATACTCCGAGCCAAACCAGGGGATGTACTAGCTTTGTTGGGAACTGTTGCAGTACTCTGAGACAAAGCAACTTCAGCAGTAGTAGCAACATTCTTTTTGATGTGAAGCTTCTTTTTATGTTGTCCAAACAATGACGAAATCAAAGCCTGTCCTGCTTGTTGACGCACCTATAAAAATGGAAATATCTAGTCCGATTCATAATATTGATGTAATCAAATACAGTACACTACAGACCAATACCGGACAGCTTGCATATTTAGTGTGCGAAACTTTTTAATGGTTTTACACCTAAGACCAACATATTTCTGCAACTCTGTTCAGCAGTAAATTACATTTAAACATGTAGACAAGACATTCGCATTCTTTCTTGTGTTGTTAGTATAAAGCTATAATGCTTAAAGCTCTCCGCTCTTTGGTGTAACAATGCAAAATAATCTACATTTTTTTTAATGAAAAGAAGCCTATTTAATTTTCTAAGCTATATGCTAAAGGCTCACGAAGGGTGTAACACTCTATTTGTATTTTATTCGGAGAGGCCCAGAATGCGAGAATGAGAGTTTGTGAATGATAATGTACACATTATACACTTTTGGATTAGGACTCTGTCTCATTAGGCATTTACGAAAATTCACCCAAACAGTCCAGTACAGTAAAACTTTTACTAAAAGCATTCAAAAAGTGTTTGGTGTAAAGTTTACTTGTTATTGCTGCTAGCCGAGATCAAGTGACATGCAGAAAGAGCAGTAGCTTTCTGCAGTTGCGACATGAATGATAAACAGCAGAAAACTAGATTGTTTTGACTAAAATGGTGGGCAACAAATATTATTCACTCATATTTAAGAAAATCGAAGTAAGAGGAGCTACAAGTTTTTCTTGAAATATTCCGGATGACAAGATTTTTAACTGAATTTAAAGATCAATCCGTATCACATTCTGGCTCGGAATTTCGTTACTTTCATTAGAAATAACATTTACCTTTACACGTTTTACAGGATACCTAAACATATTTTCATCATTACAAGCAAATTACTCTTCAAAATCCTCACTCACGAAACTCCCTGACAGTTCTTATTTATTTTCACTTTTTTTTTTTTTTATTCCTCTCTTGCTGCTACTTCTGCAGTATCTCTGCGAGCACAAACAAAAATAGCTGCTAATGCCTGTTGAAATAGCAGCTGCTTGTGCTTCCTGAACAGCCACCAAAAATTTGCTTCCGGTAAAATAAACACCAACTTGCAGAAAAATAGCAGAACAAGCACTAAAGAAAGTACATGTAGTAGAATAGCAGACCACGCAAACACACCTATTACTGAGAGTGATAACACAACCAGCATGGGGCTGACCTAATGACATTGACAGCAGGTTAAATGAGGATATGATTCAGCAGACAATATGCTTCAAATGACAAATGGTGTAACAATATGTAAACACTGAATAAAAATAAACAATTAAACAGCAATCGTAAAGTGCGAGATGCTGAATGCAGCATCGGGTTAATATAAAATTAATTTCCCGAGGGATTACTAACCGAGTCACTAACAATAAATAATTTTACACATTGTTTTGATTGTTCATTTACAGATTTTTGCTTTTTAAACATTTGATTCCAAACTGATAAACCCCTAGTAATCTAACATGCATAGTCACGTGACCAAGTTATAAGCGTTAACTTTATCAGGTTCATTTTCGTAAACGTCTATTATTGTGGTTTTTTTTCCGTGTGAATTGTGCTAGCAGAATTTCGCCACCCTGTTATATCACTTATAAATCACTGCTTGAAGTTTAAGAAAAGATACACAAATGTTGATAACTGATATTTTGTATTAGTTGTATGCAATTGTTTACAATTATACATTGTGAATATTATTTGCATTAATGTTTAAGTTAGTACAAATTTCTTTTAGGACTACTCACTGTTGTTCTCACTTGAACGTCTTGATGGTTCGCCATTGCTATACACTTCAAAAAATTTTCTGCATTTCCTTCAGTGACAATCTAAGAAAGTCAACTATGCTGCTGGCTGCTATCTATGAAGATACAAATCAACTATATGACACCAGCGGCCAGCACCCAGCACGGCGCTACAGCAAACTTATACATACTTACAATAAAAATAGCTAGATTGGTATTGTGTTGCTGCCTAAAATGAAATGTAAAATGTTCTCTGTTTGTTGTAAAAAAGAACTCAATTCTTTAAAATTGTGCAACAGCTGTAGGATTTTTTTCTTGGAAAGAAACAGTGAAACTAAACGTTTTCAAAGTACGTAATGTCGTGCTAATTTATATATTTGGCTAAAAATGTTTTTGGTGACAATTATTCACTGAACAGCCTTAAATTTGATGGAGGGGGGGGGGGAAATTTCCCCTTTTTACCCCCTTGTGGACCCGCCCCTGATCCAACTACAGTGTGTGTTAAGTGAAGTTTAGTAAACTCTTGTTAAACCTAATGTGGATAGTTTGAAAATCTCCAGATGTCATCTGGTATTGTAGCAAATTGTAGCATCAAGTTAAAATTTTGATTGATTGATTGATTGATTGATTGATTGATTGAATGAATATTTGACTAATGTTCTTGTTGGTCATATTTTTACAGTGCTTGACAGACTTGGAGAATTCACGTGATGACCTCCTCTATGAGCTTCATAAGTTGCCTAACCAGGCTCCTGCTGACAAAGTTATGCTTAAAGCATACTTTGAGGATGTACAGGCATTGTCAGATTTGCTGGAGAAACAGCTCCGTCTTGTGTTGGGGAGAACACTCAACACAGTTAGGAAGGAGCCTACAGAGATTGTGACGGCCTTGAGGATCATCGAACGCGAGGAGAAGGCTGATGCATTTGCCCTGCAGAGGCAACGTCAGAGTGGCTTTCTAGCCCCAGGCCGACCCAAAAAGTGGCGTGAAATGGCATTCAGTGTGCTGGAGAAATCTGTGGCACAAAGGATTGAAGGCACACAGGTGGATGAACGGGACAGTAATAAGATGTGGCTGGTTAGGTACCTCGAGGTGAGTTCCAAGTTTGTACGTAGTTGTATGCATTGATTTTTAACTTATTAATTATATACATCTGAGGGATGAAGAAAATGTGTTAGATAGTGAATTTGAGCATTTGTGCATTTCAATTCACTTTTAATGTTAAAATATTATTATAATTGTATGTTAAAGGTTTTGAACAAAATACAGCACACAAATGAAAAACATTTATGTATGGTTAGTTTATTGTTCTCAGAGGTATTGTGTAAAAAAATATAATGTACAGTACAGGTCATATTATTGGTAGGGGTCTGTACAGCTTTGAATATCAGAAGCAGAATTTAACCTGCAGGGTGTTGAATATTCACCTCAAACACTTTTTGATATGTTGGTGTAAAACACAAAAATCATTCAAGATATAAACAAACAGTTTTTTTACTGTATGCTTTTTACCCATGAATATTTCATAAGGATTTGTTACAGAGGGTATTGTTTCATACTGAAAACAGTTATAATATCACCAATAACTACAAAATATGTTAACATGACAATATTTATATTTTATACACATGTTGGATTCCATACCTAGCAATGATTTTGATATCCAGCATTATAACCAAACTGTTGGGGTGGTTTGGTGGAAGACTCAGGGTTATGAACGGGTTTCTGGGACATCAGTTCTGATACACAGGTTTCATTGCCCAGGCACTTTTGTAGGAGCTGTGAATATATTCTAAGTGGACATACTTCTCTGACTCTTTAAGTATGGTACTGTATTCTGGAATGTAGATTTGGTTTCTTGATGTGACGTTGTAGGTTATTCTCCTCCCACCTCCCATTATATTGAATAAGGCCTAGGTACAGATTGGTGTAAGGGAACTGAATTTCAGGTAGCGAGAGAGAGGAAGGAGAATGTTGTAAGCAGAGTGTGGTTGCTTATGAACATCCCTAAGGAATATCACACAGGTCCCAAAACTCCCCCGGGGGCCACGGTGATGTTGCATATGGGAATCATGCTGGAAGATGCCGCAGGTCAGCAGGTTTTCTTGCGGATATCCTGTCTCCCCTGCCCTTTGCATTCTGGTGCTGCCCCATACTCACCTCGCTTCATCCTCATCAGCTGTCAAGACCTTGATGTTAAGAGCTGCCTAAATTTCTGTACTCAACACTGCTAGACTCCCATCTTGTATGAGATTGAAGTGGGTTGGACACTTCCCTCATCCACCAATCCTCTCTCTCCGGGATGTACACGGTGGAATGAATGGAGGTTGGTGAGTAGGGTTAAGTTGCATTTTTCCTTCAATGTGTCCTAGTGTGGGTTGCAGGGTATTGTTCTCTGCAGGGTGTCCATATTGTGGTCAAGTGACTACAGACTGTACGGCCATCATGTGGAGTATGACTCTAGCACACACTCTGCGGCTGCAAATTGTCTTTTGGCTCTAAGATCTAGATAGATTTTTGGCCAGTCCCCATTGAGTGTCTCCTGGAATAGAGAGAAAGAAAGTGATGAGAAGGGGGAGATAGCAGAGAGGTAGTCATGTAGTTTGGTAAAGGAAGGGAAGTTGTGGGGGTATGCAATTTTTCCCATTTGTTACTGTTGCTATAGCTAGTCTAAGCAAGGTTGGCTTTTCTGGGTGTAGCATGGTGCTGAAAGGGCTAGGGCAGCATAGTCGGCATGACAGCTGAGGTTTACAGGAGAGCTCGAAGGCTAACTGTGTTACCAGTGGATCGTTAGAGCTTCCCAAATGTTTGCATCTTCTTCCAGAGTAGAGTATATTAAGTTTGGTAGCCGACAAACAACTGCTAATTTTTTTGGGTTCTGCTTGCAGCTGTATACCCCTGCAGTGGTGGTGTACTGGATGAGGAGTGTATGGACGTTTAGAGGCATAGCCTTCCATCTCCACTTTGCAATTGCTGCACATGAATGATTCGCACAATATGGGATGGAGGTAGTGGAAATTTCTCATGGAGCAGGGAGATAGAATTGTGTGGGTGACACTAGCATGGAGTTAAGGGCAATGCACTGCCTATTCAGTCATTGCTGTGTCCTTCAACATCTCTGGTTATAGATCTCTGCTGCCTGGGCTGCAAGGAGATCTCAACAGCATTATCCTTGGTATGACTTTGATTTAAGTTGTCAATGTTGGGATGGCAGTAGGTTTTCTACACTTCCTGAAGTGCTGCTTTGTTGGCTGTGGTTTAGGTGTAGCTTTGCTCCTGTAGCTGCTTCTCTTCTGTGGCTGGGTCACCCACTTCTCGGAGGGTTTGTTCCTCTTCTTCCTCCCCTCTTCTCTGTGTCCGGTATGGTCTGCCAGTGGTTTGCCCTAGCCGGGGTTGCTCCCCAGCCATAGTCACAGTGACTCCTTTGCAGCAGTTGGCCCTTCTAATCTATATAGCAGCACTGCTTATGTAATGGACTCAATACCTGGGTGCTTAGATGACTTTTTACTTTTTCTGTATTACCCAAAGTTTTGCTGTCCACCATACCTCTGGTGGAACTACTGAACTGGTCATGTCTATCTAGCGTAGTAAATATGTGTACAATCTACCGTACAATGCTTATGGATTTGAACGATACTCAAGAATTCATCTGTTGTGTCTGGTACCCTACTCACATTTACAATCTTGACTCTAGCCCAGGTGCAGCAATCTCTTTTTTGCAATATTTTCTCAAAGCAATATATACTCAAAGCCCTAACAATTTCTCCTCAATTCTTTTATTTCTTGCTTCTACCTTTCATTTGTTAGAAAGTGCTCTCTTGCCGTTGGCATGTATCACCAATGGCTTATAGCCAGTTTGGGCAAATAGCTGGGCAGTATACGTGTCTTGACATAGACCCTTATAAGTTATGTTAAAGTTGTATCTCAGGCCTATAGCAAATAAGCTTTATTACTTATACGACTTTGAAGCTTTCTCTGCAAGTTGCTCAGTGAATTGATTGGTTTGGTTCATATAATTTAGTCTCTGAACACCTGGAAAAGAAGACGTGGCAAAATTTATAGAATTGGCAGCTAAAGGCCTCTTCCTAACTCAGATTTTTAGAGACACATGTCTCACAAAACTAATCGCACGGTAGATATCTTCGTACTGGCTCATAGAACTTGGGATAGATTTGGGAGTACACTTTAGGTCCTCGTGCACTGGACACATCTCAGATTGGATGGTATCAGAAACAGCATGGAAAGCCAACGGTGTTCTGAGGGTCTCTCCCACAACTGCATCAAAATGGTTTTGCACGGCCAACCTCCCCCACGATTCCTCCAACTCTCCTCTTAACCCTTTTAGAAAGTTCATGTTTGTTTCACATTCGCATACACTCACATGCAATCACCCATGCCACACAAAGCATTGAAAATATTATCAAGTACTGTTTATTCTTGTAAACAGCAGTGTAGGGTGGAAATTTAAATTTTAGCATACAGTTAATACTTAATATTTTGACTGGAACAATATAAATTATGTAAAATAAATTGTGTAATATAATTTATTTTACATAATTTATATTACACTGCTGTAAACAGTACTTGATAATATTTTCAATGCTTTGTGTGCCATGGGTGATTGCGCATGTGAGTGTATGCGAATGTGATAAGACAAACACAAAGTGAATGTTTAATACTTGTAAATGCAAGTGTGCAAGTAATATCAGGCTTTGTCTATGGATATATTTCATTATATAACTAATTTAAAAAAAATTTTATGACATGCAATAAAAAAAAGTGTTTTTAAACCACATCAGTGGTCAGTCAAGGAGTATGAGTATTTGTATGAGTATTTTCATTTATTGCACAAATTTGTGAATTCTATATTATACACACACATACATGTATATATACTTACACAAATATATGTGTGAATATGTGTCTGTATAGTGATAGTATGTATAAGTTTTGTTCGCGTGGTATGCTATTACTGGTATCTGAGAGTAAGTGATATTTTTCACAAACAGAAAATAGCACAAATAACAGTTGTTCTTGGTGGGACGACACAAAGGACAAACAGCAGAAAAGTAGCGTGTCAGAAATAAATAAATAAAAATTTTTATTAGAAAAATACTAGCAATAACGTTTTATTCCCCTGTGTATTTCACGTGTATCAGAAATTCTGGATACTGAGGATAATTTTCTTTTGAGGATAAATATGACGTCATTGTTTTCAATACTAAGTGCACATTCTTGTGCATTTCTCACAGTATACCCAAACATCTTCTTGTCACCAATCTGTGTAAAAGCATATTAATTTTTGCAATCACCACTCCCAAGATTTTTTGACGTTTGTAATTTTAAATGGGTGTTTCTTTTTGTCTGGATTCTTCTTTTACTATTTATGCTGTACCTCTGCAATAGGAGCAGAATTGGCTGTTCTTATAGCAAAAATAACAACTGCTACCATGTCAACAGCTTGCAGAAAAGTGCTTCCAGTAACATGGTTGTGCAATAGGAGAAAAATAGCAGAAATCGTGCTAAATACGAACACACACATATTGCCCCTGTGTCAGTGAATATAAGTACAAGTACCATTGATTGCTTTAACTGTTGAGGCAAGAAGTGCCCTTTTATACAGATGTGTATTAGTAAACAAATATAATTAAAAATTGCAACATGTTTTGGAAACATGTGACTAAATTGGACCCGGGAATTTTTGATGCGAAAGAAAAAATTGGAAATATAACATGCATGGTCCATCGTAAATAATGTCTGTAGAAGCCCTTAAAGGTGAAGTTCGAAAAGTATATTCATTGCGATATTATGAAAAGTACTTGTGTTTGAAGAACAAAATTTGTTATATGAATTAATTAAACCAAAATTATGGATAAAATGAAGATATGGTATGTTGTACTCACCTCCAACATGAAAAAGATAGTTAGCACCCTGTTGTTGCATTCAACTTTGTTACCTTGAGGTAAAATGGGTGTGTGATGCCATTGTATTAAGTAGTACGTCATAATTAGTCAATAAGGCACTCTTGTTGCAACTCTCTAGAACCCACCATTCTGGTGTAAAATGCACAGAAAGGTATCAGTTGTAGCAATATACTATGGCCTGTTTGGTAGGCAATACATCCTTCACCCAGAAGTAAACACATGCTGCTGTAATATTATGTTGCACGCTGAATAATTATCGCCAAGAATAAACAGGCAGTAAAAAAATTACAATTATTAAATGTGCTACATCAACATTTTGTTGTGTTCAATGGCACATTATTGATGCGTGTCAGGTTAGATTAACAGTCACGATGGTCGAGGATTCTGTCCGCTAGACCAAAAGCGGGGTGGTTGAGTTTAGATAGGCGGCGATAGGCAAGGGGTATTGGTTAGTACTTACTTACTCCTGCTTCTTGGGTGCCATGGTTGTGGTAGGTTTTGTCCAGATGTAGTAAGCGTGGCCCACACCAAAACTGTGATTCCACAGGTGAGATTCCTTGGTCCAGAAGTGGATGTTGTCCCAGCAGAATCTAACTTCCGTACTGGTCAACAGTTCTCTTATAACGGGATGACACGTTGGGTGAATGCGTATACACGGAGATACGAATAATACCACAACCAGAACAGTCGATGCTGACTCATGCCTGAGTTGGGCGGCACTGTCCTGTTCCGCCTGCCTGTCTGGTGTGGGTTGAGGAAGTGTGCTCAACTGTCTGGCGGCAAGGAGCACTGTGTGTCGCTCCCTACATTTTCGGCCGTGCGGTTTGAAATCAGTATGGGTTTTGATGGTCCAAAGAGGGGTTGGCAAACTGCCATTAGTGTATCTGTGCTTGCTGGGGCTTGGGTAGCTCCTTAGTCTGCTACAGGTGTGGCAGCTGTCAACTGGAGCTGGAGTTGAGTTGGGCTCGTGGAGTGCTTCTGGCTTGGCTGCACTGGAACTAGGGGTTGGCGAGTCCTAGCGATACGTCATGTCCCTGACGGATGTCAGTGACCGGTGGGTGAGTTCGGCCGACGGTCTTGACGGGAGGCTGGAATAAAGCTGTAGAGGGACCTGGGAGGTGAGGCTTCTCCAGCTGGTGGGCGGCGAGCATGTTCTTACTGGTTACACTGTAAAGTGCAGTTGGAACTGGATTGCTCCTCCCGTTAGCGTCGGTTGTAGTAAGGGATGGGTTGATACTACATTTTCTTGATACTCAATACCAGTTTCGATACCAAAACGTCTCACGATACTCAACACCAATACTTTTCTCAATTCTGAATTAAAATTGTCATGTACACAAAACAACTTGGCCAAGAAAATTGCTGATTTTATTGGTGTCATTGAGACACACTGAAACAATATAAAAACCCACATTTCACTGGAAACAAATGGTGTACGGCCTGTAACCCAAACTTCTTTAACCAATGATAAGCCAACACAGTCTCCTTCAATTCTATAGAATCATGTTTCCACAGTAAAAGCTGTAATCACACTTTGATGAAAATGATAGCTCAGTACACACTTATTTTGCTATTTAGCAGTTTTTAAATTTTATTTTGAGACTTCAAGGAAATTACTGTAATGTTATATAAATATTGTAATTATCTGATACACCCGTCGTGACCTAGCTCACGGAATATGCAGGCAAGGCCACGACAGGTGTATCAGATAATTATGGTATTTATTTTTGGGAATATTTAATAATGCAGTTGCATCAGATAATTATGGTATATGTGGGATGTACAATAACTACTCAATTTGCTCACTCGTGCCTATTGGCGCTCACTCGCAACTCTCTACCTGATTTTATTGTACCTGATATTATATATAGAGTCCATTCCCCACTGGAAGCAACTTTCTCGGAACCCTGCTAAATATCTACTTGCAGGCCCGTTCCATATCCTTTCGCCAAATGTAAACAAACATTGCCATGTGACTGCCATGTAGCATCTATCAAAATCACTGTTTACATGCCATTGTGTGTGTACATGTATTCATATACTTTCGCTACACATAAACATAAACATTGAAATGTGACTTCTACTTTTATACCTGTCAAATGTGTTGTTTACTGCTTACAGCTTTTCAAATAATTCTGTCGTAGGTCTATTTCAAAAACCATTTTGTACAAATATTCACAGTTCAGGTCTATAACATTATTTAGGTCAGCTTTATGATGTTTTAAAATGCCTGAATTGACGATAGTTCTTATGGTTATGTTACATTAACATATTTGTTTTTCACAACATAGCACATTACACATAATGCACGTTAATATTTTGCAAGGAATGTGTTTAACACTGTTACAACTGTGGGGTAATGAACTATAGTATTTAACTTTTTGTTACTGATATGTGTTGGGTTATTGCTTTAAAAGGACTGCCTCAGTTCGAATAACGAAGGAATAACCAGTCCAACGAAAAAGAGACATTATAAAATCAACCACGCAACTCGTGTCACTCATTTTTTGTCATACGAACTTAAAATGTAGCAGTGAACATGCACACAAATAAGCCCACCATTACGTTTATTCCGCTCATATTTATATGTATTGCTACTTACTGTGTATTAGGTTTATTGAAATTTATTGGTGCTGGGCTTGGTTATTTTGTTGGGATTGGTGGCAAATCACGTTACACGATTGTGTTTTAAACACCCAGGGCAAAGGCACAATGTTGTGATAAATAAACAGACGTGGATGTAAATAAATAACTTCGTCATAAAAACAGTTAACATTTAAAACGTATAAATAGTTCACATCAAATATTTAAAGTCATGCGCACACATAGATCCAGCGTAACGATCACCATGTAGCCCCGCGACACTATTTCACACGCAGCGGTTAACGAAATGCACCGGAACAGTATATTTATTACTGCTGTGGAAACACAGCTTTATCACAACATCGTAACTTGCTTAGGTATGTTTAAAAAACATGTCTACAAATGTTATGTGGTAATTTGAAGTATTTTTCAGAGTAAGTATAATATCTACGCTTCATTTTGTGTGTGTGCATGTGTGCGTGCATGCACGCATGCTAGATTTTTATTTAGTCTCATGGTCGGCAATGGACACAGTCCAATCAAACCATCATAACATGAACTCTCCATTACTAAACTTCAAAGACAAAAACGTGAGATTTGTGGAAGCTGGATTGAGGTGTACGTGTTGCTGCTATAGTGCTGGAGTATGGTATTGGTTTAGGCAAATGTGGTGAATTCTGTATTTGACTCCACTCTCGTGCAATCACTAAGGCCGCAATGTTCAGGTTGACATGTGCCCCTCTTGGTTCTTACTGGGCAAGAGGTTTTTACACTGACCACCCTCTCTGTGTCAGCGAATGAGAGGGGAATCAAACCCCAGAGTGATGTGGAGTGATATGAATTCCCTCCCAGGGAGTTTCACCTTCAACACGACCAAGGTTGTCAAAAGGTGGGACACCAGCATTCCTAGGGGTAAAAATGATGATTAAGTCGGTAATTACACAAGGGTGATAGTGGCGGTGGATGATCTGGCCAATGTTATGGGGCTCTCCGCAGTGGCCTCGTCGAACAGCGTGCGGGAATAAAGTTGGCCAAGGTTGGGTTTCGCTTGATTTGGGAACGACCTTCGGTGGGAGTCAAACCCTGATGGTTTTCCCGTATGCCAACTTTATTACAGACAAATTCGGTAGATCCACCACGGGCTGGTGTCGAACCCTGACTAACTTGTCGGATACTAGCTTGATAATACTAGAATGGGCTGGATCTGCCTGAACTGGGGGACCTGATGGTCAGGAATATTTATAGGCAACGGAACCTCTGATGGTCCATGATGGGTATTCTCATGGTTGTCCTCTGGTGGACACCAGCCTTACCAATGATCTGGTGGGGATTCCTGTGTAGGTGTCACAATAGATTCGTAACATAGCGGTATGTTCTCTGGCTCACTGGGTAGCAGCTCTACTGAATCAGAGTCTAGCTCTACTTAACTCTGATTCACAATATTATTATCAGTTGCAGTCTGCCGGTGTAGGGCGCGTATCTCACAGCGCCTCTGGCAGCTCCTAATTCTGCCATGTTTATTGTGCATCGGAAATGAAGCCATCTACCTTTCTGCAGACATAACAGTCCTGGGGTGTACGACTTGACAGTCATACCCAGAGACCTGTTGTGTGATGGGCAGTCAAGGTATCGAGGCTTACGCCGAGTAACAGTTGAGGGGACACTGGAAACCCAGTGCCCCTGCAGGCTTATATGCCAATCCCTTCAGGCCCCGTCTCCTTTGGAGTCCAGTACAATTTACAACTGGTTACCGATGTATTCAATTATTGCACAATTAAATACACACTTAATTAAAAACCACAAGAAAATAATAAAAGGAGAAACTAATGCTACAATTACGGTAGGCGAAACAGAGGTTTTATATTCACGCAATATTTATTACGGTGACTAAAGAAAAATGGAAAGTCCTAGCTAATTGAATACATTTTAAAATTAGCTGCAAGATTAATTGAAATAATTATTACAACCTGAAAACAGGCAAAGGCAAGCCTGATAAAATAATATAATAAAAATGAAAGAATTTTAATGTGATGCTATTTACAGCGTGTGACTTAGAAAGGGGTTTGTCCAGGGCATGCTAATAACTGGACGACCTGCTACTGCGGGAGTCAAAGGAAGTTGACTGTGGTAAAGGAGTAGTGGGTACAGATGGTTAGATTACCGTCTGGAGAGAGTGCTGAAGCCTTACGGTCAGCTGGTATGGACAAGCCTTCGCAAGCTGGTGGGCTGGAGTGCTGGCAGCCTTCACAAGTTGCTGACTGGAGAGAGTGCTGCCTTCTCAAGCAGCGGCAAGCCCAGCATCTCTGCTGGAGCATGGTGCTGGACCTCCTTATATACTGAAAAATCCCCTGAGTGATCCTTCCGGGTGCTGGGGGTAGAGTAGCCTTCTGGTGCAGGACTGGGTTTCTCAGGGCGGCTGGAATACTGCTTATTTCTTATCTCCCCGCTTGGAGGCAATGACAAATTTAAACACCTCGTCCTGAGGCTGGCAGTTTCTGACGTCACAAGGTCACGGGGGTGCTGCCATCTCGGGGGTCTGTTGGAACTTCTTCCGTGGCTAACTGAAGGGTGGTGGATTATCAAAAATATTTAATTTATTCATAGGGGTGGCGCTTGCATGCGGGATTCCGGGCGGGCAATGCATTACCTAATTAATTGTGTTAATTACTTTTATGTATGTGGCGGTTCAAAGCTTTGTGTCTGCTTGCTCGCTACATGTAATCATTTCTGCTACTCTTAATGACTTCCCCTGAGTGAAGGTCGCTCGTAAATGGGGTGAAGTCGCCTGTAGAGAGCGCATCTGCTCTGCACAGCATGTTGGCATGCTTCAAGGTATTGTAAACAGATACATTAACATCGTTGCTTGCATGGCAAGTGTCATATAAAATGTACATAATACTATAGTGAATGGGAGGCTGAGTTATTTTCCTTTTACCACAAATTTTAAATAAATTAAGTAGTGTATTAAGTAGAGATGGGATGATTAATGTTTTTTTTTTTTTTATTATCGATTCTCGACTATTACTCTTAAGAAGCTCGAATTCTCGATTATTCAATTCTCAATTATCTTAGTTCCAAGAAAAATTGTACAACTCCAAAGTGCACAACAATAAAAACAAATGATAATGAAAAAGAACAGGACCTCTGCAGTTCTTATGTAATACTCAACATTTCTTGCTATTCCTTAAAAATGGAATGTGTGTGTGGTGTGTTTTTTTTTTTACCATTAATTCACAAATTATTAATTACTTTACAATAACTTTAATAGGTAATATTCTTTTTACATCACAAATACTGTTTTTTGAAATAAATTAAATTGGAATTATAAAATGTTTTAATACTTCCCAGTATATACACTGAAAAGCATCCAAGCGCAAATTGTATTTATGTAGGCCTAGTCTTTTTCATGGAAGAAGTTTTTTGCAATGTGAAATGTTATTGAATACTTCACAAAAATTGACTGCAACTACTGGGAATATGAATACCGTATTTACCCGAAAGAAAGATGACACAGAATCTAAAACCACCCCTTCCTAAAAATATTTTTGGGTGAAAATATTTAAACCTGAATTCAAGACTACACCTGTGAAGTGCTGAAAAAATTATTTAGGTTGAAGTATTTTTGCATTATGACAAACCCTTCAAGAAGAAATGCTATTATATGAATAATATTATATATTTTACTTAGGCTACATTTAAAGAAAAGCTAATCGCAATGAAATAGGTATGTCTAACCTAGATGTATGGTAGCAGCATTTTTCTTACACTGTAAAACTTTTGTGGGTGTTATATACCTATTCGTGACTTGAGCCGCCACCCACCGGTGACATCAGATAAGTGGCCCTTGTCAAAGTTGACAGGTCTCAGCACTACAAAAATTCGTACAACCAGAGGACACGCAGTATTTAAGCATGAAAACCCTTTGTTAAAATCGCCTAGGTTTTGAATTTAAAATGATTCCCGAATTGTAGGTGACCCCTCATTTTTTATATTCCTTTTCTGTGTAAACATCTCGTCTTCCTTTAATCGTATGTGATGTTCTTTTTCATGTTCTTTTGCATCCGAAACTAATACTGTTTCCAAATATCAACATAGACACTTCGAAAAAAAATTAAATATATTAATAAAATTCAAAGGTTTATATTAGACATAAAATTGAATATGAATATTTAATTATTCAAAATGGTATTCAAAAATTTTAATATTTGCACAGGCCTACTTATTTAACTATAAACTTAATATTTTGCAATAATAATCAAAATAATTGAAAATTAATAAATTCATACTTCCTTTTGATTCTCGATTATGTCGATTACAGCAAAAATTGAGGTAATCGAGGAATTGAGAAGTTGAATTTCCCACCCCTAGTATTAAGTTTTATTTCTGGTATGCTATCCCATTATTTAACTGCTGTCGTCATTCTAAGTGGGAGGTGTGGGGGAGGGTAAGAAACGTGTATATGGTATTATTGTACACATTAAACATAAATGGGGTTTTGTAGAAAGGTTATTCAATAATAATTTGTTTTCACAAATCCGGGGGTCGTAAATCCCGAGCCCCGGACTGGGCGAGAGTTTGCTATATTAGATCTGAGACATAATGTGTACATTTCAGGTTTAGCAACATCATGTGTTTTGGCATGCCAATATTTCTTACGTGTTATTTGAAATACTATTATAAGATAATTTAATTTTGTTCTTGGACAGAAACTCAAGTACTCACAGTCTAGTACTTGTCAATGGGCGCACACACACACACACACAAAGGATGACACATTTTTGCATGCTGGCTAGGCCAGCTTTATCGGGCAGGGAGTTGTAGTGCACCTCTATGTGTCACCCTTCTTTGTGTGTGAGCCTGTTGACAAGTACTAGCCTGTGAGTACTTGAGTTTCTGTCCTTTTATATATTTTTTGTAGCCTGGCAGTCTACTTGTAACCCTTACTTAGTTTTGTTTGTGTAATTTGTGTGCGGAAAATTGATGATGATGATGATGAATTTTTGTGTTAAATTTATTGGTATTTCTCGTAATGTATTTAGTCTTTGTAATTTCCTGTTTTGAAATAATCTGTACAAACTCTTATTATTTTCTGTTGTATCGAAAAAATATATTTGTTCACCATAGAAATTATTAATGCAGTGTTTGTTTTCAGTTGACTCGTCAGCTCATTCTAGAAGACCTGAGAGTGGTGAAAACACTATGTGTACCATGCTTTCCTCCACAGTATGATATTATCAACAAGTTTGTTCACATGTATCACAGTTCTCTTTCTGCACATGTAAGTTTTAATTTTATTTGGTTATTTTTTACGCTGTGAAAACCTTTTAAAATATTGTTGTATGTACATATGCCTGAGGGGCATATCGGAGTTCGTGAGTGATGGAGGTCGTAATAAAAATAAATAAAAGAAACTAAATTTGATTTCTAATTTATTCACTATAATATTATCTATGGCATTAATTAGCTGTCTCCACTTTTACTCTTTTTATTTAACAGTGAGCGCAGTATTCGTCTATTTCCATTCTAATTAATGCCCTTCTTAATTATCTTTGTTGGTTACAGTCAATTATCTCATACTCATTATCAACACATGTTCAGTCTATCTTCTGCAGCCATAATTTATAATGTCTTTCACTCACGCGTCTAGTCCAATAGTCCAGCCTGCCAGCCGCACACTCCACTGCTGAATACCTGCAGTCGTAGATTTACCTTTTGCTGGTCGCTGCTTATTCTTCTTTCGCCCAGAACTCAGCCACTCATTCATTCATCAACTCCAACTCAAACTCCCGGCCCAGAAACCTGCTGCAAAATTTGTAGTGTCGCACCTTATCATCTGGAATGTTCAATGCACTTGAGATGTGCTGAGAGAACGAGGTCAGTAATCCAGAGCATTCTTCAGATATCAGCCAAAAACAATATGACCAGAATCTGTGGCACGTATCTGAAATTTGAAACCAGTAATAGCCCTGTCCTTGCACCATCCCTATCGTATAACAACTCTCCTTCTCTTCCACTCACCCGCGCACGATGCAAAGCAGTAAGAGTTCAACATTGGGATCGTTCTACAGTGCCAGCCAGTCTATGTGGACAACCTTCGGTTTCGCCCCGAGAGCCTGGGTGACAAATCCGAAAGACAGCATCATTGATCTTTTTCAGAATCCTATGGGGGCCTTCCCAACATTCTTTCTATAGCTTCGAGCAGTAGCCTTTTCTCCTCTATGGGTTGTACAGCCACACCAATTGTCTTCTTTTAAATACATTGCCGGACATTCTCCTATCATACAGCGTCTTCATCCTGTCACTATTTATTCTGAGGTGCTTTTGAGCAAAATAATGAATGCCAACAAGTCTGTTACATAATTCACTGGCTTAAATTATGGGCTGCAGTTTCCTTTTCTGTCAGTCGGCCAAACAATAGGTCACTGGGGAGGCGTCGTGCTGCTCTAAACAGCATCCTTACTGGTATTACCTTATTCGACTTGCAAACTGCAGAGCTGTAATCAAGAAGAAACAATGACACCTTTGTATCCCAGTCCTTTTGGTTGGCTGCCACAAAGATCGACAGGTACTGCTCAAGAGTTCAGTTAAGCCTCTTGACCATTCCATCCAACTGAGAGTGTAGGGCTGTAGTCCTAGTCTTTTTCTTCCCCATAATTTTCATCTCTTCCTAGAAGACAGCAGCTTCAAAGTTTCTTCCCGGATCAGAATGGAGTTCTATTAGAACCAGAAACCTCGAAAAGACATGTTCTAAGAGTGCCTCAGCCACAGTATGTGCTTCCTGGTTCAGGAGGGGAATTACCTCAGGCCACGTAGTAAAATAATCGTGAGCCACTAGTAGATATAGATTACCTCGCTGTGACAAGCAAAGGGCCCAGAATATCTACTTCCATCCTTTCCAATGGGGCTCGAACATCATATTTCTGGAGGTGACCTTGTCCTCTGGTCCTTGGGCCCTTCCTTGCAGTGCAGGTGTTGCACAATCGGCACCACTTCTCAACATCATCCCGACAGTGAAGCCAGTAGAATCTCAGTCTAATTCTATCAAGTGTCTTACTAACACCAAAGTGCCTACTGGCTGCCTCATAATGCAGTTATTTTAAAACTTCTGGAACTCGTCGTTCTATAAAGATCAACTGTAAACATGTGTGTATTCCATCATTACTTTCCCAGTTTCAGTAAAGTACACTATTCTTCAGTATGAGGGAATTCCACTGTGCCCAGTATGCTTTGAGTGCTGCGCTCAGACCAGATATATCTTCCCATTTTGGCAGACAGCCAGTTTCTTTCCACGTTAATAATAGCTGCAATGTGGGATCATTCAGCTGGTCTTTCCTTATACCCTTATCACTCCAGGTAGGTGTCCCATCACAAAAAAGAGAACCTTGAATTCTTGTCCTCTGTACCTTCAGCGATTCACCAATCTTTACTTACTGACATTCGCAATAATGGCAAAATGGCTCACATGGTCTCTTAGAAAGTGAATCTGTGTTGTTGGGAAGGTGTCCAAATTTTTGCTGTATTTCAATGTCATATTCTTGAAGATGCTATATCCACCAGGCTATTTGACCATTGGAGTTCTTAAAATTTTGTAGCCAGCGTAATCAAGCATGGTCGGGGTGGAAGTGTGAAATTGCCTTCACCATGGCCAAAAGCTACCTATGTGTAACACAGTAATTTTTCTCAGACTTATGCAATATCTTCCTGAAGTATTCTAGTAGTCTTTCTTTTCCATCTTGAACCTGAGATAACACAGCCCCAATGCCTACATCTCACTTTTCAGGAAACCCAGGACTGGAGGAGATATCAGGGTTTCCTTTAGTTTTCTAAAAGCATCTTCACACTCAGTGGTCCAGTGAAATCTCCTTTTGCTTCAGTCAGTTCGTGTAGTGGCTTGGCATTCATGGTGAACCCAGGTACAAATTGACTGTAGCAGGCACATAATCTCAGAAAACTCCATACTTCAGTTTTATCATGTGGCGTCACCAATTTATTATTGCTTTGGTCTTCTCAGGGTCTGTTTCAATTCCATGTGCTGACACTACATGTCGCAAGAAATTTGTTTTCTTTGTGAACAGGTGGCACTTCGTAGGAACCAGTTTAACGTTATCTGCTGCCACTTTCTGGAATACAGTCTCTAAGCGTGATAGGTGCTCTTCAAATGTCCTTCCTATCAACACTATCATCTAGGTACACCTGACAAATATCTAATGGCAAAACATTTTCCATCAGGCATTCAAAAGTGGAAGGGGCATTACATAATCCGAAAGGCATAACTTTGAACTGACAGGTTACTTTTTTTTGGACACAAAATGCAATTTTCTCTTAGTATTCTGGGCCACTTCGCACTCCCAGTACCCACTCTTCAGGTCCAAAGTAGAAAACCATTGTGAACCTGCTAGGTTGTTTAATGTGAAAGCTCTCCTTGGAAGCGGATAAGAGTCTTCTTGTCACATTATTAAACTGGCTATAATCTACACAAAACCTCAAAGTGCCATCTTTCTTCTTAACAAGTACAATGGGTGATGACTATGGGCTAACTGATGGTTCTATCACATCTAACTCCTTCATTTCCTTCAGAATACCTTCAACCACCTCGTGCAAAGCTAGTGGCAGTCGTCCTTCTCCTGTCGCCAGTTAAGATTTTCTTTAGTTCGTCCTAGCAGTTCATCCAATACTTCTGGTAGAGGACATTCTAGTTGGTCTTCTCTAGAATCTTTGAAAGTACCTGTGTGACCTGCTTGCAAACATCAATCACTGTCCCCTCCTCAAGGCGATTGGCTCTATCGGACAAATGTATTATTCTAACTGGAAAACTGTCAGAATTAGGAGAGACCAAACTTTTTGCTACAACAACTTTACCTGACAGGACACCAATAGTTTCTGCGGGCTCAATTAGACCCAAATGTCTGACAAACTTTCCTTGACGTCTGCCTGAAATGACAATTTCACTAGAAGTGGACAGCACAGTGGGTTGACCACATACTACCGGAAAGCTAACTGGGGAGGACAAGTCATGCCATACTAACACCACCAACTCTGTACTACCTATCTGTAGCACACCAAGTTGAGTATCGATACAGCACCCAGTCTACGTAGTACATCAATCCCCAAAATACATTTATCCTCTATTTCTGTTATGTAAACATCAAGCTCTATGCTAATGTCACCAAGCTTCAAGGTCACTTTCATCTTACCTTTAACTGGTGTGGTCTCACCTGTTACTGTAGTCAAATAGTATCATTCCATGTAGTCGTTGGGCAATCACTGGGGGTATGGCCTGAGGATGTCTGGTCTTACTACAGTTATCATCGCCCCCAGTTTCAATGACCATCTGGCAAGGAACATCATTATTCCCCTCCACAAGTATTGCATCCCAATCCTGTTTTTATGACCGTGCATGTAAGGACATTGTGGCCTTTCCTCCAACAATCAGACACATTCATCCCCTAAGATCGGAGTTAATAAGTTTTCCGAATGAGCTGTATTCTCACCTGCCTCTCGCTGCCTCTTACCCTGCTGCTGCTGCTGCTGTGGGCAGTAGGCTCTCAGGTGCTCCACCGTCTGCATCTTCTTCAGTGTCTTTGATAATCTGTCATCGTCTTCATTCAGTGTCACTGCCCGTACCAGATGTCGGGGTGCTTCCTCTGTCTTGCTGACTCCACCTCCAGTGCTTGGGCCAGGTCATCCTGCATGTTATGGGGTGCAGCTAGACATACTGCTTGTCATACCTCCGTATTGGTGATAGCATCAATGAAGAAGCTGACTGTGATAATGTCGCGGGTCTCAGGGTATCCTTCCAGTGATAGATAGGAGAGCCGCACAATGTCTTGCAGTAGTTCCTGCAGTAGCTCCCCTGGTCGCTGGGTGCGGCTTCACGGCTGTGCATGGTGGGCATGTTGCAGTTACCGGTTGCCGAAACGTAACTTCAAGGCCAACACCCGTGTGGGGTACTCTAAGTCTATGTGGCTTTGGCAGAGGCTGTAGTTTGTTCAGTGCGGGGCCTCTCAGTACAGCAGCGAGGTAGTAAGTCTGCCGTTCTGTTGTCCAGCCATTAAGGGTAGCAACTATTTCAAACTGGTGTTGGTACTCCTGCCATGAAGTCTGGTCATTGTAAAGGGCGGGCTTAATTGAGACCCTCTTCTCCACTCCTGGCTGCACGACACCAATGCTGCAGATCTTCGTGCTCTCCTCCAAGGCTACTGCATTGGTTTCATCTTGCACTGCCTCTTCACTTTTCTCAACTGTCAATGTGGTGGGGGTAGAATTCCACTGCTGAAGAATATCCTCCAACTGCTTCTCTACTGCACTTATCTTCTGTGTCATTTCATTCTCGACACTGCCCATTCTTTCACTTACACTATCCATTCTTCCACTGATACTGTCTATCCTTCCACTGATACTGTCTATCCTTCCACTGATACTGTCCTTCCTGTCATTTACACTGTTTGCTATTTCATTTACACTGTTCACTATTTCATTTGCACTGTCCATTCTTGTATTCACTAACTCACTAATGCCTTCTATTTCCCTGTCTACATTTACATTTACAGTATCTATTTTCTTGTCTACATTCTCATTAACAGAGTAAATTTTCGTAAGTACTAAATCACATTAGTTTCTGACTATTTACATTCTCGTTTACACTTACTACTACTGAACTTACTTGGTTATTTACATATTCTTTCAAGCTATTTACATTTACGCTCACTTGGCTACTTAGTCCCTTAATCAGTGCTTCCAGTTTCGCAGATATTTTCCTTGTTATCATTCACTGCGTCAGTTGTACAAAAAAAACAGTCTTTAATAATTTTCACCAACAAATATTATGATTAATTGATTTTTAAATGACTATTTGCCTGTAGTCTACCTTTATTTACAATTGATTACAATGAAAACTCTATCCATCAAATTTCAGGGGACTGTCATAAAAATTCTATAGATGCAAACATTCTGTAGATGTGGACTACACATGTTAGTTGACCAAAAAACACCCCAACCTCATTAAACTTTATGTTGAACACATTAATAGGCCTATGTTAGGTATTTGTCGAGTTTGAATTTTTAAAAATGCAATTGGGAATACTAAAGAAAAAATTCATAATACAGTAGAACCCTGTTATAAAGTTCTCAAGGGAACCAAAAGTGTTGACCTTATATGGAAAAAAAAAAACAATGCACTCTTAATTATTTTCGGTACTCACACTCAAACTTACTAAAAACCATATTCAAACACCTCTTTTGAAACCACGTGCACAGAAATAGCTGCAGACATAGCAGAAGTATTATCCATTGAGCAACTAACAACAGTTGCAGCTACTAGCGAAGAAATAAAAATGTCTTGAATATTGTGATTGATGAAGTGCAGTGAGTAGGATTGCCGTAATTTTGCATTGCCTTGTACTAACTTTCCAGGCATATTTATTAATTACATTTATACATAATGCATTAGTAACTTTCATGAAAAAATATTAGAGTGAAAAACTTGGAAGTGGTGTTGGTAACATCACATCGCGAATCAATATCTCAAAAATTTGACACTGCTGTTTCTTGTCATTGCTTGTCGTTACCAACATGGCTGCTGCCGTAAACATTGCAATTGTTTGCTGAACATCTAATAAAATTCTACTGTACATGTTTCATTTCCACATGTTTTCAGTCTTTTTTTTTTTGTGCTCTCTAAATACACAATGTGTAGTCTGGAACATCTATTGTTATTATTTATTATTTTTTGTTACAAAGTACGTGTTAAGTGTGACATTGTGACTAAATTAACATCATGTTATTTCTGAAGTGGTAAGTTATATAAATAGAACTAAATGCAGGGCAGTGAGACATATGCGAAAAGAGTATGTTTTGAACATTTATTTTATTTGCATTATCTATCAGTATTACTTGTGCATGTGTACATAATGTACTGTATACAGACTTTGTATGCCTTGGTGCATACAGTTGATACTTATACTTTTTTGTTAATACTTCATTCTTTAATGATCGGAGCATGTAATTTTCGGCGATGCTACAGAAATCTTTTTCCAATCAGTGCGATCAAAATTAAATTTTGAGTTCGGCAAAAACTAACTTTTTAGTATTACCTTATTTTGGCGTGTATAGGCCGCACCAGAAATTATTGGTAAAAATTAGGGATAGTTAATATTTCAAGTATAGACCGCACTGAATGTTTGTATTCCTGTAAATACTGTTAAGTCATAATTCCATACGAACATTATAAATTCCGACTATTTTTTTTTTTTTTTTGGAAACTGAGTTGAAACATATGAAAATGTACTATATACTGACAAATTTATAAATTTTTTTTTTTTTTTTTTCCCCGGCCTACACATGCTGAAATATGGTATTTACATAGGAATTTTGTCTGGACCACAGATAATGCTCTGTAGACACAGACTTTCTGTCTCTTCATCCATGTTCAATGGTTCAAGTTTCCACTATTATAACTAATTGCCTCCATCCCACTTCTGACACCAGTGTTACATGTATGGATGCCTGAGGGGCGTATCCGAGTTCGTGAGGAATGGAGGTCTTATAAAGAAAATAAAAGAAACTAAATTTTATTTCTTTATTCACTCTGCTATTTTCTACATCATTAATGAGCTGTCTTCACTTTTACTCATATTATTTAACTCTGAGTTCAATATTTAGTATCTCTTTCAACTCTAGTTAATGATCTTCTTAATTACCTTTTTTTTTACAGTCACTTAACTCATACTCATTATCAACATGTGTTCTGTCTATCTGTTGCCATCATTTATAATGTATTTCACTCATACATCTAGTCCAATAGTCCAGCCTGCCAGCCACATACGCCACTTCTGAATACCTGCAGTCGCTGACTCATTTTTTGCTGGTTTCCGCTCGTTCTTCTCTCGCTCGGAATTCCGCCACTCATTCGAACATTTTCAAATATTGACTGAAAACTGTATGACCAGAGTCAGCGGCATGCATCTGTAATTCAAAACCTGTCATTGCCTGGCCTTCCACCGTCCATATAATATAGCAACTCTCTTTCCTTTTCTTCCACTCGCCCACATACGATGCAAAGCAGTGAGTGCGCAACAATATGTACCACATCAAATAGTACATATAATAATGTTAAGTGAAGTGAAGAGATTTGAGCAGCTCTTAACATTAAGGTCTTGAGAGCTGATGAGGGTGTTTGAAGTGAGTATGGAGCGGCACCGGAATGGAAAGGTGAGGGAAATGGGAGATCGCCAAGAAAACCAGCAGACCAACAGCATCGTCCAACACAATTCCCATATGCGAAAATCTGGAATGACCTGGCCAGGGATTGAACCTGGATCACCTTGGTGGGAGGCAAACAGGCTAACCGCTCAGTATAATGTTAAGTATTTATTTTAAATGCAAAGCTGTCCATTTGTGTGGTTTGTACAGTAATGAGTTTGTATACTATTAGTTTTGAGCTGGTACCAATGCTCAATATTAGTAAAAACCAGTCAGTTATCACAATATCGGAACCATCCGAACTTAACTTTTTTTAAAACTAATACTGAACACAAATATTGTCTAGGGTTGGTTCCAGTTACTGGTTCGTGGTTATACTGGTTATTAATGAGAACTGCGACAGGAAACTAGTGTTTGGTTTGACGCATGACACGTTCCCGCGTATTGGGCATGCACTGTCTACTTTACGACTTCGCCCCATCATTGAGCACCAGCGCTCACATGGGCAAATTAAACTTGCAGCAGTACAATAACTCACGAGCCTACGGGGTCCAGCAATGAGCGACTACAGACACGTGGTTGGGTAAAATTGTACTGTTCACCTCTAAAGCCATCACATGGTCGCCTACTCCCCAATGTGGGATTTTACTGTTTGACGAGCTGTCGACACCCTGCCCTCAGATAAGCAAGTTCCAGGTGTTGCTGGAGGATGGCAGCTCCCATCCCACAAGATCATCACAGCCTCCAGTGCCTCACGCCGAGGCAATAGATATGTCAATAGCCTCCAGCCCAGGAGATAACAAAAGGGTGGCACAGCCATCAAGCCAGAATAAACTACTCATGTGGAAAGAGGCTAGTTATCCCCGTGCCGCTCTGGAAATTTAGTATATAAGGAGGTGCCAAACCATAGCTCAGGGCAGTTACTGGGCCCTCCAGCTTGAGTAAGGCTGAGTGCATCAATCGGGGCAAGTGGTAGCTACCCAGCTCTCTTAGTCTGCAAAGACTGGAGATCTTCTGACTAAGGGTACTAACTACTAGACCACTCATGCACCAGCCGCTGAAGTAGTCTAAGTCTCAGTGGTAAGTGTCTTCTGTCTCTCTCCCAGTCTACGAAGTCTGGAGACTAAAAGGGAATTGACCACTAGACCTCCCGCGACGTGTTCCAGAAAAACTGTCTCCGAAGATGTCAGCCTGTCACCGCCAGCAGCACTCCAAAGAAACTGCCAGTGCTGGCCCACATCATCCAGAGGCATCCTACGACGTCCCCCTGACTCCCCCCCCCCCCCCCCCCATCTTGAGTAGCAGGTTGCACGGACTTCCCTTCAGGACTGCACTCTCAGAATCTAATTTACAGTTTGGTAATTGTTAGGTTCATTCAGAACTCCCTTAATTAATCCCCAAGCTATATTATGATGTAAAGTTCATATTTGAGGCATTCAAATGCACGTAGCTTTGCGCAGGTAGCCTTCGCCTGCTGTAAGTGTAGCTTCCATGTAAATTTAGGTGATAGCTATGCATCATTCTGTATTTCTCCAACGTATTAATAAATACGTATATTTTTTAAGTAATTTTTTGTTCGATCTTTGTAATTTGTGATAACCTTGTTCCATACATTATTTTATTAATTTGGTGTTATTTTGAAAACTCTCAGTTTCATTCTCTAGCCAGCCGTATAAAGGTAAACCAGGTGTATGTGAGAATACTCTAACGGTAGTGAACACTCGCAGTAAGAGGAAAAATCGAGGTCTGCCGTTGGGTAGAATGTTGGTGGATCCCAAAGCACTAGAAACTCGGCACCCTCTAAGAGACGCAACCAGACCGGATACTTGAGGGTCACTCACCCTGTGTTCAGTAATCTAATCCACTCCTCGTCAGTCCCAGCTTGAATAAGGCTGGACGGTGGGAATGGAGATTGAAATCACTGAATCGAGGAAGTACACTGGTTAGGACTGCACCTCAATACCATTTTTTCCTTCACCAGCTTGTTACGAGATATAAGAGGGACAGGTGTTTCAGACCTACTCCGAGCTTGCGAAGGCCGGAGTAAACTTCAAACATTCCAGGTCTCCGATCTCTGACGGTTCTCGCTCCCAGCACGACAGGCTTCATAACTACCCAACGTCCCAGTCCCAGGTTTAAAGGCCGGACTAAGGGACAACGGGTATCGTGCCATGTTCTGTAAGTGCTCTCACAGCAAGAATAACTAATTTAACAGCCTTCAGAAGCTGTGCATTACGCAACCAAAAGCAGTTAAAGTAAATTAAAAAGATTAGCCCTACGGACCGCAATCAGATAGCTAACAGCATTACAACCTGTGGAACCACCCACTGCTAACAGTGATAATTTGCCTGCAAGTGCAGACCCTGTTCCTTTGTTTCGCCCGTGGATAAGGGTAGCCCATAGCAAACACTCAGGGTGCAAGGCAATACAACAAGGTGGGGACTCACTACAAGAAGAAGACTGGCCCTAGCACGAGAGTGATTATTATGACCATTTAGCCCCTATTGTAGCAGCGCCCGTACCAATAGTCTCCTCTTGTCCCGCCCCGCAATTATTGGCATCACTACCTACGTACCGAGTGAGCACGGCAGCGGGGAAGATCTTCAACATTCGCATCCAACCACAGGTAAAGAACTGTCCTGAGATAGCTTTGGTAGACGCCGATTTTGTGCCTACCGGCCAGTTAACTAGACCGGCACCATATAGAGGTGCCAGACGCCAAGGACCCTGCCTAGGTCCTGCTCCATTCCCCTTTCTCCCATGAAAGTTGGTTTCACGAATTTTGAAAGCCTTCATGGTGAGTATAACCAAAGTCTCCTGTACGGAGACATTTCAGGTTAAACTTACCCTGGGGTTTGACTCCTCTCTTCCTTCACTAGCCATAAAGCCAAAAAGATCCAAACCTGACTTCTCCAGCGTGGGAAAACCTCCGACCCAGTCAGGCAAATGAACTGTACGTCTTTTTGGTGTAGCACGTGACTAGCTTATTACAGAGTATTAATTAGGATACAGAGTCAACTACAAGCATCAGGTTAGAGACAGTAAATACGCTACTTATATGAATAGAAGAACATGAAGCAACAAATGAATTACCAACCACCACATTTCTATTAATTACTGATAAGTCATATTTTCATGTTTAAACAGAATGGACAACACTACAGCGGACAATGGAAATGAAATATTCTTGGTGGTGAACTGGAGGAAACATTTAATAACAAGATGTTCACTGCAACTGGACCCCATTTATCTGACATCCATTAACGTCAACTGTTGGTATCTAAGACCCCTGGAATTGGGATCCTCTTAAATGTAACTGCCTTTTTTTTGGGGAACCATAAAACAATTTTCCAATAACTATCCTCTCAAAATAACCCTTTTCCCTTGAACTGTGAAGGGTTGTAGAATCGAGAATTGAATGTAATTATCTTAGAGGTTATGTGATATAGTATGTGCACACGTTTAAATTAACACTTTCCTGAAGCTTCCATTCAAGTTGTAAAATATTTTTAAAATACAGTAGTACATAAATTATCCCTCGAGGTTTGGACCATCACTGTGGCAGATAAGTGAATAGACTGATAATAGAAATACATGACCCTCCACCCCCAATTTCCCCATGACTACATTTCTCTTTAGGTGTTTTGGGGTTTTGTGATGATATGCAGTGTATATTAAAAACATTATATCTTTTGGAATGTGCCTTTCTGAATTTCATAAAGAAAAATGGTGGGAAACGTCAACAGAAAAACAGACTTGATTAAATTTAAGGAGGATTTGTTTTTAATGTAGTAATTACTATATATACCTCAACAAATGTACAGTGATAGATTTAACTGCAATTTTTAGTTGTGAGGTAGCAAGAATAGGCCATTAGGCTACTAATTACATTTCTGAAAAGGTTACAGCAAGCGCAAGTACTCACAGGGGAATACTCACAGATTGATACACATACACAAAGTCAGATGAACATATTTTCCGTGCAACTGCATGGTCGTGACATTTTGCGGGCTGGGACAGCTTCTTCAGGCAGCAAGTGATGATGCAGTTCAGTTTGTTGAGCTGTGGTTGGCAATTAGTATCAGTTGCTTCACATGTACTTCTGACTCCTGTTACAAAACCAGAGTGATGAGGGCCTTGTCACCTAATAATTGTGCAGAACTGTGATGCTAGGAACTGGCTCACCAATACATTGTTAAATCCAGACAGCCACCTGGCCTAAACATTAGATAACGCCTCTGTCACAGTCGCCCTTCAGCCTTTAGGTTCACTGATTGCCAACCAACGCTCAACACACTACAGTGTGCCATCACTCGTCATCTGAAGAAGCTGGTCCAGGGAGTGTAATGTTGCAACTGTACATCTACAATGAAAATTTGTTTATCTGACTTTTTACGTGTATGTATCTGTCTCACCCTGCGGATACTTTTTTAATGTAATTCATAGCCTAGCAGCTTATTCCTGCAGTATTATGTTAGATTTGTTATACAGTATTGTGTGTGTAAAATCATACAAAAATAAAGTAAAAAAAAAAACTTTTTTTTTTTTTCCCCCAGTTACAGGAATTGATCCAGAGTGGGCTGGAAGGGAATGAGTTTGTTTCACTTCTGTCCTGGATCATGAACACATATTCAGGACTAGAGCTGATGCAGCACCCTGAACTGAACATAGACACAACGTCAGTCGGCCCTCTGCTCAGTAATAGTATTGTGGAAGAGCTGCAGGGCCAGTATCTAAAGGTGAGTTGCTGTTCCTGCTCATCATGTCCTGAAGGTTGGTTGTTTCTGTTCACCTCTGCTGAAGAACAGTACCATTGTGAATTTTTTTACAAATTTAACAATTATTATATAACAACAAACTTCCAGTTTTGATGTCCTTATATATGAATTTTGTGGTTTATACGTAGCTATTTAGTTTTTAAAACAATTCTTGTGAGTAGGGTTGTCATACATTGTAAGACGTGACTTTTATGGACAGGAAACATCACCAAGAAATTTATAGTATACCTGTATTTACCACATTGTAAGCCGACCTTTTTTTTGCCAATTTGGATCCTCTAAAATCATGCCTTGGCTTAGAATTAGGACAGGTAATATTACATGCAGTTCTGATCAACTATAGGATGTTCATGGTAAAGTGAACATTTTTGAGGTTCTAGTTACTTTTTACTTTCAGCCATTTTTTTTTCCTTTAACCACCATTTTAAAATAAATGTTATCATGTCAGTAATAAACACAATGTGTATATTCCACCACACTCTGAAGTTAACATCTAAGGTTAAAATTAAATGTATTTATTGACTATTATTCCACATGAGAGGACTTTCAAAAATGCTGTCTTTACCGTGAATAGCATGTATATTAAAAACCAGCCAGTAAATTGGACAGTATAAATTTACCAGTACCATTACAGGCATAATACTAATCTAATAAAGTGCTTCTAGTTCATGAAAAAAAAAAAAAAACAGTTTTTTCTGCCAAGCTCACCCTTTTATTGCTCTGCTGGGTCTCCAGTGTTGCCAAGTCTTATACTAAAAATCTGCTATAACCAATTGCAAAATCTGCTCAAATGTATTTATAATAATACAGTCAACTCTCAATATTCTACAACCTTTCACAGTTCCCAAGACAAGGGGTCATTATTTTGAGAGGGTTATTAATGGAAAATTGTTTTATGATTCCCCGAAAAAGGATTGTTATTTTGAGAAGTTTGTTATTCCAGGGATCTTATGAATCAGAAGTTGACTGTAGTAATAAAAACATTAATAACTGTTTTCAATTTGATAAAAAAATGTTTATTTTATATTTAGCAGCTTTTTAAGTTTTAGTTTGATGCGTGACGTCCTATTGGCAAAGGAGGCACGTCACGGCCCAAGTGTTTTGGTAGATGTGAGGGCAGACACACTAGGGTGAGTTTGAACTCTTAATTGTGGTGTGTAACAGGAGCCCAACAAGTATAGAGGGCTGGTCATGTGGCTTTCCGGCTGGGCACAAAGTTGGGGATAGCAGGCACAATCTTACATTTGGGTGGAACCACTCTCACTGGGATACCTGGGCGAATTTTGGCCTGTGGAGGCCAATGGATCTGTTGCGGTTCTGGAGGTGATCTGCTAGAGCTAGCACCGGGACCTAGTGTGCAGGTGGGTGGGTCGACGGTGGCGCTGGTGGTCTCAGTGAGTTTGTGTCCTCAGATCTAGGGATTGGTGATGCCGAGTGGGACTTCCTCACCCCTGAGGAAGGCCTGCATGATGGGGTGGATCTCTCCATCGGTCTTGTTGGATGGCTTGAGCAAAGCTGGTATGGGGGTTGGAGTAACTGGTCTCTCTAGATGATGGATTACTTGAGCTCTTTCCCGGGGACTTAGGTTGTCAAGAACAGTTGTATTGGGGCTAACCTCATTTTGGTATTTAGAGATATTAACCCTTTTACGAATACCACTCCAACAGGAGTAGGGTATGAGGAATAGACTCTCTAATACCAGTTCTGCGGAGGTGGAGCAGGTGATGTTCGTCCCTACCTAGGTGTACTTCCACACACCTTAATCCCCAGACCAAGGCTGCCCCCTTATCCTATCATCTGGCACTAGAACTGCGGTGGATACTGAGCATCAAGTTTCACACTGACTAACGACAAGATACGTGGGTGAGTTCCCCAAAGGGTCAGGCCACCAGATCCAAGAAAATACTTCCACCGGCACCAGAAGTGCAGTGGATGGAGTACAACCCAGACTGATAGTCCAGCCCCAGGAGGATGAGTACCTAGTGTCAGGGCTCTACCCTTCTGTACACCGGGGTGCAGAGAAAGGGTAGCCATCCAATGTGTGGGTGTGTGTTGACGTGTGAGTTTCCTGTAAGGAAACTCGCAGTCCCATTCTTAGTTTGGCAAACTGGTTTAGAATAATATTCCCGTCTCCTGCTTCCCTATACGGACCTGATGTTTACTGTGAAAGGTTCTAATACGACGTGAATAATATTCTAAGTGGGATAAAGCATGTTTACTTCTGTATGGAAATAAACATTGTGGTTTGTACTACCTCCAATCAACAAGAGTTTAATGGAAGCTTGGCTACGCTTAGACAGGTCAAGGTGACCTGTTTATAATCTAATGGGGCAGGTAGGTAAAGTAGCTATGAAAATAATTCAACTTTAGCTAACGCTATGTTTTTGTCCTGAAGGGACTGTAAGGTGTTTTAAGTGTTTGACGACTCAAACGTAGGGAGTTTTTGGAAGATGACTGTAAGGTGCAGAGACGTCTTCGAAAGCATAGTTAGGGATCTCAAGACCTGAGCTTCAGCATCAGGTGTGTGGTGAAGGAACAGGACAGACTGGTGTTCCAAGGGCCGTGCCTCAGTATTTATACTCTCCTGGCTCGCCCTTGGCCAGGTGGAGGGGGGTGGCTGCGATACATCCTCTAGGTGTGTGACATCGCTAGCCGGCCGAAGTTCCAGCTGCTGCATGTCTCTGCAATTCATACTAGTAATGCCATCCCTCGGCACACTACAGTACTAGGTGACCTTCAAGTATCATCTCGGTGGCTCGGCCGGTCAACAGTACAATTTCTTCAGGAATTGAGTGTATATCTTTAACAGTTCAGTAAACAGTACAAGTTATTGGAGTCTGAAAGATTGTACTGTCAGTCAAACTTTATTGGTGTGCAGTTGAGTTGTTTGCACTGATGAGTAGAAGTCAATTTAAATAAGTTGAAAAGATCTCATGCATCAAGTTACTACAATTCCAGCAGTCACTTTTTTCCGACTCATAATAATTCAATTTGAAAATATTTTATATTAAACTACTTGTATCTGTATTTATATAATCATTGGTGAAATGTAACAAATGTTTCTATTTTCAGAAATAATACTTAGCGACCCCTCATTGATCTGTGTCAAGAATAACCATTATGTGAATGAGTGTAAACAAGACACACATTTGGGAACAAGTTAAAGGGAGGAAGACAGAAGCTTTGGTCTTTTAGAAAATAGGTTAATACTCAAACACGTATGAATGCTGTTTTATTATGTACCTTTCTTAAAATCTGCCAAAAAATCCACTGCGCACCAAAAGTAATACAGTGAAACCCTGTTAAGATATTCCCACATAAGAAGTTTTCCTGCTTAATAATTTGAATAATTTTGTACCTTTTCTATATGCATATGTGTAATTTGACCCTTTTAAGATGATTTTCTGATTAATCAGCATTATTTTTTCACTCCCTTAAAAAAGTCTTGTCAGTTTTGCTGTATTTCTCTTCTAAACAGCATTAAATGCCGCTAAATCTGGCAGAAAATCACCTAAGTTGGCAACACGACCGTGTAGATAAGCTATCAGTGTTGAGTAAGCTTCAGTTCTCCTTGGTGATACTTGGCAGAGCTTGTTTCCTCGTACATAGCTGGCAAAGTGGGAGCTAGTTGCCCAGCAATCAGCATGGCATCCTTGCACCATCCATCTGGGTGCCGATTGGTTTGGAAAGGGAGGCGTAAATAGTTTCACTCCAGTCGCTGACACTTCCCCTTCAACACCATGCCCATAATGAACAAACTTCCTGAACGGTACCAGAACGATAACAATCAGGTTTTCGGTTTTTCGTGTGGAGGGCCCTCAATAATAGGATAAAGCAACAAAAGGCAGAGCCCCCTATTAAGGTCGCCTACCTCTTTTCAAAATTATAACAGTGGGAGGCACAAATATGTTCACATAACCTCATAACTTATTATTTATTAACTAAATGTGTCATTTCTCTCGTTTCCATTAGTAACACCAAAATGCATCAAATTTTTTATGTATGCAAAAACAAGGTAACTAAAAGCAAGGAGAATGTCAATAAACCATCATAGCAGTACGGGGTTGGCAAGTAGTTTACTTGCACCAAAAAAACTCGACAACGAAAATTAACTCAGCTTAGCATAATGCAACAAATAATATCATTTCTTTCATGTAATACTTTAAAACTTTGTAATAAATAATAATAATGAATACTTTAGTAAAATTTATCAGTTTTTTTTTTGTGTTTGTTGTTTTTAATTTTAATTTGACTTCTTTACTCTGTTAATTGAAATAGGTGCCCCCAAAGACTAATGAGAATTTAAGCAATAATTTAGACGTTCTTGCAATACAAATTTTTCCAGTTACATAATATTACCACCTCAAAATCTAATTAATGAAGTATGAAATTTTGTACTCTGAGACAACATCGTCGGTTTACTTTTGAAATTTCATCGTTCAGCTTTCTTTATTGAGAGTCTTTTAGGGAAAAAAAAATTATTGTGGGCTGGCCGAATTTTTAAAGTAAAGTAAATAAATCATGTATCCTTCCTGTTCGGCGAGCTGGAAATTCCTGGTGAGTAGCGCTCAAGCAGCTAACGTCGCTTGCAATCAAAAGGCCATGTTATGTGCAGGCCCGTGGCAAATGCCCCACACTGTAAAAAATAATTAAAAGGCGTTAAAAACCTCTTGTATCACAAACTAAATATATCCTGACAAACATTTAAATTAAAGAAATAGTTTACTCACCAGCAAGTGGTTCGATCTATTACATTACCAAGATAACAGTTGGATTACATTAGAGTAATTACCGTATTTTGAAGTTTTTGATGAAAAATTAGATATAATTAATATTTCAATTATAGGCCTCACTGAATTTTGTCAGCAACAGAAAGGGACATTAAACCAATTAGTTTGCAATCTGGTGTGTCAACTGAGTACGCACGAATTCCACGAATTCGCGGGGCAGGAAAAAAAACACAGGCGTGCACGCACATACACACACAGCTCCTGCAGGATCTCATCTGGCCAGAGAGAGAGGTTGAGCAACAAGAGAGATGGTGATGAGGGTATTCTAAAAATAGCCAGGTGGCTGTGTGGCAACAGCAGTGTGAAGAGGTGAAGAAGGGGGAGCAGAAGGGAGTGACAAAAAAAACGGGGTGTTGAGGGGGTGGGGTAGTGGAAGGGAGGGATGCAAGTGAGGGAGAAAGAAAATAATGAGAGCCAGGAGCTTGAGCTTCTGAAGAGGGGGGAAGGGTGGTGTTGGGAAAGGAGAGACCCAGAGCAAGAGGTAGAAGAGAAAAATATAAGAACCCCCACCAGAGCAAGAGATAGAAGAAGAAAAAGTATAACCCCAGAAGCAAAAAAAAAGAATGACTGAATCCAACCAAAGGAAAAAAAAAGAAAGGAATCCCAGCTCTTCCTTCACAGCATGGCCCATATTCATTAGCCCTATAAGCATTTAAACAAGAATGATAAGCTATTAATTTGTTCTTATTTTATTTTACTTCCTTAGAAACAAGTGATAACATTAAAATGTACTGTATTTCTGAACATGTTTTTGGGGGGGGGGGGGGGGGATTTTTTTGATGCAAAATCTCGTAAATAAGCTGCATCCTACTTTTTGTGGTCATTTTTTTTTGTAAAAATGTGCTGCCTATATACAACAAAATACTAAAGTGGAGAAGTTGACTATATATTGAGATAACGAAGAAAGAAGGCGAGCTCAGCACCAAAGAAGTGGAGCGTGAAAGACTCTCCAAAGTGCACTGCATAGAAGTGACAACCTTTAAACTAAATTGTACATTCTCCGATTTATGTAGTTTTTTTATAAAGTTAATTATCTCTCTTTGTACAATTTATCTTTCTCATTACAAAATTTCACCATGATATTTTAGGATTTTAGGCAGTTATTACGTAATACAATATACAGATATTTCTTTGTCCATATTTATGTCTGGAATTCAAATCACAGAGAACTCTAGTGGCAAACATTGGAACCATAATATAAAGAATTTTGTAGAGTCACTGAAAATGTTAGTTTTACTCGTTAATCTTTATATGACGGACATAAAAAAAATGTAAACAAAGTAAAATATGACTTCTTTATTTCTTGTTTTCAGTACCTGAAGCCAATAGTTAGTTAATAGCAATATTTGGATAGTAATAATACTAGATTGAGGAGGGCAAATTAATAAGTGGTACTTTGCCAAAAAAAAATACCTTACTCAAAAAAATCACAGTGATGTACAAAACTTATAAATAGAGATGTGCCTAACAAATGCCACAATGCCATTTATTTGTCTACAGATTATTGGGATATATAGATTGATTGTCAAATTAATTTTTAACATTAATAAACACATTCTATACCAAAATAGTCGTATCAGGTGAACATTTCAAATACAATAAATAGGTACACCAACAAAAAAATATGAGCTCAAAACATGTGGAAAAAAAAAATTTGTTTAAAATTTGATAAACGTAGTAAACATTTTTCTGTTTAATAGGCATATTTTCACCTTTGAATTGGTTCTTGGTAGCAGATTGTGCAAATGCTGCAGTTCGGTGCATGCAGTTGCAGTGCTGTTTGCTAACACTTTGCAAACTGTTTGTAAGCATTTGTAATTTATTGCTACAGGTGGTCGTGACTCAGTAACAGAATTTGTTTTCTGTGAGTTATATTATGGTAGATTAAATGTTTTGTAAATGCAAACATTTTGTTGTAAATGCTTGCAACCTGCCTGCATCCTGTTAAACTGGTTGGGCCCTCCTTGTTTCATAGTCATTTATTGACAGGTTAATGCTCCTTCAACAGCTCGTACAAATGTGTCATCTGCTGCTCAATGTTCAAACTATGATGGCCTTGATAACATCATACAGCCATACATGTTACACCTCACCTCTTTATAATAAAAAAAACATTATATAAAACATGATACTTTAAACAATAAGATACTAACCATTAATAAAATAGTAAGAACAAAACGTAGTCACATTTTAACAATTCATCAAACAATCATAACCTACTTCTGAAAATATTTCAATATTTCTTGTTTTCTATTATACAACCTCTTTTGTTTACAATTTCCTTACAATTACATTCATTATTTATGTCTAGTTGAATAATATTAGACCACCTAGTACTGTCCCCACTTTCCAAAGGTGATGTACAATTATCTTTGTTTACCCTACTTTGTGTCATATTCAGAACCCTCGTCATCAATTACATTACACTCATGATTACTACAAGTTCTATAATCTTCATCTGACCTTATCACAGATTCATTCAATGACTTAATTAAATTACTAGAGTTTGACCTAATTATATTTCCTTTACTATATAATATGACCTTGGAGTATTATGTCTGCTAACTACTTTCTCATGTTCCCATGTTTTATCTTTCATACTAAAGACATTATCATATAACTGAAATACTCTATCCTTAACTGCTGACTTATTAAAATGATTTATCACTTTCTGTTGTCTGCTCTTTAACTGTTTTGTACCTTTATACGTTCAGGGCTGTGACTGAGATGTTTCATTTGGTAATTAAGTCGTCAACTTTCTGGATTTTAACAATTAGGCTGGGGACACCTCTAAGCCTGATGCAGGAATGTTGCGATATTCAAGTAATGCCAAAGCTAATCATACCCACCATGTTGTGCCTTTCTTAATAGTGATTTTGCTATACCAACTGCCTTCTCCACCATACCATTGGACTGCGTATATCTATGGCTTTATGTTACTGTTAAAATTCCAGTTATAAGCTATTCACATTACAGTTAGCTTTTTTGAAAGCTCTCTCATTAAAAATAATAGTCAATAAATTTGTTTTATTTTAGTGCGGTGGAATATATACGCTGTATTTATTACTTATATGGCAATATTTATTTTAAAAAGTGGTTAAAAGAAATAAAAATGACAGAAAGGAAACAATAACTAGGCCCTCAAAAGTGTTCACTTTACCATAAACAGCCTTCATCAGCCAGTACTTTAAATTCATACCCAGCAAATGGTACATTAACATCCTGCATAATTTTTGGAATCCCATGGGTAGAAAAAATTTAAGTATTCTAATACACTCATACTTTATCTTATTCACTACTGGTACAATTTCAATCCATTTAGTTAAATAAATAAGCTATAAGCACTAAATAACTACTGTTACCAAAATCACATACGTCGGCTCCCACTTTTTCAAATTGTAAATGTGACAACTCATATAATATAAATTTCACATTTTGGACAATGTTCTAATATATCCTCGACAAACTGACTTAATGTAGGTCAAAAAAATATTTTCTGCAGATTCTTCTACATCTTTTTCTTCTTCCACCTTCATTCTTCTCCCCATAATCCAGTTGCAGTTCATGTGCTGAATTTACCATTTACATCCTAAGACATGTAAATGGAATTGTTTTATCGCCCCAAAATAGCATTTAAATTTAATATGTTATTTTGTTCCTAATATTCCAAAAATATTTAACTTCTTCATAACAAATTGACGTCGGCTAACAGCCAGTGGTGCTAGAGCCCATGACGGCGCTCATTATATTAATATGTCTTAAAATATTTTAAAGTGTTTGTACTAATTTTAATTGTTTGGTTATGAATATCCAAAGTGCCCGCGGCACCGAGATTAAGAACACTTAATATTCCGGCATGAACGCCATCACAAAGAGACATTAGAATAATATTTAAATTCATTAGGAAATTATAGAAATGTAAAACAATATTTTATTTTATTTGTGCCATTTTATTTTCAATATAAAATATTTCACTCGGCGTGCATAGCACTTCTGCTTATATGAACCCCATAGGCTGCCATGGTAGGTCCATGCGACACTTGTATCTGGAAAGTCTTTCGAGGAGAGCTGGCGAGGTAAAACACTGTCACATATGCACTACAACTTTTGTTCACTATTTTAGGTTACCATAGTCAATGCAGTTTACCGGTTAATCTTTACTTGCGTACGTTTTTGCCAGACATTTTCCCCAGCATTATGCTTCCGCTTTACTAATTCTTATACCCTTGTGGCATTTTTAACTTAATCGAGGAGGAGGAGGAGGAGAAAGATGTCGGAGAGGTCACGTGGCCCGCGCATTTTGAATCAGAGGCCATCCACCTATGTTTATGGCATTTCAGTGTAACTTCTGCATAATTGCTACGTGTAATTTTAAGAGCTTTATTTTCATGTATGTATTTGAGGGTAATTTTCGTGTTTGAATATTTTACGGCAACATCACGTATAACCACATGGCCGACTGAAGCCAAGTCTTTTTATACACCTTCATGAAGAGTTTATTTATATAACATTGTATGTGCAGTCATTTAGTTCAGGGTTCTATGTTAGCTTTATTTAGGGTTCAATGTATTTTTCACGTAAATTGATGCTTTTTGTACTTGACCACGTGGTCACAGTAATGTTTGATGTCACCGCCATCAGGCATGTTACAAGCCAGTAACCACTCTAATCATAAAGAGAACCACTTGCTCAACATGAATAATACTTTATCTGAATTTAGTTTGCTGTTTCCACGCAGAAATATTACACTTTCACCTGCACCATGTGGTCCGCTACAAACTTCATCCAGCAGCATCCGCGCCACCTAAGCTTGTTTTCACACATGTGTGTTTATTGTGAATATTCATCTCATGTCCCATCTTATTTCATGTATCATTCAAGGGTCTATGTAATTTGTAATTAGTGTACGGTGCAATTATTCCCGTCCTAGCCGGCTCTGTGTATAGGCCATCACCACACTAACCACGTGCTGGAGGGCGAGCCCCGATGAGTTTGCATTAGTGATGCCGAGTAATCACACGTGTTAATGTGTATTAAGGGTTTTCATTTGTAATTCACTGTGTCCTGTCTTCAGGGAAAAACCGTCAGTCCACCCTAGTGGTTGTCGACCCTCTTTCCTTGTAAAGGCTGTGCTTTCATGCACCTCGGTGAGATCATCCATTTAGGCATGCGCTAGATTAACTACAGGCTGGGGAGCACCCAAGCAGAATTGGCTAGTTATGACCAAGATAATCATTTTATTGGCACATTGATGTGTATGAACACTATCAATAAAAAAAAGTCTACAGTGAACTCAATTCTTTTATTCAGTAGTGACAGTGTCCTAGCCACATATGTGTTATCAATTGTTTATTTCAGTGATGTTTATTAAAAGTTTAGTATTGTCAACGTGTTGTAAGTACGCACAGGTGAGATGGACACACAGAATCCACAGCATCCCTGAGAACCCTGAGTCTCAATAGTACGGTGATTGGGAAGCACAGCTGGTGTCTCACCCAGTGGCGTTAAAATATTACTTTTAATATTAGATGACCCTGGCAAAACATGCTGACAGAATATCTGCAAAACTTCGTCCTTTTTAGTCTCTTCCTGAAACTGTTTTATCCTAGTATCACTCAGAGACAATTCTGTTCTTAAACTATGTATAACCTCATTAACAGAACCATCATTTTCTAACTTGTCACTCTCATCACATGCTCTCGACAGAAAATCAGCCACCAACATCTTTGTTCCAGTCACATACACAATATTTAAATTATACCTTAACAATTTTAATTTAATCTTCGCTTATGATCTGTCTGTACAGTTATTTCCAATACATATACAAACTGGTGAAATTTATCTAAAGCAATGCATATTACCAAAAATTCTTTCTCTTTTTGTGGTTAATTGTCTTCTGCATCATTGAGTGATCTTGATGCAAATGCTACTGACTGACCATTTTGTAATAAGCATGTGCATTAAAAAAATTGTGAAGCATCAGCCTGCACTAACCCAGGTAATGTATTATCAAATAATGCAGAGTAGCCATCCTGATGAGGGGTAGATGCAGACACCTTTGTAGCAGGTAGTGGCAGCGGCCTGTCGTGGGCTGGGTGCTGTGCAGCAGCAACCACCAACATAGAAATAGGATGGTGATATGATGTTGAACTCACAGACATCATTGGCAAAAGGTTCTCCTTACGAGCAGTCTGCGGCAGTTGAGAAGAAGGCATGCATTGAGCAATGGTGCCATGAAGTAGCTGTGTTGATTCTGGAGTTTCAGTTTCACTGTCAGGCATATGTGACTTGTCCTAAACAAATGGCTCAGGAACATGTTCTGCAAGCTCTGGGCCACTGCCGTGGAAAACAGGTGTGGACACTAGCATGAAAAATTGACGCCCTTATTTGACCTATTTAGTTCACAAATCCAGCCACAGAGCGCTGCTACCAAAGTAGTGCTGTTGACATGGTTTGCATAGGGAGGAGAATTGCAATTTTTTCTTAAAATGGGAAAATCACATTCATATCTCTATGGTGTTATCTCTATACCAGTAATGCCAACAACACTAGTTTGCTTGCAGCGATCTGCGGCTGATGGATGAACTAAATCTGTCAATAAGGAGGTCACTTCGCTAACATTGTTAGAGGCGTGTGTCCAGACCTGTCTTCCACTGCCATGCTCTGGGGTGAATCTGGAATGCACATCATCACCAGAAATGTTCTCAACTATTACACCATTGTCTAGCTTGATGTTGTAAGCTCGAGCACCGGAATGACCACAAACCACACCTGGTAGCCAAGTAGAATTACACACACCCTGCTTCATTGTCCAGATCAATTCACGAAGCTTTGGAGAGAATGCTGATGCAGGTTTAGATGGTTCGAGAACATTGTGCAGCTGGGTAAGGTGAGTGTGAAACATCATATCCACTGCCTCTGCAGAGCACAAAATCTGGTTCTGCTATTACAATACAACGCTTTGCAGGTACAGTGTAGGTAAGTTGCCCTGGGCAACGTTTCAGTATGGTGACAGTTTTCTGAGGTGCAGGTAGGCAGGAGTTAAGGGTGCTGAGGATATTTCCTGTGGACGATATACTGATGCAGGAAGTAAGATAGCTGGAGTCAGATGAGCGATGATTGGAGTAGGAAGTAACTCAGGTCATCTCAATTACTCAACAACACAATCAGGGTATGCTGCAGGTCCAGAGTGCTCAGGTGATGTAAATAGGTGGCATATGGTACAGGTATCTCTCTTGGCTCTTGTAGACGATGAAGAGCTTGCGCCTGTTCCTTGAGTTGTGGACTAGCTAACTGTTTTACAAGTGAGGGATGATACTCGTGCGCTCGACCTGATGCAGCTAGTATTGCTCAAACTCTCTCCTTGAGACCCTTCTTCTTGACAAAAGGCATCAGGATATGGAAATTAACCCAACAAGCTGCAGTGCAATCACAGGTATTCGCCTGTATTGAATTTACGTTTATCACCACTAGGGTGCGTGGCCTGGTAACCAGCTTTCCACTAGGAATTACAGATCCCCAGCGGAGTCCGCTCCAAGGATAAGTAATCGCTAAGGGGGTTTGGCAGCTTCGCAGACAGTGTACCTTTGCAAGGCTCTTCTGTTCCCACAATCCCAGGGGATTGGTGGAAATGCTGGCTGATGCAAGTGTGTGGTCTGTGCGCAAGCAGTGTATGATTCGTTTGAGTTAAAGCTCGTTGAATATCTGTGACTATGTTACAAGGGTAACTACAAGGTACTGCAACTACAAGGAAGGTACTCAGGTTAAAGTTCCACTCACGTTTTATTTTCAAGGATAATAGAAACGTGGTTAGAGTACTCTAGTTTTGGGCCAGCGATGCTGGCTTCAGACCTCGAAAGCTATCGTTAGGATGGTCGGTAGAGGCGACCGACTCAACAAGAGAATGCGTTTGAGAATTACTATAGCAGAATCTCTTGCATTGAAGTCTACGCATTGTAGAAAATGATGTAACTGTATCGCTGACACTTGCTTGGGAAACTACGCATGAAAGTAATTGGATGATAGTGTTTACAAAGACTGGGATAGGAGCCACTGTAATCACAAGATAACTGCAAAGGAAGTTGTAACACTTGCCCTTCCTCCTATTTTCCTACTATCATCTAATTCCTGTATTTCCTACTCAGACTCTTGTTAACTACTTTAACTTGTAAGAGGAGGTAAGGGGTGTTACGGGAGAACTCAGATGGTAGTTAATAAGGGAGATTATTTTATGAAAATATTATTTACTATAACAATCTCTATCTGGTAACAACACAATACAATTACTCATACAACAATATTGGAATATAATTACTTTACGTTAAACTACAAGATTAATACTCAATCAATACAAGACACAGCTGATCCCTTACCTTGCCGGAGTTAATAAATTAAGGGGGATCTGACGGTGACTCGTTAAAAGTTATTACGCCCTACCGCTAAGCGATTATGCTCACCCGATGATTATTGCAGATAGGCCCTAGAGCTCCTCTAGACCTGTGGTTGCCTGTTACCTTCTGCTTCAGCCTCGGATCTCACTCACATGCACACTCCGTCGTGACCTGGTGTCATCGGGGGGGGGGGGGGGTGTGACACCATGGCTCTTTTAAAGCCGACCGATGTAGACCATGTTTTCCAAACAATTGCAGAGCCGGCTACCAGCTATACCCCATGCAACATTAGGCGGTGTGTAGTGGCGCCTGGTTGCCGCTACAAAATGTAGGGTTTCATGGTACATAGCGGATAGTGCTTAACTGATGTAATACCACTCTACCACAAGCTTTGATGATGTGAACCGTCGACAGGTGATTGTTCTAAGCAACATATGCTCGAACGACTGCAACAATACAAATACTTGACGTGGTGAACTAGGTGTGTGCCTGAGCAATGCGTGCTGGGCACTCTGGTGATTAAGCTAAGCTTAAAATGGGCTGAACAGTTCCAGCAATGAGTGCTGGAAAAGAAGACCGTTTAATTGGATCCAAGCAGTGGGTGGGATTCAAAACAGGTGGCAATCTAATCACATTCTGAGCGACGCACGCTGGGGTTAAAGACTGGTCTAATCTAGTCGGTGTGTGAGCAACGCATGATAGACAACTGGAAACTAGTCAATCTTACCAGACCCTGAGTAGCGGGCACTGGGTTTGAAGACTGGTCTAGAGATACGGGCCATCTCAGCTTTATACTCGTGGTGGGCCGGTGCCCAATTCTAGTTGACTGGGACCACTAGGGTGAGGGGTGGTCGCTGAGCAGGGGATGCGAATGCATGACTTGCCTGTGTGACATCACCGGCCGGCTGGAAGGGGATCCAAAACCAAACACAAACAAAATGACTAATAGTGCGATGTAGTGGGGAGTTAGTAAACTCACTTGTCCTCCTAGAATGATTATGGTGGACCGGTGAATGATAAAATCTGTGAGGCGCAAAGTACAATCTCACTTTTTAACGTAATAATTTTAAGCTTCAAACTCTGTGCAAGGGACCTGTGGGATGGAGCTGAAGTTGTTAAAAATTAATATCTAAAAAAGCATCATGCCTCAATTCGCCCCCTCTCCGCTGCGACCGAAGCTCATCCTTCAGGTCCGGGAAGTCTAGTATCCGCAGTGTACTAGCACGTTCCTGTGGCATTCATCTGAGCAGATGACAGATGGAAGACGATTTGATGAGGAAAGCTATACTAATTCGCTCAGCAGTCATGACTATAGAGGCATACAGGAGCCCACCATCTGAATCCGGAAGAAGTGTACCAAAATTTGCTGTCAAGCTCGTCTTACGATTCACCGGCACTTCATGGACTAGCAATCAACAATGTAGGCAAGGTTAGAGAACCCCCTCCTTGGAGAGGTAGAACATGTTTCCTCTACTAGCTCTGTATCATTGGCTCTACCTGTCATCTTTGTGCCACAACAGAACATATTCCCTTTCCTGCGATGATAAAAGCAGCAAAGCGAGAATAGTGTTCTACCCAACTATTGCTTACTGAATAGCCTGATGCGAAAGTGCATTTCTGGGTCTAATCAATGTTCCTCTCAGGCCATCACCTTCAGAGGGATGCGTTGAACATGCAAAAAAAAATTTACAGGAATGCGGTGCTGTTCCTACAAAAGCAATTTTCCCTCCTTCACTTCTGTACGCTGCACAGCTCGGTGTGTGTCACAGTCACACTTGGTTGCTTCCCCCTCTCTCATGAACTTGACCTTGCTCCTAACTATCAGGTGAGAAGTTAGGTTGAAGGTAGTTCACATCACATTTGGCGTATAAGACACCTGTTACGTGCCCACCACAAAAATCACAAGAAATAAAAAAGGGATACACTCACTGTCTCACCCGAGCAAATAAACTAACACTAGCTCGCTCTCTCTCCGCCACAAGGACAAAAGACAGAAGGACTGCTCTTTTCCCAGGCTGATGTCTGACAAGTGCAGTCGTGTTCTTTTTTTATGTTTCTAATTGCATGGCGTGTTTTTGTTTCTCTTTAATAGGGACACGACGGTGTCTCGCGGCCTCTTTCATTACGTGTGAATAACATTTCACATTTACTTCAAACACAGGTGACTCACAAGCATGTGATTGGCACACAAAAAATATGAGTGGGTAGGAAATACCATTTACAGGCTATCCTAAGCATCACCATTGTTAAGCACTCCACTCTCTACTCTTTATTATTCCCTGCAGCAATGCTGTGTCTGGCTACAGGGAAGATTTGCAAATCCTATTGTCGCACAGCTTGCTTATCCTATGTCTTTACTACTTTACACAATCTATAGGACGTCAAGAAGACAAATGCTTTCAGACTTGTATCTTGTTAAAGACTGTTCATTGAGTGAAGTAGCAGGGGAATATTTGCAGTTTTAAGAGTGCTGTCACCACTACATTAGTAAGATTTATGAACACTTATGCTGTGCATTGCAAAGAACCCGTGGTTGCTCGGTACATCAGATTGTTTGTTTTCTTCTTGCAGCTGCCTGCGTGTTTATCTCGCATATTAAAAACCTTTCTTTCTCTGTGTCTTTTCTCCTGCTGGAGCTTAGCATGGCAGTTAATGACTAGCTAGCTAAGAAAGTCTTTTTTGCATATTTTTAGCTTTCAGTTTTCTTTGCAATAATGTCTTTCAACTGCAACAGAACCTAACACTTTGAAAAACAACTACAATGAAGGTTATTTACATGGTTCCCTGCCCCACGACGCATTCCAAAGGCTTACATGTGCTCATTGTCGCTGGGGCAGGGAAGGGAGTGTCTAGTGGTGACTTACGGTGTTATATAAAGCCGCTGCTGTGCAAAACTCAATCCTTGACTCTTGACATTTCACGACAGGTTACAGGGTGTTGGCTGCAATTGCTGACCTAGAAATAGAGTATATATATTGTGAATTTTTGCAGTTTGAAGTCAGTATGGATACACCAGTGATACAGTACATGTTTACTCATCCAGAAGCTCGTCAGCCAATATGTGCTACAACAGGTAGCGTAGGCTACTATTTGTCAGCAGTCTACACTGAAATTATATATCCAGAAGAATGAGTAAGAATTCCAACTGTCATAAGGGTACGTTTTCCATCTGGTTTTTTCAGACTTATACAAACACTATTGTCTGTCGAGCTGTACCAAGGTTTAGATCTTTGGGCGACTGTAATAGATTCAGACTATGACGCAAAATATTTGTCTGTTTGAAAAACAATTATTGGTTTACTCTAGTCCTTAAGTTATGTAAGTTATGTAATCCTTTTGTTATACTAAATTAAATAGTACACTCTTCCATGCCATCATTCACTTGTGGCATTTTCAGAATGTTCAAACACACTAACTGAAAATAAATATTAACATAAGGAAAGATGTATCACACACTTAAACACTTACATTAGTGTACATGTTTCTATACTGTAGCCCTGAAGTTACGTCAGTCCCTTTATGTGGCCTACAAGATTAAACATTGAAGCACTCCAGATCATTTATCACTAATGTGGCATTTCTTCTGCTTCTTCATCAAATGAGCCCTGTCTAGAATCAATCACGTTCTGATCAAATTCGTAAGTTTTCCGTTGACCACCAATCTGCACCAAAATGTTTTGTCAACAGTTTGTCGACATTGGGACATTTAGCAGGCTTTACTGGTACACCAATTGGAAGGATATTCGGGATAATAGACTGAATATTTTTCCCATGTTGAGAATCAACTTAAATACACTGGTGTCAACCCTCTAGTTAACTTCCCCCTGTCTCACATTTCATCATCGTGGTATTTTTTTCTGAAGTAAACTTAAAATGCAATTGACTAGGAGGATTAATTATCCACCAACAGCGCTCTTCCAATCACACACTGGTACTTCCTCACCTACTGTCATCACATACCTTATTCCTCGAATATTGTGTAATACTCGGTGATATTATTGTTTCTCTCTTCTTGACAATCTTCTCAATTCTGCCAAATACCCTATCTGGAGGTAGAAAGGAGTTGCCAACAACTGGAAACATTAACTGGACATGTGTAATCTTATTGTTAGAGCACTCTGAATAAAATCACTTCACCAACATTACAACAACAATAATATTTTTGTTCTGGTGAGGGCATCCATCTTAAAAAAACTGCACTTTTTGGATGTCGGTCTTATCAAAACTGCAGAGATGATACAAAGTGGAAACAATTTCATTGGATGCGCGAGGGCGTTCATTTTCTGTCCACACATGTAGTGTTACAGATTCCCTTATTTGTAGTGCCTTTGAATATCCTTGACATACTGCAAAGTTGTGCAAATATAACTGTCTGCTATAATATGCTGATTGGACCGATACTTTCGGAAGTAGCAGATTTTTCTTGCAGTCGCACAAAAGTTTTAATACAGATGGCTCCTCTGTTTTCAAGATATCATAGAAAGCCTTTGATTTCAGTTTGTGCAATCTGTGCTGTACCATCAAGTCATTTTTCTCTGCACCATTAGCACTCTTATTAGAGCCTTAAACGAATGCAATCCGAACATCCATCTGTCGCAGGAACGTGAAAGCTGATGTTAAAATTGTGGATGAAGATTGCATGAAAAAAATGATACACCAAGTGATGCACTGTTTTCATTATTGTGGGCCTTCCATAGTGTACGGATTAAATAATGACTTGGTAAATATTGCAGCGTGCTTTTATTCCTAGTGTAGTGTGATTGCACACATTGTATTCTCTGAACAAATGTCCTCACATTTTGTTTCCTGGTATGGTATGTTTTTGAAAGAGTTTCTCCTCTGTGTTTCTCTTTAGGAGACTGCCCTGTACATAAGTAGTTCTTACATACATTCTGAACTTGGAATTTCGAAATCTTTAAGATAAATAAAAAGGCCTTGGTGTATATCTGTATGGATTCAGATTTTTTGGTCTTAATGAAATAAGTTACTGTCACAGATTTCTTTGGTCCATTTTTTTTTTCTCACTTCTGCATTTCGGTTCTTTTTGGATAGTATGCTTCAAGATGAAATTATCGTGTGTAATTTTGTTAGGTGTGACATAGAAGGCTTCGTGGAATGTTCTTATGTCTTGCATTGAAAGATCATTACACCCAAACACCTTCTTTCCATGATTACAAGCTGGTTTTCTAGGCAGTGATTGCACTTTATGTCTGAAAAATACAAAATGAACAACATTGCACATCAGTATAAAACACATGCCAATGCAGACAACTGTAATTTAAAATGTCAACAGCAGTAACACATTACAGAATCCTTCTTACCTTTTTTGCTTTTTGCTTAAGCTGTTCTTTTTCCCAGTTACTTTTGTCCCTTTTTCTCTTTCTCCCTAGCCCTTCACACAGCAATACTCTATCGTTGTCCATGATTTTGGAAATCTATTCAATACAATAAAATACTATATCACGACATGTACAGCCACATTTCATTGACAACTCAAAATATAAACAACAGAGGTTGTTTGGATGTAAAGAGGAGGAAGAGGAGGTTATGTCAAGGGTACCACAGAGAAGCGTGCTGGGTCCTTTGTTATTTACCATAATGGTAAATGACATGGGTTTGGGGATTAGGGGAAAAATCAGATTGTTTGCAGATGATTGTGTTGTATATGCTGAGGTGGGAGAGGGGACGGAAATTTGCAGGCGAACATTGATAAGATATGGTTGTGGACCAGAAAAAATAAAATGAAGATAAATGTAAGAAAAACTAAGGTAGTGAGGTTCACAAGGAAGAAGATGATAAGCAGGGACATGTACAGATGAGAGGGACAAGAGATAGAAGAAGCAGCAGAATATAAGTATCTAGGGATTGTACTGCAGGGAGACCTCAGGTGGAAAAAACAGATAGAGAGGGTGGTTGCAAAGGGAAGAAGGGCTCTGGGTATGCTGGGAAGGGTGCTGAATGGAGTCAGCTGTGAGGTGAAGGAGAAGGCGTATAGCACAATGATACGGCCAATGTTAGAACATGCTGCAGCAGTATGGGACCCGTATGTGGAGGTGGAGGTGCGAGAACTGAAAAAGGTGCAGGGAAAGGCAGCAAGATGGGTGAAGGGTAGGTGGAGAAGGCAAGGGCAAGATGGTGAGGAAGACGGGAACTATAGGCCATCAGTGATGATGAAAGAAATGGGGTGGAGCTCATTGAAGGACAGGAGGAAGGTTGAATGGTTGGTCAGGATGTACAGGGTGGTGAATGAAGAGGGAGGATAGGGAGGGCTAAGTAAGGGCTGCAAGCTAAGTAAGGAGGTGTTTAGAGGAAGAGGAAACAACAGTGAGAAGCTTCAGAGGGTGTGGAGGAGAATGGAGTGGGGTAGGCAGTCCATGCTTGTGAGGTCTGTGAGGGAGCGGAATGTGTTGAGGGAGGAATTGGTATCTGTGAGAGGGTTTGGTAAATTCAGGAAGGGAGTGGAGGGGGAGTTGGTTGGGTGAAGGAGAGTTGAGAGAGTTCGCCCCCGGGTGGTAGCCTAATTGCGAGTGTATGTACAGTACTGGCAACATAAACACAGTCTATTTCCTAATATTTGCTGTAAAATTATGGAATGAGATATAGGACAATAAAGAATGTGTGGATATGAACAGTTTTGGAACATTAACATCATAGAACTACAGTGGATGAAGACAGTTTTGCTCCCAAATTATCTGTGTTGGATAACGGAAGTTTTGGATCAAACACATTGTGGGATAAGATGAGTTGTGGAACAGCACCCAAAAATTTCCATAGACATTGTAAGAAGAGAAGACAATACTATGAAGCCACACTGTGCTGCATCTAGTAGAGAATTCAATTCTGAATACGGTAGGCAATACAGCTCATTTTTTTCATAAAGTGTATAAGGCGAGTTTTGGAACTCAACGCCTCAAATACATTATTGTTCTTGTGCTTCTGCCTCAGCTTTCTTTTTTCTTGCTTCAACATGTGATTTATAGAATACATCATAATTTGGTTTAATAAATTAAAAAATATCATATATTCTAGGAATATGTTTTTCAAAGGTATTCATTTTATTTATTAATGTCCTTAATTCATAATACCTGAAGGATAATCTTAAAATTTCTGATTTGGTTCAGGTAATGATTTCTAATTTTGAGATACAATTTTACCTTCCACATTCTGGTATCTAAATGTCTTTAACTAGGCTAAAAAGTAATTAATTTGGAAAAGCCAAAATTAATTTACCATAATTGAATTTAACGGGTCATGTCCTGAGGGGACCTAATTATCAAGAAGGGCAAAGAATATGGCATGGCTAGGGCCACAGGTTGTTCCCAGAAGCAGACGTAGTCGCCGTGACCAACAATACCTGGAAGGGTAGAGTGGTAGGAAGAGGTTGGGGATGGGTTAAGGACGACGTTGGTAAGACCAGACCATCTGGCAGGCATCTACAATCATCTGGAGCTGCTGGTGGAGGAGGAAGAAGTGGAAGGTCTCTGGAAAGATGCTGGTCCTCTGGAGCTGGTGGAGTCACTAACTGCCACTGGTTATTCCTCAGTCACCGGTGCTGGTAAGGGTCTTTGCCCTTGGCTAACACCCTCACGCCTTTGCAACGGTGAGAGGTGTAGCAGATGGCCCTGAGTCCACGCTAGAATTACTTATATACTAATTTTCCCATCTTGGTGTCACTCAGAAGGGTGCAGGCAGTTTAAACCCGGCTCTTGGGGGTGGAGCATCGGACATCACACATGGGATCCTGGATCCTTATCTTAGCGGCGCTGACGCTTAGCATGTAGGCGATGACATATCTTGCCCTCGTGCGCTCGGAGAGGCCATGTCTCTCAGCTGGAAGGCTTGCTACCCTTACAGCGGCATGACGTTTGAATATCATGGCCGTTCTGCGGGCGCAGGAAATTTGAGCAGGATGCTCTTCGAAGAGGGGCATTGGCGGGACGGTTTTTTGGCAAGATGCAGGCAAACAGTAAAAGCTAGGAACACATGGTTCGAAGTTTCCATTGATACTCTGTCATCTCTGGGTTAGGTCACATGTCTCACCTCATTACTGCTTTAATTGAGATTGGACTTGCCCATCAGAATTAATTTTATTCAAGATAGAGCAAAATCTACTGGTAGAGTGCGCTCTTCAGTAGTGCAGGAATGTGTCACGCTTCAAATGTTAATAATGTTCCTGGTCAGCACTCAACGTTCATTACTTTGTAAGTATCATCAATTTTTAAACTTTTTATCCAAGCGTCTAACAACTGGATGTGAAATACTTTATAAGCGCTGTGCTTTCCTCTCCAGTGCAAGGAGTCAGGCAGTCAGACAAGAACTTGCTTCTTTCCCTTACACATGTGACAAAGAGGGGAACATCGTCTCATCCTTCCTCTCTGTCCCTTTCTCTCTTGGCAGCACACATTGCTTCCTCCCCTTACATGCATGCAGTTGATTTCTGTAACTCTTTATTCTCCAAATAAATGAATTTGCCACCTTCCTTTTCCTGGTAACGAAATTCATAGGATGTGTTGATTGTCGTATAACGAATATGCGATTCTGTAACACTAGTGGGAAACGACAAGCCAAAATTTTTCGTAACACTTTCTGATGCTGATCATTTCAGCTAAACAATGTTTAACGCAGCTAACCGGCCAATGATAATTATATGTCGCTGAAAATAAGAGTCGTTTCATAAAGGAAAATTTACATTAACAAGCATATATTTGTGGGCTTATTTATGACTATAAACAAAAAAAAGTGTAGAGTGCCTTAAAGCCTGTACATTGTTCTGTTCGCCTGAAAATTTGCTGTCATCATGGTGAATCCAAACATTACATACTTACTGGAGTGCATATATTTATCAAGGAAGTAGGAAAGGAAGGCTATAAAATTTAATGAAAACCATTATTTAAATGCATTAAACATTTGAGGTTCTTCAGAAATTATAATAAAATACTCTAATTACGTTACTTTTTCTTTGCATCAGCAGACTGTCATGACAGCATAGAAGATTGATGCATAGTGTCCAAACGTTATGGTTTCAGTTCCTTTACTTTGACATGTGACGCCCTAAGTAGCTAGAGAAGTGTCACGAGCAGAAGGTATTTATGGTGGGTGCGAGGGCAGACGCACATATAAACTTTACGCGGAACTGGCGCCTGACCGGTGTACAGTGCCACCTTGGTTTCTTTCCGGCAGGGCACCAAGTGTGGTTCTGAGAGTTGGTTTGTTTTGGCAGGATCACTTTCAGTGGTATATGTGGAAGCTATTTGACTTGTTGAGTTTGCTGTACTTTGGACCGTGATACACTGGGGTGAGCTTCGGTTTCCAATGTGCTGGTACGCAAGTGCTCATAGGTGCTTGTTTTTGCCGGTGTCTGAAGGAGTGGTGTTCCCAAAACCACAAGTTGGCAAGGCAGTGTGCCGTGTCTCAGCCACTCAGACAGGCTATGAATACCTGATAAGTGTCGCCATCGAGCTTGGTGGGGTGGAGTGAACAATGCTGGCTCATAGTCGGGTGAGGTTGGTCTCTCGAGTCGGCGGGGGCTTCTGCTTGTTCCCGAGGACTGAGGTACTAGAGTCCTGTGGGGATTGGACTAGGCTCCAGCTGGTACTTGGAGAGAGTTTCAGTCCATTTTACTCTCTTACGGATACCACTGTGACAGGAGTATGGCATGAGGAAAGAGAGAGAGAACTCTATGATCAAACCTCACGGAAGTGTAACAGGTAACGCTGTGGTCCTATTTGTGTGTACGATGACATACTGTCTCCTGTAACCTAATGCAGTATCCCTATCTCAGTATCCGGCGTCAGAAGTGCGATGGATACTGAGAGTCAGGTCTCACTGGCTGATGGTCTCGATGCATGGATGATTTCCTCCCGAGGACCAGTCTTCCCAACTTAGGGAATACTCCTTCCGGCACCATAAGTGCAGTGGAAAGAGCAAGCACCAAGCTGACAAGCTGATCCCAAGAGGAGGAGTACCTAGTGTTGAGGATCTAACATTCTGTACACTGTGGTGCACAGAAAGAGTGGTCATCGAAGGTGCGTGTGTGTACTCTACTAACATGTTTGCCGCTTAGAGCAAGTTTCCTGGTCACCTGCTGTCCCTCTGACTGGGCTGATATTTACAGGGAAGGATACAGTGACTACAGGAAAGATACCCTTACATGGATAAAACTTCTTTATTCTGTTGTAGGAAATAAAAAATGTTAGGCCTTCTACCAGCTGGAGCTTACAGAAGCTGAGCTACGAAAGACAGGTGAATGCGACCTTTTCCTAGGCTAATGGGGGTAGGTAGACTAAGTGCTATGAAAATAACTTAATCTTGGCTACGTTACAGTGTTGCCCTGAAAGGGGCGGAAGAGTTTAAGTTTTTAATGATGTTAGATGATGACTGGTGAAGACTGATAGGAAATAAAGAGTCTGTGGCACCAGGATTGCGTGAAGACGAAGATAGAGGAGTGATCTTTGGTATCAAGAGCGTGGTGAAGACCAGGAGAGGAGCAGATGGTTCCTTCGGCACCAGGCAGGTGGTGAAGGAACAGAACAAACTGGCATTACAATTAATTAATTTTTTTAGTCTGGTGAGCCCCAAATCCCGCTACGCCAGTGTGAGCACCCTCACAGTTCTGTGTGCCCTCCGGTATGCATGTTAGTAGCTAAGCCGGTTGGAGAATGGGATGGGTCTCAGGGCAAGCCCTACATGCCTTAGGTCAGGTTTAATTATTATAATGGGCGCATGCATCATGGCTAAGCAGGGTTATAGTACAATTGTAGCCATGTGCATACTATGAAAGAAAGGGTCTAGATGGAAGAGCATAGCAAACTAGGCAAAGTGGAGAGGGCCGTGGAAAATCTACGCAACAGTCACGGAGGATAAAATACTTCCTTTTAACTGGATTAGGGCTGGATAAAGTAAGATATGTGTTAGTTCAGGAAGAAAGACGTCTGTTGGTTTGATGCGGGTTGAAATGAAATGAGATCGCAGCTGATGTGTATTGCAGGGACAGAACAGCCCCAGCGCCGTTGCCAGTCATCTTGTGGGTGCAAGCACCCATGAAGTTGAGCTACTGTTAATACTTCCATGCAGGCGAACCAGCACTGCAGCACTTACAGCAACTGTTGGATGCAGGGCCCTCTGCTTCTCATCGAGTGCGTCGGAAAACTGTACAGCTCAGTCATGGCACTGATTCCATCTTCACCCTTCTGCACCAATGCCATGATCTCCAATCCATGGATGAAGGTGGAGAGAGTTCTTTGGGGAGCCACCCACTCCCCTTCCTCTAAAATAGCCAGTCGGTCTAGAAAATGCGAGACTCCGGGATATACCAGTGGTGGTGGCAAATCTGCTGGCCCAGGAATGAATGCTGACATCAGGGTGCTTTCAAGGTCAGATGCATTCCAATCCATTCATCATGCATCCGTAGTCGGCAACCCGCAGAATCCAGCAGTGAGAATCGCTACACTTCACATTTTTCAGTACCTCGAGATCTCCCTCCCTGCCTTGATTGTTGGGCCACCCCTAGCAGATGCGCTTTACCATCTCATATTGAGCTGCCCAAGTTCCCGACGTCCACGATGATGGCGCTCTCGCACCGGTGAGTTGGTTTGCTGACTGGTGTTTGAATATTCCCAGCCACTCCAGAGCCAGGGCATTCCCTATCCACCACCTGAGGATGCGACAAGTTTGCGAAATAGTCGCCGCGCCCAAGCTGTCATGGTCCCACCGCACTCGTCGAAGCACCTCACCTTCACTGGTTCTCAAGGCATGGGCAGATTCCGAGAGAGCCTCCACGAGCATGATGTTCATCCCACGACAGCTCAGCTCGTCTGGCATTACAAGGGATGTGCCCTGCTGTGTATACTCTGGCTGGCTCACTTTTGTCAGGTTGGAGAGGGGGTAGACGTGGCATAGATCCTCTGGGCGTGTGACATCTCTGGCCAGCGCTGGATCCAGGTGCATGTCTTGGCAATCATACTAGTAGGGCTATCTGGCACCTCGCTATAGTACTTGGATGATTTTGAAGCATAGTCTCGGCTGGTGAACAGAACAATCTTCAGGTGTGGAGTATCCGTCCTTTGCTGTGGGTAGGCAGTAAAAGTTTTGATGTCTCATGGTGTGTTAAATTCATCAAACTCCGCAGAAATTGTGTGGCAGCTGATGCACACTATGAGTAGCAGTCAATTTAATTATAAGTAGAACTACATCATCCGTCAATTCCCCCCCCTTTTTTTTCTTCTTCCTTCCTCCATTGCACCATAATAGACTCATGTAGGCTAAGAAACAATAAAAGAAAAACTCTTTTGACGGAATGTAGTACTGTCCCCTCCCAAGAAGAATTTTTCTCTCTCCATCGGCTTCCGTAATTGTCTCCGGTCTGTGCGTTAGATGCTCTGTGCTTCGAACAGCGTGCTAGAAGTGAAGAGTGGCAGGTAGCTCTGTCTCACTCATGATGCGGCTAGCTAGTCTAGACAGTGCCGTCTCTCTCTGTTGTATGGATGTCAGTATACTCTCTCTCTCTCTCTCTCTCTCTCTCTCCCTCCCTCCCTCCCTCCCTCCCTCCCTCCCTCCCTCCCTCCCCTCCACCCAATTGCGCAGCTGTGCCAGGATGTGAGTAGAACTCGACGTCTTCTTTTTATTGTGTAAGATCAGTGTCTCAAGGGGCATCTGGTGTCGGTGCTGCGTCCTTCATTTTTTAGTGTGCCGCCCTACATTTATCAGCTGATGGCTTGGGTGCGTACAATTTGCGGTTTACAGATTTTAACCTGTGGAGAGAAATGTAAGACATGGGGATGGCACAAAAAAAATTGACCATTGGGGAAATAAAATTCCAAAAGTCTCACTTGTAAAAGTGTGTGTAACCTATCTGTCCTGTTGTGGCCACACTGGCGGAGAATAAAAACTACCTCTACCTGTGGCCTTCCTATGTGTCACACAGCAGGAGAAGTTACGAGTAATAGAAAGCCAAGGGATTAGTCAAACTGAAAGCTTCCATTATCTCAGCTGTCTGGCTAATCTTTTCAGAAGCGAGTGCATGGCAAGAGAAGTTAACTATACAACAAAACGTGCAAACACCACCTACAGATATATAGAAAATAGTGCGTAGAAGAAAACCCTCAAAGACAAACAAGGTACTGAATATTACAACATATTCTGAAAAATTTCTATCATAAACTTTTCATTGGTTTAGGATTTTCTTTGGTTTATTTGTGGTCTCTTGAGGGATTCTACACAATGTAAAAATATTTAGTTGGAAATATTCCATTATTTACAACAATAATTAGAAAATGCTAACGATTCTTGAAGTGATTCTACATAAAGCAAGAATGAGTTAGCAAAAGTTTCAAAAATTATTTTCCACAGTAAATTGAACTTGAGCTGCTTCCAGAAATATTGATTGATTTTACACAATGCTCAAAAAAATTTTCAACCATTTTTTTGAGGGATTCTATATAAATCAAACTGTAACTGAATTATGAGTCTTTAACATTGCTTTCAACAACACTTAGAAATTTTCTGTCCATTTTATTTTCAACAAGAATTTGGTTGACTTCATATGTTTTTATACACGTGATGTCTTCTTACCACTGTTACGTGGCACTGGCACTTGGGAGTGTCCAAAAGTGTTACGTAAAATTTAAGAATGTCCGTGGCCATGGAACTGCAGTTATGTAATTTCACTGAGATTAAAGAGAGGACTTTCACACAGCTGTTAAGGCTGTAAAACTGCTGGTTCCATTAAAATATTGTGCCATGGTGAGCATCCAGAATAATTGTAACTGCACTTTGAATACTGAAAGTATGTACAATTGACAGGTACATTTTTACTGGTTTAGTGAAAGTGTGATAGCATAGTGACTGCTATCTGGATTTAAGTCATGTCTGTGTGGAGCACTTCAATCACTCGTTTCGTGATTTCTTCTTTTTGGTGGTTGTCCCCGTTTCCTCAAGGCCGCGTGCTGTGGATACAGCCAGGTGAATCGGACAGTGGGCCTCCAGGCAACCTCTCGATACCGGCCTGGTACCAAGCTCACCTGGTACCGAGCTGGCTTGGCTGGCAAGAGGTGGCTGCACTCTACATGTTGGGTTGGCCGGCGTGGAAGGACCTTCCACAGTAATGGTCATGGGCTGACCACTAGATACCAGGGGACAATCAGCGGCCTCGCTGCCCTGATTAGCTGCTTCCTGGGTAGCAGACGGAGGTGGTGGTTCTGTGGGTGCTACCACCTCCTCGGCTGCAGGTGCCGGAGTCAGGGGCCTGGTGGTGGCCTCCATTTCGACGTCGATGCTTTGATTGCTTTCCCTCGTCTGGGAAGCTGCACTGGCGGATCAGCCATGGCATCTAGAGACACCGGAACCTCAGCGACTGGCAGTCTTCACTTGCCCCTCCAGTTGATGGTGCCGGAATTAACAGTTGGCTTGGGACTCCTTCTTGACAGCACTGGTGGGTTGCTCTTTCCCTCATCTGGGAAGCTGTGCTGGCAGATTGGCCTCAGTATCCGGTGATACCAAGACCTCATTGTAGCAAGTCGGCACCTCCTCTCATGTGGGAAGCTGCGCTGCGCTGGTGGTTCAACCTGGCATTTAGCAACACCAGGAGCTCGGACCTCAGTGACTGTCTAGGTCAGTATTGGCGACTTGCTGTCTTCTCCTTGGCGTTGCCAGAGTTAAGGGTTGGCTCGGGACCCCCTTCTCGACAGCACTGGTGAGTTGCTCCTTCCCTCACCCAGGAAGCTGCACTGGTGGATCGGCCCTGGCATTGGGCGACACCGGGGCCACGTCATTCGATTGGGGCAGTATCAGCAACAGGCTGTCTTCTCCTACCCGTGCGACTGAGGGCCCCTGATTCAGAGACCCGGTGAGGACCTCCTTCTTGACAGCGCCTATGAGTGGCCCCTCCCCTTGTCCAAGAAGTGTGACCTTGGTGACAGTCTCAACATCGGGCAATGCTGGAACCTGGATGTAGGCGGCCTCTGTGATGGATGGCTGATGTGGCCCATCAAGGTTGGTGTTGCTGGAGTTGCTGATCAAAGTGTTGGCTTCTGACGTTCCGCTGTATCGATGGCACTATGATCTTTGTTCTTTTTGGCAACTGGGTGCAGTGGCGGTAGTTTATTCCGCTGCTCGTGGTCCAATGGGCTTCGCCGCAAGATTTTGCTGTTAATGAGAGTCCACCATCCGTGTTGGGAGACAAACTTGCGGTTAAACTTTGTGGGAGTTGAGGGCAGCATCTGTAAAGATTCTGCTGCTTTGGGTATTGGGAACTCCACTCGAGTGGGGACTGAGTAGCTGGCTTCCCGTCTCAGGGGGCGGCTGCACAGGGGGACTGCTTCACCCCTAGTAGAAGCTTGGATGCCAGTATGAGGTTGCAGGTATTTCTTTCATTATGTAGGCCTCTTCAGAGTCCCTTGAGTGTCCATGCGGGCCAGGGTGGCCTATCAGACATCGTTGGGATGAGGTGTTTCGGTGGATGCACTGCCCCATTGCTAATCCCCTGGGCGCCAGAGAGTTTGGCCCAGAAGGAGTTGGCTGGGGCTCATATTTATCGCCTCGTTCATATGTCTTCGAAGGGTGAAGAGATTTTTCAAGATGTGTCTTTCCCAGTGCTTGTGGTCGTCTCAGACGCTGAGACTGTGGTTTTTCTTTAACTCCTAGTTTCTCTACTCAGGGGGGTTAGCTAGTGGGTGGAAGGGAGGGGTCATCCAGGTGTCAACCACCCACTCGGTGCAGGCTGTAGCCACTTCCAGCTTGAAAACTGGGTCCCATTACCCGTGAAAATGGATTGTGGGTAGCCCCAGCACAGAAAAATTTCTGTTGAATTTTCCAGTGATGTGGTGGGTTTCTTGGCTTGGCAAGGGTAACACTTCCACCCATCTTGACAATAGGTTGGTCAGGACTAATAGACAGCAGTTTCCCCTAGTGCTTCAGGGATGTGGCCCCATTAAGTCGGCTGCAATGTGCATCCATGATGTACATGGTCGTTTAAGTTTGGAGGTGGCTCGTAGTACACTTTGTCCCTGCAGCACGTCTCACAACTGTGGACATATTGACAGACATCCCTGCTCATACCATCCCATATGTAACACACACCCATGTCTGCTAGTGTTTCCCGGGTTCCCGGGTGGCCCGCTTTGGGGTGGTCATGATGGTGCCTGCAGATGTTGGCCCGCAGGTCTTTGGGTATTTAAATTCTCCATTTGGCTCTGGGTTGATTGTCGTGGGACCATACGATGTCGTCCCTTAATTCAAACTGCAAAGGGTGCTTCTGTAGGAGGTTTTGAATGTCCGGGTCTTGTTGGTGGAGCACTATCTGGTTCCGACTGATCTGAAGTTGAAGCAGCTTTATTTGTTCTTCGGGGCTGTGGTCTGGATGTTTTGGGTGGCATCGTTCATTCCTATTTTTCATCCACTTTAGCATTGTCTTGTAAATCTTGTTGGTGGGACAGGGCATCTGGAAGATTATTAGTTTTGCCCGGGCAGTGCTGCACTTAAAAGTCGAATTCAGTATGGAACATGTCCCACCGTCTGAGCTTGGCTTTGGAATTTTGGGACTCTCATAGCCAGTGGAGGGCTTTGCTCTCGGTCCTCAGAATGAAGTGGTTGCCTTCCAGATAATACATGTATTTACAGATCGCCCAGATGATGTGGTAGCTTTACTCTGTAGAATTGAGCCGTGTGCTAGCGTAACCTATCACCAGGAGGTGGGTGTCTGGGTCTTCTTGGTAGAGGACTGCGCCTTGGCCGTTCTGACAGGCATCAGTGTGCCAGATTAGGGGTCCTTCTTGCGGCCGATGAAGTTGCTTGATGTCTTAGAAGCTGGTTTTGAATGCATGAAGGGCAACGCGATGTTCGGGTGCCCATCACCACCGGGTTTCCTGCTCTAGCAAACGATGCAACGATGCCATGTGACTGATTATATTGGGCATGAAGTCTTCAGAGCCAGTTGCATAGGCCAAGGAAGTGGAGTAGTGGCTTCTTGGTGGCTGGCTCTTCTGCTTTTTGAGTCACTCGTGTTGAGTTGGTTTGAGGGTAGTTCCCTTTGGGTGTGACTATATAGCCCAGGTAATCGATCAAAGACTTCCCAAAATGGTTCTTCGAGAGTTTTGCAGTCATCCTATGTAGTTTTAGGTTTTCTAGTGCCCTGTGAAGATGGTCAAGGTGCTGCTCCCATGATTTCAAGTACACAATGACATGATCAAGGTACGCAAAACAGAATTGCTGGATGTATCCTGTCAGTATCTCAGCTGACATGAGCTGCTGGAAAGTTGCGTAAGGGTTTTTAAGCCCTAAAGGCATTACTCGAAGCTGGAGGGTTTCTCCCTCTGGACTGGTAAAAGCAGTGTAATTCCTGCTGCCTGCCAGTATCCTGACTGCATGTCTAGGGTATTGAAAATCTTTGCTTCCCCTATGTCGTGCAAGATGTGCACTAGGTTGATGGTTGGTGGGGCAATGGGATGAGTAACATCGTTCAGAGCTTTGTATTTAACAACGAATCACAGTTGGCCATTTTTTATAAGGAACCAGTACCACGTGCGAGTTGTAGGGAGAATCCGAAAGCCCCACGATCCCTTGTTATTTTATCTCGTCTAGTTGTGTCATGAATAGATGGTGTCGTCTAGCGGACACCTTGTATGGTCTGATGTAGACTGGTGTGATTGTATTCAACCATATTTCATGCTGTATGGTTCTCGTTTGGCGAAGAGTCCCTCCAAGTCCGAAAGTGCTGGCGTGGTTGTCGAGAACTTTCTTCAGTTGTTTTAACTGTTCTCCTGTGAATTAGTGGTTGATTTCCTCTTCTTTGAGAGTTGGTGGAACAACGGCATCTGGGCAGAGTTCCCAGTTGATGGTTATGCGGTTTTTGTCACCTATGTATACCTTTCATTGGCCATGGTCCCTAACACATTGCTGATGGAGCCAGGGATGTGCCAGTATCACAGCCTCATGGATATCAGGCGAAACGACAAATTCCTCTGGTCCTGAATTTTTGTGAAGTTCAACAATGAGAGTAGTCTGGATGTCGAATTGCGTACAAAATTGCCGGTTGCGGCTGAGTTGAGCAGAACGAGAACTCTTCTCTCATTGACTTCAATGTGTGGGGCTTCTGTTTGTTCGGCTTCCACGTCTAGAAGCGGGATGATGGGACCTTGTGGTCCGGTGGGGTTGGCTCTTTTCGCTCCCCGGCCACAGCGTTTTTTCCGCCTGCGGGGTTGTTTTCTTGTCAGATGTTTGCTGGGTGGTACCCAGCACACGTGTTGTACCCTCTTCCTCTGCGCAGCCCCGTCTTGCATGGCGTTGCGGGCAATCTTTATGAAAATGGTACTCTGGGCAGTACCAGCATTTTGGAAGGCTTGGTGCTTTGGGTTGGAAGAAGGGGGGAGGGGGATTTCACTCTTCTTTCAGATGGATTGCCTTGGTTTTGAAATTGTGCTCTATTTCTCGTGCTCTTTCCACCAATTTGTCCATAGTGAGCTGCTTCGGAATTAATAACAGGTTTCATAGCTTAGGTAGCATCATGCAGGTTATTTACCGTGCGCAGCTTTCTTCACTCTCATTGTGGAAGATTCAGTCTAACATCCCTGCCTCTTCTTCCAGGGTTTGTGTTCGACTAGAGAAGTCTATTGTGGGTTTGCCAATACTTCTTCTCCCATGAATTGGGTGGCAAGTCGGTTACTTAACTGATTCCAGTCAGTGATAAATTCACAGTACTTATTCCACCAATCCAGCGCCTTGCCCTTGAGTTTTGCCTGTGTTTGACTTACCCGTTGTTTGGGTGGAATGTTATTTTCCCCCATTTCCTTTTCGCTTCCACTAGGATCACGAGCGGGTCCTCGTATGGGCGCCCCGCAAATTCTGGAATTTGGGGTTCCCCTGTGTTGCCTGCAGTACTGATGTGGGTGGCAGACCGTGGGTTTTGCGGTCAGTATTCGATGGCGTGCCGGCGTACCTCGCATCTATAGACCATCCCAGGTCAGGTTATCCATTCATCGGGCCTGCCAATGCAGCCATGGTGATAAGGTTCCGCACACAGTATGCATCGTATTATGTAGGTCCTGCGTCCTTGGCACATGATCCAGCTACAAAAGGCAGTTTTTCTGGTCTGACAGTCTTTGCAACAGTATTCCAATCCATCGGTAAACCTCACTTTGTCTGCCCAGCCTAGGCATACATAGTGACATTTTTTGTTGGCAGTGGGCGCATGCATTATGTGCGGTGTATTCCCGTGCCAGGGCAGTTAGGTTCAGGACAATGTTCATGTCTGGCTTCAGCTATGTTTACTTTGGCTTGCCCTTGCTGTTCAGCGTCTGTGTCTGTGAGTTTGTTGAACTACATGTGGTGTTTACAGAATCCCTGAAGTCCGAGCGGTAGGCAGTTCAGCTCCCAGATAGGTTGCTTGGATCAGGGTCGTGCTGGCCTGGTTCTGCTTAATTCAAACCTCTTAATTAAGTTGCTAGGCCACATGTTGGGGACCAGAAAAACTAAACTTCTTTTGATGCATGACGTCTTAGTTACCTAGAGGAAAGTAATGAGCAGAAGTGGTTTTTGGTGGGTGCAAGGGCAGACGCACCCAGGAGGTTAGTGCACTTCTAATCCATGTGCAGGAATGGTGCATGACCAGTGTACAGTACCAGCCTGGTTTCTATCCTGCAGGGCACAAGGTCTGGTACTACAAGTTCGACTTTACGTTTTGGCAGGACTGCTCTCAGTGGTATACCTGGACGATGTTTGACTTGTTAAGACTGCTGTGCTTCGGACCGTGTTACAGTAAGGTGAGCTTTGGTTTCCAGTGTGCTGGTGTGCAAGTGCTCGTAGGTGCTTGTTGTCGCCGGTGTTGTCTGAAGGAGTAGGGTTTCCCAAAACCACAAGTTGGCAAGGCCGTGTGCCATGTCTCGGCTACTAAAATAGGCTACGAATACTAGGTGAGTGTCGCCATTGAGCTTGGTGGGTGGAGTGAACAGTGCTGGCTCATAGTTGGGTGTGGTTGGTCTCTTGAGTAGGCCGAGGGCTTCTGCATGTTCGCAAGGACTGAGGTACTAGAGTCCGGTGGGGATTGGACTAGGCTCCAGCTGGTTCTTGGAGAGAGTTTCAGTCAGTTTTGCTCTCTTACGGATACCACTGAGATAGGAGTATGGCACAAGGAAAGAGGAAGAGAACTCTACAATCAAACCTCGCAGAACTGGAGCAGGTAATACTGTGTTCCTACTCTGGTGTACAACCACGTATCACCTCCACCAACCCAATGCGGTATCCCTATCTGAGTATCCAGCATCAGAAGCGCGGTGGATACTGATAGTTAGGTCTCAATGGCTGACGGTCTCGATACGTGGGTCCTCCTGAGAACCAGTTTTCCCAACTCAGGGAATACTCCTCCAGCATCATAAGCACGGTGGAAAGAGCAAGCACCAAGCTGACCCAAAGAGAAGGAGTACCTATTGTCAGGGCTATACCGTTCTGTACACCGTAGTGCACAGAAAGAGTGGCCGTCGAAGGTGCGTGTGTTTACTCTACTAGCATGTTTGGCAGTTACAGCAAGTTTCTCGGTCACCTGCTGTCCCTCTGACGGGGCTGATATTTACAGGGAAGGGTACAATGACTACGGAAAGATATGATTAAGTGGATAAAACTTGTTTATTCTTGTGTAGGAAATAAATAATGGTGGTGGTTCACTACCTCCTACCAGCTGGAGCTTACGGAAGCTAACCTACGCAAGACAGGTGAATGTGACAGGTTTATCGGCTAATGGGGTAGGTAGACAAAGTGCTATGAAAATAACATAAACTTGGCTATTCTACAGTGTTGCCCTGAAGGGGCCGGAAGTGTCTAAGTATTTAACAACGTTAGATGATGACTGGTGAAGGCTGGTATAACAATAGGAGTCTTCAGCACCAGGAGTGCGGTGAAGACAAGGATAGGAGCTGATGGTTCCTTTGGCACCAGGCAGTGCGGTGAAGGAACAGAACAGACTGGCGTTACAAGGTACATGCCCTGCTATTTATACTCTGGTGGGCTCGCTTTTGTCAGGTTTGAGAGAAGGTAGACGTGACATAGATCCTCTGGGCGTGTGACGTCTCCAGCCGGCGCTTAATCCAGGTGCATGTCTTGGCTATCATACTAGTAGGGCTATCTGGCAACATGCTATAGTACTTGGATGATCTCGAAGCGTAGTCTCGGTTGCTTACCTGGTGAACAGAACAATCTTCAGGCATGGAGTATCCATACCTTTGCCATGGGCAGACAGTAAAAGTTCTGACATCTCACGGTGTGTACTTTTTGGAAATTGTGTGGCAGCTGATGCACACTGATGAGTAGAAGTTGATGTAATTATAAGTAGAAATACGTCATGCATCAACTTTCACATTCACATCTCAACTGCTCTTAAATAATGTTTTAAAATTATGTAAAATAAAATTTTAGTATATTTTAAAATGTAAATCGTATCAAAATAATGCATTTTACTAACTTGTTAACTAACTATTAAAACAACATATTAATTTTTAGCACAAAATGACAGCTATTGTTTTACAGTACTGATTGTTCTTTGCAACAATTACAGTTATCCCTTGTATATGGCCTTTTTTTAATAAAACTTTATAAGAAATATATTTTGCATATTATTTTTGTCTATATTGTAGACATAATAGAAAATCATTGTACAAACTTGAGTATAACTATGATTATATTTGTTTAACCAGTGTGATCCATGTGCATAAGTTCACTAACACAGTTATGATTTTATTTACATTCTTTTTTTTTGTATTCAAAACAGTATTAAGAATTATAAAGTAAGGCTATTAATTAAACTTAGAACTTTAAAAAAATCATTTTTTAAGGCAGTTGAGATTGAACCCCTGAATGAAAACACACACCATAAGCATACACATGCAGAGCTAACTTGCTTACCACTACCTTACTACATGATGGAGAATTATATGTTTACTCAATCATATAAAGTCCACAACAGTAATTTAAATGCATCTCGCCACGTAAAATTATCCCATGTTGGGGAAATAAATTAATAGTCTGTGCACTTATAACTTCTTTTTAAGATTTAAGAGCCAGCCTGATTAACAAATTCAACAGTTTTTGTGCTAAGTAATTTAAATTGAGAGGTTTCAGCTTACGAGGTTAAAGCCATTCACTAATACCTGCCATTTTACAATGTTATACAAATAAACTCAGTAGTGGTCGTTGACTGTGACTGTTTTTAATGATTTGGCCCCATTTACCCCATTTTTGTTTAACGTGTAAATAAATTGCCCAACATACTACTGCTCATTTACAGAGTTCAGCAATACAACATGGTCATTTCCAGCTGTAAGGCTATATATAAATTGCCTGCCCTGGAATTGTTTTTGGTCAGAAGTAGCTCATGGACTGCAAACACCTGAGGTCTTTGCAGTAGGTTGGAAGAACCCTGGTTCATAATAAGGGGAACTTGTAGACTATGTGCTATATATCACCTGAGTTGGGATCGCTGAAGTGTTGAATCTTGGGTTCCTCGTTCTGCAGCAATTTTATCCCTTCCTTTCTCCTGCTCGTTAAGAGAAAGGCAATGCAGAAGTGTAGCAGCATTGCCCTCCTAAGGAAGATGATCAGGTTCAGGTAGACATCTTACCATTCCCCACACCTCTTCACCCAGCAGTAAATTGCAGTGGAATATGTAGAGGTTAGATGAGTAGGCTCAGTGACTGTCCTTTGCCTGTCTGTGCCAGGATTCCCAGTTACTCACACGGCCCTCCACACTCCAAAATCTGGCGGCAAATTACGGTGGTGTGTTGGATTGGGGGTGATGACAGTAGCTTGGAATGACTTTTTTTTTTACCAAATGCCAGCTTCCGAGTACTGTGCTCGATAGTCACAACCGAAGGATGTAAATCAAACCAAGACAGACTGAACAGCCACAGTACCAGGCATCTTGTTGTGTTGTGGATCTCCCCTTGAGGCATAATTGTCCGCCACAGGAATTGTTTGTTATTGTCTGAGCATGTATGTCTGATTTTCTTACGCTTGCCGAAAATCCATGTGCATGTGATGTCACTAGGTGCCTACAGGTTATTGAGAAAGACAAGTTAACCACGGATATCCCCTCTCCAATAGGAGGGTGAAACTATGGAATAAAGAGCTGCAGGGTTTTATTCAGACTTGACAGAATATTCCTCAGTGGGAAACACTACCTGTTCGAGTCTTTTATCTACCAAACTGGTTACAATTCTGAATTGGGTCTGATCTGGGCATCTAAGCCTCATTCAAATTTACTGCTGTCTACTTTAACTGCCTAACAGTTGAAAGACATGAGTCGAAGATGCTGGTCTACTGCAAAGAGGCAGTCTGCTTAGTGAGCACAGTCTTGTATCACCTCTGAAGGTCAACTTAAGTGCGATAACCGCTCATTCCGAACGGAAGATTGGCTAATGGTTAGCAAGCAGCAGAGTATTGCGGTGCCTGTAAGAGAAAGAGGTGTAGGTGATGGCTGATGAAGAATAACTGCCATTTACTGTTGCTGCAACTTACTGTATAGCAGCACGCTGGACACCCTGAGGACTAGGGTGACAGATGCGGTGGAATGGGGCCAGGCGAGGGGTTACAGTGGCAATGATGGTCCTCAGTTTGACATCATGCGTCAAACTTAACAAGTTTTGTGCTTTGGCATGTTTTCAAAGCTGGTAACTGAGTATTACTTATGAGAACTTGTGAAGGAGTTTCGATACCAAGCATTTCAGTAATAATTTGGTATTGAGGTTCTTATTGTATATAGCATGTTCGCTCTTGGATTTTTTCTTGTGGGAATCATGCTGGGTAATGCCGCTTATTTGCAGATTTTTTTTGGGGATCCCCCATTTCTTTAGCATTGCATTCCAGTACTGCTCCATACGCGTCTCACTTCTCTCTCATCGGCTCTCAAAACCTCGATGTTTAGAGCTGCCAAAATCTCTCCACTCCACTCTTATCATATACAGGTATTACAGATAAGTATTTTAGCACTGCAGTATTCATATTATTTTCAAAAAGAAATTTATTTATTATATAAGGAGACAGAATAATTTTGGGATAAGAATGAGATCCACACAGAATTGCTTACATATTTGCATAATTGTCTTAAATTTTTATGTGTGTTATTTTTTAACAAATGTTTAAACATTAATACAGAGTGATGCTGTCGGGTGAGACACGAGACGAACGATGACACAAATACTTAATGGTAATATGGGCGCCAGCGGTGCTTCCCTATCACCAGACTATCAAGATTCAGTGTTTCACAGAGATGCTGTGGGTTCTGTGTGTCCGTCTCACCTGTGCGTACTTACAAACACGTTGGCAATACTAAACTTTTACTAAACATCACTTTGAAAATAATCACTTGATAAAATACATGTGGCTAGGACACTGTCACTATTGAATAAAATAAGGTAAGTTCACTATAGACTTGCTTTTATTATTATTGCTCATACAGATCAACGTGCCAATGAAATTATGATACTCTTGGTCATGAGTAGCCAATTCCGCTTGGGTGCTCCCCAACCCGCAATTAATCTAGCGCACTCCTAGATGGATGATCTCACTGAGGTGTGTGAAAGCACAGCCTTCACGAGGGAAGAAGGCAGACAGCCGCTAGAGTGGACTGACGGTTTTTCCCTGAAGACAGGACACTGTGAATTACAAATGAAACCCTCAATGAAAACATTTTACCTTAACACATGTGACTACTTGGCTTCACTAACGCAAACTCATCTGGGCGCGCCCGCCAGCATGTAGGTAGTGTGGTGACAGCCCACATACAGAGCCGGCTAGGATGGAAGTAATTGCACCGAGATGAGTATTCACAATAAACACACACATGTGAAAACAAGCTTAGGTGGTGCGGATGCCGCTGGATAATGTTCGTAACGGACCACGTGGTGCATAGGAAATTGCAATATTTATTCTTGAAAACTGCAAATTAAATTCAGACAAAATATTATTCTGGGAGAGAAAATTATCCTCTTTACGATTTAAGTGATTGCAGGCATGTAGCATGCCTGATGGCGGTAAAATCTAACATTAGTCAAGTACAAAAAGCATCAATTACACGAAAAATACATTAAACCAAGAATGAAACATACATATAACCCTGAAATAAATTGTAGCGCATATGATTTTACGCAAATAAACTCTTAAACTGCATGGATGGCACAGATATATACTTGGCATAGATTAGCCATGTGATTGTATATGAAATTGCAGTAAAATATTCAAACATGAAAACACCTTTAAAATACATACATAAAAAACAAAGCCTTTAAAATTGTGCATAGCAATAATACGGAAATTACACTGGAACACTACTAACATAGGCAGATGGCGCCTGATTTAAGTTATGCTGGTTGCGTAACCTCTCCGACATCTTTCTCCTCTCTCCTCTATTATGTTTGAAAAATACGACAAGGGCAAAATAAATAATTTAAGCAAAAGCTTAAGCGGAAGCAAATTAAATTAAATATGTTTTACATTTGATAATTTTCTTATGGTTTTTTCATATTAATTCCGTGTCTCTTGAGTACGGTGTTCACGCCGGAATATCAGTGTTCGCAATTAACCAAAAATTTTCACAACAACAAACACTTTAAAATATTTCAAGAGACATTAAACCCTGCAAATACAAATACAAAACACATTTTAGACTGCAAAATATTATTGATGTGCGAGTTCAAAAATATCGGCCTCTTTGCGCACGTGCGTGGATACGTGACATGTGCGTGGTGAGCGCCATCATGGGCGCTAGCGCTTTTGGCTGTTAGCTGGCGTCAAGATTTAGCATAAAACAACCTATGGATAGTAGAACTGAAATAGTTGGATAACATTATTTTGATACATTATTCCTGATGTATTTAACATCTGAAGTTTTTGTGATAACTCATTAATGTAAATTTTTTTTAGAACATGGAGAATAATTATATGGAATGGATGCAGAAAACACTGGAAAAAGAAAAAGAAGATTGGAGGAAACAGGTATTGCCAGAAGGAGATGATCAGGATGGATACTTTCACACTGTTGCTCCTGTAATCATATTTCAGATGATCGATCAGAATCTACAAGTTACCAAGACAATCAGGTGAGATGTTAGATTATGTTTTATTTCATACATCATTAAAACGTATAAAAGGATCTACCACTGGAGTTTCACATTGTCTCAGGAAATTGCTTTTAACACAATAAGTAGTACATTAGGATGAGACTTAATGTAGGTTAACTAGGTTTGTATAAATATTAAATTCTTAATTTAAAGTTAAGACAGTACTATTAAAGTGGTCAAAATTGCTAAAAAAAAATGTAATATTTGAAGGTAAATACAATTTTTGTTTAATGAACAGAAAACTCCTAGTGTGTTTTTAATTTAGAATAGAGGCTTCTGGACTGTATTGGCTAGGTACAGTACTATGAATTGAATGAGGAGTTGTAGTAGGTTGGTTTATTACTTTTAGCCTGTTGCATACAATAGAACATGTGTGTAGTACTAGGGATTTTCTCTATACCAAATTTAGATTGTCATGAACACAAAACAACTTGGCCAAGAAAATTGCTCATTTTCTAGTGTCGTTTACACATGCTGAAACTACAGAATTAATGGAAACTAAAGGGACAAACTTCAGGAGGTGATTCCTTGGCAGAAAAGGAACATGAAAGTCCACATCAACACATGTCTGGAAATGAATGGCGAGGCTGTAATAGAGCAATTTGTAATGGTACACATTACTACATTGCATTAAGTGCCTCCAGGCTACAATAGATGTTTAAAGTGGCCACCATGGGATGCAATGCAAGCATCCACACGTTGCATCATGAATTGCCTCACTCTTTCGAGTGTTCCAGCATGTACCCTAATAGCGTCATGAGCTACACGGATACGCTGTTCAATGATCTGCACATTAGGAACTGGCTTTGCATACACAACACTTTTCAGATGCCTCCACAAGTAAAAATTAAGGGAGTTTAAGTTTGATGATCGAGCGGGCCATACAAAAGGGCCTCCTTGCCCTATCGCTTCTTCCGAGTAAGCTGTTGTTGAGGTGTTGACAACATTGCAGAGGAAGTGGGTGATATGAAAGGATCCATGCTCACACAAACGTCCAAAATTGGCTGGTTTTGTGAATTGACTAGTGCTATTTGTGAGGCTACGTGGCTCAATAAATCAGTGTGGCCTCTCGTCCATTTCCGTGTTCTTTACCGTATAGGAACCGTCTCATCTTGTTTCTGGAATGAATAATGTACCTTGGCTTCAGTCACACAATCTGCAACACATGAAAGCACACTGTGAGTATTGTTATGACAGAAAAATGGTGTTCATCAGTGCCATCTACCTTGGCCAATATGCATTTCCGGACATATGTTGGTATTAACTTTTTTGTTCCTTTTCCAGTCAGGAACCACCTTCTGAAGTTTGTCCCCTTAATTTACGTTTATTTGTATATAAAAACCCTTATTACACTTGATGAAATAAATGGTGGACGGCCTTTAACCCAAACGTCCTTAACCAATGATAAACCAACATTGTCTCCATCAATTCTATAGAATCACATCTCCACAGTAAAAGCTATAATCAGACATTGAGGAAAATTATAGATCAGTATTGACGCGGGATGTTGTAGGACTGTGAGGATCATCAGAAAATCAAAAAGGAGGTCTTGGTAGGGTGCTAAGCCAGGCGCACCCTTTTGGATGATGTGATATACTAGGCTGGCAAGTTCATGGAGGAGGGGTTTAAACCTGGAGAGGGGATGGCGAAAGCATAGCTGTTAAGATGTTTTATGTCACCTGCTGGCTTGGAGATGAGGAGGTGGTGAAGCGATACTCGTGTAACCATCTAGGAGCATGCAGTTGAACTCGGTGCCTTCAATGCATAGTCTCGGTGGGCCGGTGAATAATAAAATCCAGCAGGCTGGAACATCCATTCTTGCTGCTATAGAAAGTGTGGTACCACTGGGTAACCTCTGTATAGAGGTTAGCAAATGTGGGAAACTCCCGGGCTTTCCCTATGCCTTGTTTACTAAAAGAGTTAGCTGCCTACTAGGATAAACTTGACTCATGGGCAATCATGATGGTGGTTCATGCTGGCGGGCCAGTCGACTCCTTTACGGTCAGAGGGTACCAAAAGCTGAATTTCAATGTGAAGAAATTCAAGCCATGGAAATGGACCATTTTCAGGTTGGGGTATTTGCCCACCGAGGTGGAGTACCCTCAGAAAAGGATGGAAGAGCATGGGCTGACCTCGCTTTCCCTGTAGAGGTTTCCTCAGCTGAAAGGGGTGGGAGGCATAGTCCTGAAGAAAGGGGCTGCGTCCTGAACCAAGCTCGCCCCTTCTGGTGCCCTGAGGTCAGATTGAGGATGGACTCATGCTGGTAGTGGGGAGTGCCTGTGCTGTATGCCCAGATATCCGTGATGATAGTAGATTTCTCCCTAACACAGGAGCACTATAGGCCAGGTGATAGATGAACATCAATGAGAATGTTCCTGAGCAGCAGAAGGAGGCGTGGGACTCCGAGGACCTCGGTCCAAGGGGATTTGTGCCTCTGGAAGCCGCAAAATGGACTACTTTTGAGACTCCAAAAACCCCGGGATGGCCAACGGCTAAGAGGGGTCAAGAGTTGCATTTTGTATTTGTATTTGTTGTTGAACGTATAATTTCTTAATGTCACTTGGCGGTCAACAATACAAACTTACATGAAATCAGGCACATGGCTATGCTTACTAATGAGCTAAAGTCGGTAAAATACCATTGTTGCAAAGACGCCATGCGTGAATTTGCCCTCCCTCTGCTCATTCTTGAGATGCAAGTCGAAAAATAAATTCTTTTGCAGGAATGTCAAACTGTCCCCACAAGAACAATTTGTTTTCCTCTCAATGGTTAGGCTTCTTAGAACGATGGCTTGGGTTGAGAAAGAAATTTCTTTTGAGAGAATGTTGGCAACAGCAGTTTTTTTTTCTTTCTCGGTTTTGCTTCTCTAGCTCGTGCTACTCTGTGCGTTTCTTCTCTGGGCTCCGGCGCTTCCTGGTAGGCTGTTGACCTTGGCGGCGTGGCTGATCAGCTGGGCTGGAGGAATAGCTGGGCAGCGTATGTGCAGTGGCACTCTTTTATTTTGTTTCATAGCTTGTTGGCTGGTCTCCTTGCTCCTTGGTCTCAGGGTTACAATGGTACTAGCTGCAATGAAGTTTGTCGCCTTTTTTTATTCATGAAATTTTCGTGTGATTTTATTTTTACTTATTTTTGTGTAAGGTCGTGTCGTGGCAAGCAAACACAGTGATGTGATGCGAGCCTCTATTCATTGATACATGCAGTCTTACAACAAGAACTTTACGGCTTGAGTACTTACAATCATTTTGTTTAGCACAACGGAGCTGGGGATTTTTATAGATTTATTTATTTAAGAAAGACATTTAAAAAGAAAATTATTTATGTAAAGAAAAAATCGACTCTACAGAATGCATAATTATTTACAGGGTTTTGACATGCTCAATATAAGCCAGAGTATGTTGAACTTTTAAAGTCTTTGAAACGACAACATTCTGAAATTTGTTTTATTTCTATCTCGGTCTATATTTTCAACAATATGTATATCTGCATCTTGGTGTTGTCACACATACAATGTCTTCTTATCACTCACTATTTATGTGGCACTGATTTAACGTGTCCAAGTGTTCACATAATATTTACAAGTACACATAGCAATCCACAAGCCATCCTTCGTAGATTAGTTATGTAATTAGAGAATGCCATGGGCAGCTAAGATAGCTGCAAAAAGGCAAGTAGCGTATAAAACTATCTTGATGAGACTATTACGCTAAAAGCATACAGAACAATGTATGTGATTAAGTAACTTCACTTTGCATTGACGTAGTTCAAATAGGTACGTCAACTAACTTGATGGAGGGAATAGTGTTCTAACACTATCAATGTTTGACGGGTGCACTGACACAATCTGTTTCTTGGTCCCCGCCATCTTTGATGGATGTCCTTTCTTACGTGGTGGTGCTTAAGGCGGGTTCAGCCATGTGAAATGGGCAGGTGGCTGCCATGGTGATTCATGGTAACAGCTGGGTAGCAGGCTGACCTGGCAGGTTCGGGGCGGCTGTACCTGTCGTTGGCTGGCGGCCGACATGGAGTGGCCGTTCTGCTGCGTGTAGCTCTCTCTTACCATCAGGGGCAGGTTAGGGACAGCGTCTCCTACCCCTCCTGTTGCTGGAACTGATGCTGTAGCGGGCTGCATCATCTGCGGAGGTGGTGGTTCACCCATCCCCTGGGAAACATGCGCCGGAACTGAAACAAGTGACTGGGCTGCCAGCTCGACAATGACTTCACTGTGGTTCCTCTTCATGCTGGCGACCTTTGACATGGCCGTCACGTCATCTGGGTAGACTGGCAGGACGGTAGTAAGGACGACCTGGGCTGCCGGGAGCCTGAGTGTCTTGGCGAAGGCCCCCTCTTATCCAGGAGGGGTGGCTGCGGACACAACCTGCGTGCTTCAGGTATGACCTTAGGACAGGTTGGGGCATTGATCTGTGCTGGAGACCTTAAGTGAACTGATTAGTACTCATAACTACAACAGATTTTTCCACTCGTCTGGAAGGTGTGGCAGGGTTGACATTCGGCACAGCTGGTGAGACAGGTGTCTCAGCACGGTTTTCCCCTCGTCAAGGGAGAGTGGCCATTGGAACAGCTGCAGCATCAGGCGGCACTGGCAGCGTGTGGAACTGGAAACTAGTGGCATTGGCGTTGAGTGATGACTGGGTAACCAGGGAATCCGCGCAATCCAGGTTGATCGTGGGCACAGGTACCAGCTGATTGGAGGCCTGGAAGGTGGCCTTGTGTGAGCTGGTAGTTTTCTGCATGATGCCTCTCTTGTGGGAGGCGACACCTCTGCTACAACGTCCGGCATTGCAGGCTTCTCACTGGTTGGGCTTGCTGGAGCTGGGGTGCAGGTGTGGTACATCGGGATGGAGGCTTCAGGAGCGTATTCTGATCAATGGTATTCAGTTCTGAAGTCCTCTCGGTGGTGTGCTGAAGACAAGGCTGGCTGTATTTTGGTTCTCTGTCTAGTGGACTTCTGCAAAATATCTCAGTTGTGCTAGGAGTTCACCTCTTGTGTTGATTGGCATACTTGCTTCTGAACTCTGATGGAGTTGATGACAGCATCCATTCTGATTCCTTGGGTTTTGGCTTCAGTAATTCTACCTAAATTGGTACGGAATATACAGTCCCTTGGCCAATCTGCGTTTCCTCGTCCTCTTCCTGGGGTTGCGACGTCCAGGTGTCCTCTGGAGGGGTGTGGTCAGCGAGCTCGTCTCTGTTGTACGGTGTGTTGTGAAGGTCACCAATTCAGTGGTGTGCTCATCTGGATCCGAGGCTTGTCTGGGGTAGGGCATCATCGGTCCCCTAATGACTTTTTGTATGCGCCCTTGGCGATCATCTGTCTAGTACACATTTTCTTAACATCCAACGACCTTGTAAGGGCCTCCCCACTTTCTTGCTAGTCCCACATTAAACTGCTGGTTACCACGGCTCAGAGGGTGACTGCGGAGAACGACATCGCCTGTTTCGAAGGCTTGAACACCAGTGCAAGGAGGGGCCGTGGTGACTGAGCGATTAGCTCGCTCACCTCCCACCAAGCTGTACTTTGTTCAATCCCTGACCGGGTCACCGGATTTTCGTAAGTGGGAATCATGCCGGACGATGCTGTTGGTGGTTGACGGGTTTTCTCTGGGATCTTCCGTTTCCCCTGCCCCTTCATTCCAGCACCACTCTTTATTCACGTCAATCACCCTCATTGGCTCTCAAGACCTAGCTGTTAAGAGCCGCCCAAATGTATTCACTCATTCACTCACCAGTGCGAGAAGGCTGATACTTCCTTGAGATATACACCTCCTGACTTTCCTTTGCTTTGTCCACTCGGGCTAGAGCAGCCAGACATAGGTTTTCGGGTGGGGGCATCATAGCGTTTGGCCTAGGAGGAACTGATTTGGGCTGTAGTTGATAGCTTTGTTCGTGCGGCATTGCAGAGCGAAGAGAATTCTGGGCATGTGGCAATCCCAGTGCTTCTAGTCTTCCCCCACACTAAGTCAGAAGCTTTTCTTCAACTCCTGGTTCCTCTGCTCATTGGGGATGGCATGAGGGTGATATGGTGGAGTTGTCCAGGTTTCAGCTCCACATTCTTGACATGCTAGCGGCCACTTTCTTCTAGCAAACCGGGTTCCGTTGTCAGTCAGTATGCTGTACAAGTATCCCCATCATGGGATAATTTCATTGTTGAACTTCACTATTGTTTGATGGGTCTTGTGGCTCAGCTGTTTGGAGGTGTGATGTCACCGGCTCATTTGGAGATGAGGTGGCGAAGCAGTACTAGTGTAGCCATCTAGTGGCGTGCAGTTGAACTGTGTGCCTTCAATGCATAGTCTCGGTGGGCTGGTGAATAATAAAATCTCGCAGGCTGGAACATCAAACGTTGCTGTTGTAGACAGTACAATTTCTTATCGTCAATGGTGGTCAACAATACAAACTCCGTTGAAATCAGGCACATGGCTATGCTTACTGATGAGCTGAAGTCGGTAAAATGCCATTGTTACAAAGACATCATGCGTCAGTACACGCTTATTTTGCGATTTTATAGTTATTTTGTTTTGCAACTTCAAGGAAATTACTGTAACTGTAAATAAATACCATAATTATCCGATACACACCCATCGTGGCCTAGCCTATGGAATCTGTCGTGGCCTAGCCTATGGAATCTGTGGGATAAGCCACGACGCGTCTATCAGACAATTATGGTATTATTTTTTGTGTATATTTAATAATACAGTTGCATCATAGCCCATGGAATCCACATGCTAGGCCATGAAGGGTGTATCAGATAATTATGGTATTTATTTTTGGGAATAGTTAAATAATTCAGTTGTATCATATAATTATGGTATGTGTGTGATGTACAATAACTACTCAAGTTGCTCGCATGCACCTCTCGGCCTGCTTTTATTGTACCTGCAATGTATAGCATAAAAGTAATTAATGGGATAAAAATGAATTAAATTAAAAATTTTGGTGCTGCATAGAATTGTGGTATGTATTGTGTGTACAATAACTATGTCATTTGCTCACTCGTGCCTATCAGCACTCGCAACAATCAACCCATTTTTATTGTACCTTAGTGATTTACCATTAAAGTAAAGGTTGTCATATATCATAATTTGTGGTATGTACGGGTTGCCTAAAAACACCTCAAGGTGCTTGCTCACAACTATCGGCACTCGCTTACAGCTCTCGACACTTGCAGCTGTGTGAGTATTATGCTATGAATAAAATATGGTATATTATGGTACACTGGTACCTTTAAAATTTAATAACTTGTAAACCATTTGTCTGATCTCAATCCGCAAAGGCTTTTTGGAATGCTTGTGGAGAGCTTTGGAATGCTCGCTGCCAACCGAGATAATTATGGTACACATTTAAAAGTTGCTGTTCATATTGTGTGAACCATTGAACCTTGGTCAAATTTTTTTATGTATTAAGGTGTGATTTTTTAATATTTGTAACTTAGTGACTTGTAAGTTTTTATAAAATGTTTATATATAAATTATACCATACCACATTAATGTGTGATTTACATGTGTCATATGTTTATATATTTTGTGTGTTATCAACTTACTTATCCAACACTGAATTGTACATACAGTCAAATGAATACAAATGAACAAATAAAAAAGATTTTAATGTAACATTCTGTTTTATAGCAACAAATTAAAAAATGTCTGTTACTCATTTTCTAAGTTATATTAAACAGCATGCATAGGGTTATCAGATGTCTTCTTTTACCTGGATGTGTCCGCTTTTTGACTACTTGTAAACTATCCGGCCATGTTTTCCAAAAATATTGACATGTCCTCTTTTCCAATAATAGTGAAAGACACCTAAACTTTACAATTTTATGGGTTTTTTTTTTGTGGCAATAAACATTTAGCAATGGTCCCAACAAACTTCCTGTGAAAGTGCAAACTTTTTAGAGAATAGTACATGATTCTTTTGTCTTCATCAGCATTCGTATATTTTTCCCTGGCTGTATTCTTTTACGTGTCTAAGTTAAAAAGGGACTAATCTATTCAGAATTTCATGATTATTTGCTATAAAATAGAAACATGTTAGATCAAATCATTTTGTCAAACAAATAAAATCAAAATTGTATCCAGTGCTTTTATGTACAGCTGCATTTTGTGTGAATACTTATATTTTATTGGCTGGCAAAATATTCTGTAGTGCCTAGAAAATAAAAGGAATTTACTTTCAGGTTCAGAGAAAACATGATTCATTGATTATTACATTATCAGGTTGCAAAAAAAAAAACCTTTTTACTTAAAAGCTATATGGAATCAATTTTTGAATACATTTTAGCTTGTAATATATTATACAGATTTACTTAAGACATATTATACAGATTTTGTATATATATATTGTAAAATTGTGTGTCTGCTCTCTTCGTATCATTTTCTCGCAAGTGTCGTCTTTTTTAATGCCAGTTACTTGAACATGTCCTCTTTTTTTGAGTACTAGATGTCTGGTAACCCTAAGCATGCAGCTTAGAAATCACTCCAATACTGGGTTCAAGAAATTAATTTTCAGTATTGATGCCTGAGTATTACTTGTTTAAATTGTATTTATGATGGGTGTTTGTTGCAGCCAAGAACTGACATTTAGAGCCCTGATGCTAAGTATAGACCAAGTGACTCAGTATGGGAGAATGTATAGAGAAGCTATTGTTGCTTTTAAGGTCAGACATTTTGAAGACCGAAGTCAGGTGGGTACATGAAAGTTATCTTATAGAACTTTTGAAGAATTTTTGTATTCTTTATTTTGAAAATGCATTGATACCTAATTAAAAATCTAGGTGTCATATTGTCATGAAAAAAGTGACAACTTGCTGCTAGTAAACTAAGATCAGGGATGTAGCTCATTTCCAGGCCAGCACGAGGGCGGTGAACAGAACTACTTACAGAGTTTTGACATGGGGGGAGGGGGAATCTGGTATCGTAGTCAGAAAAGGAAACAACCACAGAAAAAAAATATATATATATGGAACTTGCTAAATTAAATACATTAACCATAAAATAAAATTGCCTGAACTGGAGCAAGATTAAAAGGAACATGTTTCCCTAAACAATACATCTGGCCCCTGCCTCAGAACCACCTTATGGAGTTTACTTTTAGAACTAAATGATCACTAAAGAGTGATGCACAATGGCTTTGTGGTGTGCCACAAAAACCCTAATTACATGGTGGCTTCAGGCTTTGAGCTGGATGCAATGGTCAATTTACAGTTTTATTGTGTTGCCAGGCTCACGAGAATAATGATGTGAAATTTTAGTGCCTGAGGACCGGCACACAATCCGTGTAGAGCGTAGGATATGTGGCATGCGTACTAGGCACAAAATTCGGTACTACTGTCACAGCCCGGCGGATGGTGCGACACACTGCCATGGGTTTACCTGTTGGAACTGTGGCCTGGGGTAGCTGCTGAACCAGCTGCAGTGTCGGCTGGTGGCCGCTGCTGCTGGCTCCGGGATGTGGTGCACCAGTGACTCTGGAGGTAGCCCAGGATGGGCTGCGGCTGGAGGTTGCTTGGTAGCCCCAAAACCAGGGGTTGGCGATTCCATACGGGATGTCCTCGCCCTGGCAGATGGCTGCTACCAATGGATGTGGTTGTCTGACGGTCTTGACGAACGCAGGGAGTACCAGTGCGGGAGGAGCTGAGAGGTGAGGCCTCTATCTGGTGGGAGGCAAGAGCTCGTTCCTGAGTGGTTATGCTGCGAAATGTAGTTATGGCAGGGTTACAACTCTCCTTAGCTTTGGAGTTAGTAGCTGTCATTCTCTCTTTCTGCCGAATACCCTTCCTCTGAGTATAGGGCAAGGAAAGGAACTACAACTAGCCTTGACAAGGTGAAGCAGGTGGCAAAGTTCCGTGTTGTGTGTATAACCAAGGTCAAAACTGAACAGGCAAGAGTCATACCCTGTGCTCCTTCATCCAACGCTCTTAAGCGCGGTGGATAAAGAGCAGTGGGTTTCCTCTAACTGCTTGTCGGCGAGACTTGGGTGTGGTTTCCAAAAGTGGTCAATCATCCAGAACCAAACTCTTACTCCCTCTGGCACAGTTCAGTGCGATGGATGGAGTATAGGCTGACTGGCTAACCGCCTTAAGGAGGTCTTCATAGTGGTGGAGGCTCTACCATGCTATACCATTGGACACAGCAAGGGTGACCAACTAATGGGTGTGTGTTGCAATATCAGTTGACTCATGGATACGTAGGGAAACAGTTACTCAATGAAATGATACTCAGCAGTAAGTGCAAATACGTATATATTTCAGGTAGGATATATACGGTAACCCATACTACCTCCTAACTATTCCAGAGTTGAACAGAAGTTATCCTACATGAATTCAGGTGAAGGAGGCCTTGTCGTAAACTAGAAAAAGGCAATTTGGCTAGGTAGTTAATGGTTAACTGACCCTAACTAATCTAATCTGTTGTCCAGAAAGGACTGTTGACGACCACTACCAGAAGTGGTAGTGGTGAGTTATTGCCATTACCAGCAGGTAACGCGAGCATGAGGTATCCTGAAGCGATCATGGTCAACGACTACCAGATGATTAGTGATGGCACAATTACTATTACCAGTAGGTAAGGCAAGAGGGTTGACAATGTCTTCGGGAGCTGTTGCTGAAAAGTTACCAGAAGGTCTGGAAGGCATTCTTGCAGTTGCTGAAAAGCTTCTGGTAGGTCATGAGGACCTGGTGTCTTCTTCTGGCACTGTTAAGCATGGTGGAAGAAGTGATGTCGGTTCCTTCCGGCACAGTTCAGTGTGGTGGAAGGAACAAGGCAAACTGGTAGGTTGTGAGGACCTGGAGGCTTCCTCCGGCACTGGTCAGCACAGTGGAGGAGCCTAGATGAACTTAGGATTTGGTGGCAGCGCACTGACTTATATACTGATTGTCCATGGACCCTTTGTGGTGCAGGGTGTGGGGGTTATGAACGCCGCCCTGTGAGCTGTCTGTTAATGTCGTCTGCTAGTGGCATCTGCTGCTGTGATTTTCTGCTGAGGTGGCATGCATCAGCGTTTACACTTGTGGTGCCATCCCTTGCCACGCCGTAGAACTATGTGACCTTGGGTGGCGGGCTTCGACTGCTCGGCCGATGGTACAATCTAATTTTGAGGAGTTTGACACAACGTCTGATTTAAAAGTTGGATGGATGTGTATGTAATAACACTCCTTATTGCAAGGGCTTACCCTGTAGGCACGTGACCAACCTTAATTACTGTTCTAACCCTGTCTTAGTGAAGTGCAGGCGTGGTCAGGTGTGGTGAAGTCGAGCTTGTAGTAATATCAGAAAATACATCACGTGTCAAGAGAAAAATAAATGATCAAAATAAAATTATTAAATCAAGAGGTGTTATTGTAAAAAAATTTTGTTTAATACAAAATAACTTTTTATCGCAGTTTAAATAACTAGGGAAATTTCAACATTTATTACCTATAAAGTATACCCCACATTGTTTCCCAACGCACATGTTTTAGCAGAAGGCATGGTATCTTGATTATGTTGGTTTTATTATCATTGGCATGATTAGAAAGACACAAATAGCATGGTGTATGTTTTTGTATATAAAGCGTGGAGTGATCACCTTCAACATAAGTTGCATCATCCAGTACCATACAGAATACTCACTATAAGCACAAAGTTTCTTTAGAGGGCCTTTAAGATGCTTATAGATTACTCAATTTCTGGAAACTTTTATTCCTTTTTCATTTTCTTTCACCATGCCATGGAATGGAAAAATTAAAATAAGTGTAGCAAGGCATAGGTGGGTGTAGTGAGAGTTCTTTTGGAGTAACAGCACGTAGGATGAAAGACAGTAAAGTGTTTCTGTTATTTTTTTTGTTGACAATGGAGAATTAATGGATGGAAAACAACTGTGGTAACTGTACTATATGCTGTCCATGGTAAAGTGAGCACTTTTGAGACCCTAGTTACTTGTTCTTTCAGCCATTTTTTATTCATTAACCACCTTTTTAAATAAATATTGCCATATGAGTAATAAATACAGTTTGTGTATTCCATCGCACTGGGAAGTTAATGCGTAAGGCTAAAATAAAATTGATTTATTGACTATTATTCCAAGTGAGGAGGCTTTCAAAAGGGCTCTATATTACCTCAAGAAAACCTATTGGCATTTGGCAGTGTCTATTGTTTTGTGTTGAGGTAGTGGAGGAGGCTTGTGTCTATTGTTTTGTGTTGAGGTAGTGGAGGAGGCTAGTGTCTATTGTTTTGTGTTGAGGTAGTGGAGGAGGCTAGTGTCTATTGTTTTGTGTTGAGGTAGTGGAGGAGGCTAGTGTCTATTGTTTTGTGTTGAGGTAGTGGAGGAGGCTAGTGTGATAATGATGCAGACATAAAGTAGAAGTGGTTGCACACAACCTACAAATAGTGCGGAGGATACATGCCATATTTTTATGCAATTGTGCAGTGTATACTTAAAAGCATGGAGCTTGGTTGAAGTAATATTTGTACTAAAGCAATAATTTTGAGCATTATAGGCATTCCTGAAAAACACCATATTGGAAAATGGCAGCTGAATGTGTTATTTCCTCCTAACCTATAGGAAATTTACATATTCGCTTATTTAAAAATAATATTTTCTTCTATATACTCAGAATAAAAATTATAAGAAAGAAATTTTATATTATTAATTTAGGTATTTAATTGAAAATATTTTAAAATGTAGGGCTAATGTAGAAATTTAGGTTTTTTGCCGTACTGATATATGTATTTAATTAAATCACAAAAGTCATTTTATAATTAAATGTGAGTATAAATAAAACAGCAGTGTTTAGTCCATAAAGTATGAAAGTAAAATACATTGTGTAACACTCAAAATAAGAAAAAAGTCACATTAAAATTTTTATACGTAGTTCCTTATATGATCTTGGTCTTCAGTAAACTCTAAATTATGTATATTATTCACAAAGGGAACCTGATAGCTTACTTGTAAGTTAATTATAAAGAATAATGTTAATAAAATTAAAAATCATCACATTCACAGCCACCATATAAACAAAGAGCACTGCAGGGTAAATCAGCCTTTGCACATTTGCATGAGGAAGCACATTCTTTTATACACTTGCACCTGATTGGTTCTCTTGACTCTATGTCTTGGTTACCGTGGTGAAGATTGTGAGACTTTGGTCCAACCAAACACATTTATTCCCAGAAGCCGTGGTGATTTGTGAAAGGACTGGCCCCAAACATGACCTGTCTGGCAAACTACTGTAAGCATATGCTGTTGGAGGGAGTCTTGTGTTAGAGGAATGATTTTCAGGTCACTGTTTTTATGTGCCAACAAGATAAGCTTGGCTTTATTCATACTACTTTTTTGACTGCAGTGGCCGTACACAGGATGACAAACCATTTGATCATAGGCATAACTGCTTCACTTTCTTCTACAGTCAGATTTTGAGAGACAGGAAACTGCTTGTGCTACTTCTGGGTGATTGTTCCATGTTGTCCAGCAGGAGCAAGTTATTTTGACTCTTCCTGAAAATTTCAATGTTGTGTCACATCCTGTTAGTGGATTAAAGGCTGGTTGGTTATGCTTTACACTGGTTGATTCCTAAAGCCTTTGCCATGCAAGTAATGTCAAGAATTTTAAAATATTTTCCAGCAGCGAATGTAACCTAAAATTTCTCACAATATAACTGTGCAGTAAAGTGTAGGTCCAATAGGACATCTGTATCTGCAGTACTGCACTTTCTGCTTTCAGTAACAATAAGAAATATTCTGGTGTCTGCTTCCTCATGATTGCAAAGTTCCAGTCTCTCTGTGATAGATTCAGTACTTGGGTAAGAACATTTTACTTTTTCCCCTTGTGTAACTACAACTTTACCATTGTAACTCTTTAATTTTATTTGGGTAGCCAGCAAGTCAAAGAGCTGTTGCTTGTTTGATAATCTTGTAGGAATTCTGTCCAATTGTTAGGCACTCGCTATGCTAGCTCAACTCGTCTACGTACACCTTTGTCTCTTTTACCTAACACAGAGGACTTGAGGCTACCTGATCTCTATACATAAAAAAAATGATACCTACCCGATGTAGGCTGGGTCTACTGAAGTTGTTTTGTATGTACAATGAATCCTCAATTATTCATTTTTCAGTGGACCAACAAGAAAAAATGAAGCATGCGGGAAAACAATGGATGTGGACTTAGATTATAGCCTTGAGAAATATCATACATAACCTCAAAAGACATTTTTGTTTAAAACCAGCAGCCTAAAGATGTCACTATGATTTATTTATGATAAAATATTTTCTCATTAAATTAAAAACTTTAATTTTTGCAATTGATTGAAATTGAAATTTTATTTATATTAATATTTTTGGCTGATCCAAACTCAATCTCTCAGTTAAAATTGCCGCAGCTGATTTATTTGTGACAACTTTTGCCAATCATTACTTGCCAAGTCTTTTTCAAACCTTTATAATTCTAACCAAGCACGCAACTGATAGTTTCCAATAATAATAATGCCCGTCAAAATACTGACATGGCTCTAACCTTATTCCAAATTCTGTTTACAATAACAATTGTTGAGTACAATGTCAGAGATTGTGTGATTCTTTCTCATTGTCTCCAACCTACGAGTGCAGTAAACATGTAAGAAGAATAAGAACACATGATTGTTTCTCATTGTCACCAACCTATGAATGCAGTAAATACGTAGGAAGAAGAAAAATAGTAGTCTGTGGAACACAAAAATCTGTTTCATAATGTAAACAATACTATTGATAGCACCAGTTGTTGGTTATCATGTTGTTTTGCATTCACATAGAGTTAAAAAACAAATTATGCACGCAGTCCCTTTGGCGAATATACCTATAAGAAATATGTTAAAACATTAATAACTGGAATGAATTGTCAAAAATCCACTGTATTTCATAGCTAAACGATTGTTCCAAAAATATTTTGGCTTTCGGGCAGAATATCTAATCAAATTAATGGATGGAGGGAAATTTCTGTTTTAAGAGTTGTAGTATACAGGTTTTTTTTTTACTTTGTTTATATAGAATAGTTGTCGGGAGCATCCAAAAAAAAATAGACTGATATGGGAAAATGGAATAAACGGATCGCAACAACGATGTTTCACATACAAAAGTGAATTTTCTGGGGGTAATCCATGTATGGATCAGTTCTACCAGTTTCTTCAGACTGAATTTCAGTTTGGCATTCACTTTCAATACAATATTCCTTGTATGATTCTTGCTAAAACTTGTACAATGAACACGATGTTATGTGATGAGCTTCCAAGGTCTTCTTCACATGAGAAGCTTTCAAGAAAGAGTCTGCAGTCCCTGATGATACAATGTGTACTTTGTCAAGAGCTACAGTCAAACCGCTTTATATAACAGGTGTCCTAAGCACTTCAACAACGAAAGTTTAATGTGGACTCCACAGAGGATGACTACAAATTGATCCTCATAAGTTTCAGGCCTAGTCCATTGTATTTCCTTCACGTATCCAATGGTGCCCCAAAACATCACACTTGGTGTTTGTCTGCTATGCCTCTCCACAATGTAGGCTGCCAGATTGTGGTCACCACCATAGCGTATGACACATATGCGGCCATCACTGTAGGACAGGTTGAAGCAGGACTCGTTCAAAAGCACTACATTTTGCCACTCATCATGTCAGCGACGTCATTCACGTTCCCATTGCAGTCTAAAGCTTTGCGGTTTCTGGACAATGAAAGCCGACACAATGCCATGCGTGCCACCAGTCAGTCCGCGGCAGATGGTGTCAAACCATCAACACAGACAGATCCACACCCATTGCAGTTCTCCAGTGTCGAACTAACACTGTGGATGAAACTGTACGGTCTGTTACGGCCATGCAGACAAAATGGCAGGTCATCCCGTGCTTTGGTCATATTGCATGGTCCAGTAGCCACTTGTCGCTGCGTACGACTCTCTTCTATCCACTGGTGCCACACACGTATCATGTCGTAGCAGCATGACCTGTACAAGCTGAAATGTCACGGTATGACAAACCCGTTTCCCAGATACCAATTATTCTGTCCCATTCAAACTTACTCTCATGCTGATATGGCACCCTTTGACGTCAACAAATTATACTGGCACTTACTTTCACTTTGTTTGGTGGCTCTTTACAGACTAAGCTTGGTGTAACATGGACTTTTCTGGTCACACACAAGAGGGCGCTGCTGGACCGATGTGTAAGCCGTCTCTCGGCAATTGTAATCACTTATAGCTGGTACACTGTTCTACATATTTTCCAAGTTTGGGTTCATTCGGGCCATTTTTTCTGAGATTTGCAATTTTCACAAACAATAGTGTAGAATGATTGCTAGATGTATTTCTTCTTAGTTTCTAGTTTTACAGTTTGTCTATAGTAGAGCAGTTTAAGCTCAGCAAGTTTTAAGTACTAGCATATTGTCATCAGATTTAGACAAGATTCAATGAATCCTACAAGTTCTGCAAATGCGCTCTTGAATATCAAACATTGAGAATCATTACTTCCATTTCCATTTCTCTGTTCTTGTAATAGAGGCATGCAAGGCATCCTGCATGGTTAACTGCATCTCTAGCAGTCATTTCCTCTTCAATTAACGTTGCAATTAGCCTTTCACCTTGTAGATTCATAGCACACATTCATCACATGAGTGTCTACTTTAAAAAGTTTATGCAGAAGATAAGGACTTATTCTGCATTTCTAGGTCTTCCTTCTCATGGAAGAAACAATTTTGCTCTGACTTGTCTTGCCTTCTACTTGTAGACGGCGCATCACATCCACTTTCTGAGGCTCGTCCTCTTGCAGGTTCTGTTTTCTGCCTATGCTCTGTAGCACAATTGACTTCTTTCTGAATGTAGTATAAATTGCATTTTCTTTGGAACTTAGCTTTAACGTGGAGAAGTTTGGCTTTGATACCATTTCCATCATTAAACCTAACTATAGACCCTATTAATTCCGATAAACTATTGATAGCTTCAAGAGCCACAATATTTTTTTCTATTGTTTCGTATCCTGCAGCAGAATTTCTGCTCTCTTAATCAGCAGGGCATGTTGGTTTCTCAGCTTGCGTTTTGTTGGCAAAATATGCGCTGTAGTTGATCTCTCTTGTGGTTGATATTACTGTCACCTTTCACTCATCTAAAACTTATCTTCATATTTACACCATTCTGTCAGTACTTATTAGTTATCAAATCAATCACACAAGTACTAGTGATTTCCTGGCTCCTCAACTTGTCTTGGAGAGTGCAGATTGGTTAAACCTTTAATAATCAATTTTAATATTTATTTAAATTAGCACATTGCGGAATACAGAAATTCAAAGTTCTCTTTGGTGCTGTACAAATCATAAGATAAACTGTTATTGTTTCATAAAATTCATTTGTACACTTATGGTGCAAATAATGGTTTACTCTCCTTAATTATTTCCGTCGCTACTCATTTTGTACAAGAATCGTGGCTTGAAATAAATACATACACTCAAATCATAGTTTTTTCTTCAAATGTTTAATTATAAAAAGAAAAATATTCTAGCAAGTCAGTGAATTCCATATATTGAGATTTTACTACAAATTTATGGTGCAACAACAATTCTGATAATATATTGAATTTTTATTTTTGAGACAAATTACTGCTGAATTTATTTAAAAATAAAGCCAAATTATTTGATACTATTATGAGCTGTGAGCAAAAAAAGCTTAAGTCACATTTTCCAACACGACATCTTGTGTAAGCTTACCGTTCTAAAATGTACTATTTTGACATAAACAGCATATCTGCTAATTTTGTACTTTTAAGAAGAAAATGAACAATCTTACACATAAATCCTTCAGAGTAAAAAAAAATAGCATGGATGTTTGCTTGTTAGTAGTTGTCATGCTTGAACTGCAATGCTTTGTTGTGGTTCAGAAAGGGAGACTAATTTAGGCTGAAATAACTGTGAACCAGCCCATATCAGCAATATCTCACTACGTATATACTAGTAATTAACCAGTAGGGCACTCCAAAACTTTACCATTTACATAATAAGTGGTAAAGGTTCGGACAGCTCTACTGGTTAATTACTAGTACCGGGTGTTCACAAACAGATGATAATTAACACCAGAGTGGGGTTGATAAGTACAAATGGAGCATATTTCATCAAGGAACTGTGTCATACCAAGGAATGCAAGACAAGAGTATTCAATTAAACACATACATCAGCAAAACAGGCAATTTATTACAAAAGGATTTTTGCATCTTGTATAAATTATCCATACACCTTTTCAAAATGTGAAAAAACAATGCTATACAACGCATTCAGAACGCCTGACAATGGCATTGGCAAACGGAAGTGATGCAATTATTTAATTATATCAAGACTAGAATTTGTCACACATTTACTTTCAGGTACTTCATTTCAATAATTTTACCAGCATTAACATTAAAATGCACAATATTGTTACGGGGGAGTTGGGAGGGGGAGGAGGTTAGGGAGAGGGAAGGATAAATTTTAGACTTACAAAAATAGAAAATTGAGCCAAGACCAAATCTAACCTGCGAAGCTTCCACCACGTGCTGTAATTTTTACTCAGCAGAGCCAGCACGATATACCCTGTACCCTAAATACTTACTTGAAAACCAGAAAAGGCTAATTTAAACCAAAAGTAAACAAGGAGTAGGGAAAAGAGGGAGGGGGTGTTAAGGGGCAAAAAACAGGGGGGGGGGGGGTTTACTCGCTCAGAAAGCAACAGGATTCCGCAACCGCTTCATGGGTCTGACTCTAACACAGATACAATGCAACAAAGTTTTCCATTAGATTACCATAAACCTATAACCCAATACATAAAAACTAAATAAGTGTGGTGTGATGTCAAGAGCACCAAGAGAAAAAAAAAAAAAGCAGGTCCTTACTAACTAGTAAGAAACAAATAATATAAAAAAAAATAGAAGGATTTTATTTAGATCAACAATGTATAAAAAAAAAAGGATATCAATAATAAAAATAGTACAAGAGATATATATTTAACTTTTAAAGCTATGTTTCATTAATCAGATGTATTTAAATAGAAAAGTTATTTTACTTCAAATTAATCTTATTACCCAATTTAATAAACCATCAATAATATATATATAAAGTATAAATTTCACAGGCTTAACCAGTGATTGAGTTAAGGAGAATAAAAGAATTTGCTGTAGGGCTATCATGATGCCCTTCTCACTGGTGTAGCTCACGCAGAGGTGAGTATAAACAAAACAAACAAAAGTAAGTCAGTTACTTTAAAGAGAATAGGGGTAGACAGTCCCCTTATTAAAAATATATTACACAATCACCATTAAAATTACTTTACCACTATTAAGTTACCTTGACCAGAATTATTTTGGCATCAGTACATCTGAATATTTGTATTTACACTAGCTTAAAGTACCTATAGCAATAGCGCTCTACCAGTAGCCTCCTAGGGCTTAAATGTAATTCCACAAAAGACAATTTAAAGTTACTTTATTTATGTGCGCTTATAGAACTATTCATTTTATAGATAGATTGGCCAGGATAATGAAATGAACTTTACAGAACGTGAACAAGAGTTAATGTATAAACCAAAGTAAAGATCAAATGAATATAAAATGTACTATTTAAAACACACCAAAATTTATATTTAGAGAGGAACCTGTCAAAACTTATTCTGAAACATAACCTAGACCTCAGTTTTGGTCGGAGCAGATAGTACCAACCCAACTCTGCCACATACGAACACAACAACCTGCGGAGCCATTTTAATACTAGGTATTACAAATACACAACCTTACATTTTATTTTCCTCTACGAGATCTGAAAAACAACACAACTGCAAATATGAATATTCCATCCCAAGTAAATTATAATTATTTAAAATGAAAGAAACCTAACCCCAATGGTCCCTCGGCCAGAGTTGATGAGCTATACATATTTACCGATAAAGTTGCTGCCCCGGTCTCTTGACACCTTGTACACCAATGCACCTCGCATACCGCGTACTACACCATCTTCCTTCAACTAAGACCCTTGTTTACTATAGTTCCAACTATCAACTTAAACCTACTGAAAGCATGGCCGGGGCCATTCTTCCTGCCAATCAAGGAAGAATGTCCCGACCCTGCACCTCACCACAGTGCTAACAAATACTTCACATTGTCATGTGCTGCTGTGGCCGCCTCAGGCCACACACCAGTCACACTGCCTGCGACTGCTTACACTAGCTGCTCCCACTCGACTCTCACTGTCCCACTCACGACTCCCCTTGTCAGCCCATGACCTCATCACACACATAGCCGATAATAACAGCAGCCTCCCCTGACATCACGAGCAAGGTCAATGTCATGGCTGGCCAATCAGAGCGTACCACCACCGTGATCGATACCTCAACAGCTGGAAGCCAGGCTCTCTTTTCCCCTTACAAGCCTTACGCAAAGTGCACTCTCATCACAACAATCTCGGCTTTACCAATGAAATTGTTGGTGCTTCGAACAAGAAGAAGATAACAATTCTTCCGAACTGCTGAAGGGAGAATTATAACTCGCACCTGGGCCGAGATAAGTACGGCCAGCTGCCGTCGCTTTAGAAGAAGTCTGCTGATCCATGTGGTGATGAAACTATTTCAGATTAAAAAATGAGTGACCTCAGTTCCTTAAGAACCTCGGCAGTCAAAAATAAATAAAAAGCCTTTATTCTTTTAAAAAAACTATAATATAATATGTGACACGTGCCAGAATGCTGCGCAGCGCGAATGCACGCTCTATGAACAACTTTGACCCATCTACGAGCCACGTGTGCTCGCAGGCGGAATATATAAGCAGCAAATCAGAATAAATGTATCGCGCTAAGAAGCCCACAAACATAGGTAGCCGAACACATCATTGTATATTACGTGCGTAATTACAATCTCTATTGCCTGTCCGGAATTATGCATGCAAAAGGTACCTTCGTGATTGGAATTATTATTATTGAGAATTCTACTACTCGTGGCTAGCCCTGGAAGAAGTTCCTGCAATCACGAGAGATGGCAGCAACCCTGTGACCTTGTGACATCACAGGCGGCCCACCTCAGAGCGGGCATTTTAATTTGCCATCACCTCCACACAGGACGATAAGAAACTCGCAGCGCATCTGCACCCTTGATAAATGTGCCCCATGGTGAAAGGCTACACTAACCCCCCCCCCCCCCCCGCATCATGAAAAACTGCTGATCGGAGGAAATTTTTGTATAAATACAGCCCGGGCTGCTAGCACCAGTGAATGGCACCGGGCTCTGCGACTGAAGAGGACTTGTGCCCAACCCCCCAGTCTGCAAGGACTCACCCTCCTAGTCTGAAAGGACTTACCTTCCTCCAGTTTGAAAGGGTTCTACTGCTAACCACTCCAGTCTGCAGAGAACTCTTCTACACCCAGCTTGCAGAAGGCTCTCCTTCGAGTCCGACCAAGGACTACTCCACTCTCTACCGCAAACCCTCCTTTCATAGCCCTCACCTTAAACCCTCGACAAGTCTGTAAAGGACCGGCATGTGAGACGTCCAACAGCAACAGGTATACCCCACCTTAACCCGGTAATCCTTACCCCAGTCAACTTCCCTTTACTCCATGGTAGCGAGCCGTCGCGTTTCGTGTTGCTTACCTGAATTAGTTTCCCTTTAATTTAGCCGCTGCCAAAGTTACGTTTGCTATACATTTTCACTTGTAGCCAGTGTAAAGTTGCGTAGTTATATTTGCTTTCTCTCAGGCTTGCCTTCGCCTGACCCCCGTTGGTTCACGTTATTCTCGTACCATATTTATCTCTAGTGTTTTACCAATACAATTTAAATATAATTGTGCATTTTTTGTATTTGTTATAATTATTGCGTTTACTCCCCAGGGACCAATCCCCGCAATAAACAACCATCTCACGTTAAATTCTTGTGTACCATTATTAGTAGTTAAAGGACCCTTATTTCCCATCTTATGTGTATTGTGTAAATTCTAATAATCAGATGTACTGCAAAAAAGGAGGTTCTCCTAGTAAACAATGATGTAGATAACGTTGCGTCCTTGCATGGTCTAATGCCAGCTCCACGTCTGAGGGTGAACCCCCAGTTAGGTATCACGACCAAACTCCACAGGCCATGTCTCCATTTATTCCCTTGGATATTTCTACCCTGCTAGATCATCTACTTGGTAGCCAATGGTCAGGGTATCCAACGGTGAGTACGACCCATGACAACCTCGCTAGTCAGCTACCGAAAACCACTGGTAATTACCAACTAAAGTTCGGACAGCATGTCATAGTAAAACATCCTGCGGGCACAGTACTCCCGAGATATTGTGATATTAAACTTACAATGGGAAAATGTGATCCGGGTTCGACTTCCAGCACAACCCAACACCTGCTCTTGTACAACACCCCCTCTGTAGACTTTATACCGACACGTCAACATACTCGCCCACTTAGAGTTTCCGCTGCCAGACCACGCACCCCCATCACCATGTCAGATTAAACCTCTCCCCGTTTCACCCATTTTGACAGCTGGCATCCGGTATATTGGCGACCCTAATAGTGAGAAGGATTACGCTCCCTGGGCAGGAAGCCACCTCTATCCGACTCACTCTGGGGTTTGACTCCCCTCCAACCCATAGTAAACCTACCCCCAAGTGGCTGCATACTATATCTAACCCCCTTACACCTCCTAGGTCCAAGGGAATATATAGTATTTGCCGTGGTAGGCCAAGCTGTTCTTGGCAGGGCTGTCACCATCAACACTACCTTCTAGGGTAGTCTGCTCCCTAGCACACACGTCAAACTATAAAGTAACTGATTCCTGATTCAATTCCACCATAACTGAAATGATCTAACTTTAAAATAAAAATTTAAAAAAATAAAACGAAACAAATAAAGTCGGCAAATTAAGAATGTCTGTTCAAACAAGAAAGATTATTTAAAATAAAGGAGTGAACTCTAAAAAAGAGACACTATCAGTTAACTTTCCTACTAAAACCTCGACATCTAGTTTAATGCCAAGAAGTCCAAACACAACACAACTTCAACACAAAACTATTTTCAAAACTGATCTCCCTAAAACCGAATTTAGTATTTTTCACCACATTACTAGTAGTAAAAAAAAAGAAAAGGGATGTGTTTCTTATCAAATAAAAGGGAACAAGTGATAAGGTGAGCTTAACCCACCTAAAACAGCCTAATTTCCTAACCTAACTTCCAATGATGGAAATGCCGTATGAAAATACTAAAAGAAAAATTAATTAAGAGTAGGCCTATCATATCTTAACAAAGAACCAAGGGGTAGGAAACTTCCTGCTGTCATAAAATCTAGGACTTCCGAACAAAAAATAAAGAGCAAACAAAAATACCACTACAGTCATCACGCTTAACAAAAAAGCTTAATTTAAATCAAAATTATGAAAAAAAAATTTTAACACCAAAATCTGCGTTAACTTTTGCCACCTCGTACAGATTTGTGACCCCCACAAATACAAAACTCCAAAAGATATATATTACACTAACTTTATTAACTTTTTTTTATTTTAAAACAAACAGTAACTTTTTTCCATATGTAACACGAACTATGAAGACAATAGTTAAGCCCAGTGTATTACAGATAAATTAAGTGTTCAGTAAAATGTTAAGTTTTATTGAAATTGAGATTTTAAAGTGAGGGTCTATAAATCTGCAGGGTCCTCTCAAAACCTCTGGCCAATCTTTTTTAAAAGTTACTCCGATGCAAAGATCCACTGCATTCCTACAGGAACCTCTAAGTTCCTTTATAACGATTAAACAAAAATACCTAATCTTATTCCTATTTCCCATACAATGGGACCAACTACCATGTCCACACATTTTACATGTACATTATGGTTCGGCAATACTGTTCCAGGGCAGCGATGACACATACATATCAAAAGAAATTAATTAGGGGTATTATCTTTTAACAAACTTGAAAATTTCTGATGCCAGTGGCTTGCAGGATTTGTTTCATGAAGCCCTTTTCCACATCAAGATTTGCAGCGAGACCACACAGGCTCTGGGGACTCCAGGACAGCGAAAACCATTGACAGCTTCTGCACGATGAGCCACTCACTTTTTGGTAAAACATTCTTACTGAAAACATAGGGAACAAGTATGAGGGATGACAAAACATCAACAGCACAACCAGAAGTAGTCCCTTTAGCTTAGGTTACTGTATCTTGATAGGTGTTTGGCCCTACACAATTGTTCGAGTCTTGTGGAGGAACACGGTGCCATTTTGTTATCCTTACACAGTGCAATTAAAACGAACATCGTAACCCTTAAAGCAATCTCACACTACCACCCACAACTTCGAAATCTGAACTACCTAAATAAATTTAAAAAAATTCAAAAAGTTCAGGCTGCACACACACAAACTCGTAGCACAAGTCTTCAGAGCAGGCCTATTCTTAAAGCTTGCATCAGGAAAGGTCCAGGTATGGAAATCTATACACACACTTCATGTAGGTCGGGGTAGTGGCAAGACCATCTTCTTCTAGAACATGGAACAGCTTGGATGGTTCAGCAGTCCAGGTATGGCAGGGTCTCCCCATCGGAGTAGGACAGGTACCCATAGCTACTCATCTCCTTCACTGGGGACATCAGCTGCCCAAAGGTCCTGGCCACCATCATATAGAGCTAGCTTGAAGAAGGGGGAGGGGGAATTGTTCTTGAAGTCACTTCCACAGCTGCTAGGGAAAGATTCGGAGGGCCAAAAGTACTATGATGTTCACAGAAATGTCCAAAATCACCTCTGAACCATACTCCAGCTCAACACACACACTCCAGCATGAAGTTGACAGTCCGATTGGTGTGGATCTGCAGAGTACCCTTTTCCCCACAACGACAAAGAATACAAAAATGAGTGTCCATCGCCCCCAACACCCTCATAACTAGCTGCAGGAAAGTCTTTACAGTAAAGTTCTAATGCAGCATCACCACTGTTTAACCCAAAAACTGTTCACCATGGAAAGTATATGTCGCTCTACACCCATTGTCTTTATTAACTCAAACACTTTGACGATACTTTTAGGTGTTCACAACAACGTGTCCATTACATCACGTAACTGTAGGGATGAAGCAAAATATCTACAGCCTGATATTACCCACCCACTTACTTATGTTAATATATTAACTCCAAAAAAAATTAATTGCAATAAAAAAAACAAGTCTTCAAAACCCAATAAAATTACTTCACATACCTATACCTATTATGTCATCTCGTAATGGCACACTTTGTTCTCCTCTAAACTAAAGCAAAAACACAACCCAATCCATTCACACTTTCTTCTGCCTTTTAGAATTGAGCCTTTGAAAAATTACCCTAGGCATAACATGTCAACCTGTTCTGTTCAATCACTTGTATTCAATGATTATAACCCTGTGACTAACGTTAGAGTACTGTGTTCTTGAATAGATTAATAATCTACGTAGTATCTTCTATAACTTGCAATATTCATTTAGTATAAAATACAAATTAACAATAGTGAGAACAGCGACATGTTGGCAATGGCCAGTAAGAAATAGTTCACAGTTACAATATTTTGTAACCTCATTTTTATGTATACTATTTGTAAATTAAATGTTGCCAATTGATATATTAGTATTGTTAGATAGCACTGACGGAAACACATTTCATTGCTGCAGTTAAAAATATCAGCACAAATTACAGTGCATAGGCTGTAGTGACACAGTGTTTTGGTGTATTTTTTCTGTCCGTAAGAAAGCTGGTTCAATAAGCGAAACTGAGCATGTCGCTCTCTCTCGTTCTCTCTCTCTCTTTCTCTCTCTCTCTCTCTTTTCTCTCTCAGGAAGTTTGTACCACGTGTGTAGCAGGAAAGGTATACATTTTGTTATTTCTAATTTCAGCACATTTCGTACTAATTACAGCAATATTAATGAAGTTTTAAATTTTAATTTACAACTGAAACGAGATTTTATTGTTTCAATACCTATTATATGTTATTTAGATGTGATGGTGCGATGCGTACCAATCCAGCATGTTGGCAGACGTGGTGCGGAAAGGAGAACCTAGAATTTTATCAGATTTCCTGTAGCCACGCGCTTGTCCCAATATGACGGGCAATCATACCCAGTGCCTCTGGCAGTGATGTGGTGACTTGTCAATGACACTGCGTGTTTCTGAACGAAGCGTCAAGTTCGTACTCATTTTAAACTTCCTAGGCAAGTTACAATGTGATAAATATGCGTTTCCATGGCAGTAATTAATATACTGTTACGTGTGTTTTGTTAACTGCTGCTTGTGAAATTGTGTGGTGGTTTTTTGGGTGGCCCTGGGGTGTGCGTGATTTCAAATATTTGGTGTGCACTATTTATACATTTTGACTGTGAACTGTTTTTATGACGAAGTTAATTATTTACAGCCACGTCTGTTTATTTATCACAACATTGTAACTTTGCCATAGGTGTTTGAAACACAGTTGTGTAATGAGCTTACATTTCTGTGATTTGAATGTCTGCCACAATCCCTACAAAATACTAAACCCAACCAGATAAATTTAAATAAATAATAAAATAAACCTAAAAACCAGAAGTACCAATGCATGTAAATATTAGCAGAAGAAACATTACGGTAGGCCTATATGTTCACCACTATCTTTTACATTTGTCGATGCTACAAACAATAAATACATGACACGAGTTGCGTGCTTGAATTTACTGTGTCCCTTCGTTTTAATTTTTATTCCGAATATGACCATCCTTTTAATGAAATAACCTAACACATATTAATAACAGTTTAAATACTACTGTTGTTTCCGCCACAGTTGTAACAAACACCGTCATGGCAAAATATTAATGTGTATTATGTGTAATGTGCTCTATTGTGTGACAAATTTTTTAAAGCCAACCTAAATGTTGTCATAGGCCTAAATTGTGAACATTTGTAGAAAATATGACAGCATTTTTTAAACAGCTGTAAACATCAACCAATGCATTTTACAGTTATAAAAGTAGAAGTCATATGGCAGTGTTTATGTTTACGTCTAGCGGAAGGATACGTTATCAGTAACCAAAAGTAGATATTTAGCAGGGCTTTAGGAAAGGCCGAAGTAATAGTGAATCAACTATACACTCTCTTTATTTGGATACAATAAAAGAATAAATTGCTACAAATTTCATATACATGAGTGCTATAAACCCTATAAAAATTTTACTTTGCGTCACCCTCCAATGGTCAGTTACACTCATAAAGAGGCTACGGACTCTAGGCAAGCATTAGCCTTGTTACTTAAAACCCTTTTGCGTGGTCAGACACGATTCATTACATACATCCAAGGGCGAAGAAGTGCAAACTTTAATTACAGTAGCCAAAATGTTTTGAAAGCAGCCTCAAGACCATAACAAATATTACACACTCTCAATCGATTCTGCTTGAAGCCACGTCTCACAATGCGTGACTAAAATTACCCAAACATTATACATACATTTTAAAAGAGGTGCTCCAGTGCGTAAGACTCTCTCATTCAACTCTGTGTATAATAATTAGTGCATCACCAGCGCTGCGTTACCATTTAATTAAATAAATTAATTAATATATTTCAAAAGGTGCACACACGCGCGTAAAATACCTTTTACAGGACCTAGAGATTCCCACACCCCCGTAAAATTAATACTTCAGGCCAATATTAACATACAAGTCAAGTTTCAGGTTGACAGACTGTGAATATTCTCAACAAACAAATTTTAACAGCCTTCAGAATCAATAATTTGTGACAAGGCCCTAAACCAACATATTATTCTTCATTTAATTAACAGGGATTAGTTTTCCACTGATGGTTGACAATTTTGTAATCTTACACAAGCATTAAACATTTCTGTACGAACGTGGTATTGATTTTCTTGGGAACGACAACAGCTCGACTATGTCAAATGGGCAAAGTAGATTACGCAATGGCAGCACCAAAAATAATACTCTGTCAGCAGGAAAGCTAAGCTAAAGAATGCCGGCTGGTGGAATATGATTACTGAAAACTCAAAAAAAGAATTTTATAATCTATCATGTCCAACAGTGCTTACTTCGCATGACTCCAAGTAATCACGCCAAAACCCCAGATTTGTAGAGTAGGGTGACATCTGGTGCCCTTTCATAGCCAGTCCTTACCAAAACTGGAATTTCTGTAGCACTAATTGAAATACAATACATGAATACAAATTACGTTAAGGAAACTATTACCAGAAGCCCAACACTTATAACACACCAGCTGCATACGAAGCACGTGCCCGCGATCTAACTGGCATAAAAGCGGAACGTTTCCTCTGGTAGTTTACCCAATATTGATAAATTTGAGAACTCATCTGACACTGGGGTAAGTACTTGCTGATCATGATCATTATGCTCGTGCCACACAAGGCACATCCTGAACCCAGCCATTTGTTAACAAGCCCCATAATGCAGGTAATTGAAATTACCTACATTATGGGGCTTGCCGGTGAATTGGACACTGGGGTGGTATGCCACTCTGGGTTTGTTGTAGTCACCCCTATCCATCCGAGGTGTACTCAGGGTGGGAAGGGCGAGAAACTGGCCTATAATAGGTGTAAGGCTTTTGTCCAGTGAGGCCTTAAAGTGTTTTCAACCACGCAAGTGGAGGGGACTGTCTCTGTTCACCTGACTTGCCTTTGGTGGAGCGATCGGTCATCGATAACCCACAAGTGCCATGGAAAATTAAGTGGGAGCACGGGACACTCAGTTGGCCCCACCAGAGGTTCTCTCTGGTGACTAATCAGAAAACATCACCACACTAGTGGATTAATCCTTGAATATCACCGCCAACTGCAACTGATGAACCCTGCGCCGTTGTTTCCCTGGCCGATGACAAGAGAGTAGACTAGTTGGTGAAGGCACCATGATAGCAGAATTCAAAACGGTCAACTAATTTTCTCGCACATCATTGCGCACCCAACGACTCAACTGGTAATGAAAGTAAACTGATTTGCAAGCTGTCTGTCGAAGTAAGAAGTGGTAAGAAGGCAGGGAGGGGAAGTACACGGGCTTAAGTAGACAACCATAAACAGAGAAAGGAGGGGAGGTCTGGAGTAAGCAGCAGAAGGAGAACTCTAGAGGGGGAAGTTGACCAAATAGCATGCATGTGGCCAAAGAGTCTAGATAATGTCTGATGACAAGCAATAGTGTTGCGAGCGACTGGTGCTAGCATCGCAGAACCAATAGTCCAACGTCCTTAGTTAACCCACTAATGGCAGTGTGCAGGGGCAGGTAGGCAATCACAATAAATAGGCTACAGGCAGTGCAATGAAATTGTACTTTATTTACACATTTGGGCTGAAAGCATGGGGACAGAGTGTCTGTTCAATGTCTCTGTTCAAAGTGTCTGTTCGAACTGTCCGCCACTGTTGTTCACACAGGCGGTGCAGCACTGAAGCATGTTGTAACGTACATGTGTAAAGATTTCTGTCATAATTAGCTCATCCCTTGTGTCAAGTGATGTGGCATACACCATCAATTTTATGTGACCCCATAGCCAGAAGTCAAATGAGCATGGTGGCCATGCTATGGGGCCTCCCCTACCTATCCACCAGTTCGGGAAGTGAATGTCGAGGTGCCGGCGAACTGCAATGGCAAAATGAGGCAGGGCCCTTGTCCTGCTGAAACCACATCGCCTCAAGAGCATCTAAAGGAACTTCCTCCATGTATTTTGGTAACATTCTCCATGTATTTTGGTAACATTCCCTGTAAGAACTTTAGATACATAGCCCCTCCGAGACTACAGACCATGCAGTACTGAGCGGCAGATGTGGAAAAAATGTGTGAATGCACAACCAGGTTTATGGGAAATATTTTATGCGTGGGGAAATCCTTAACACATTTGTGGTACTAAATTCTGCTATTCAACCAGTTTGCACTGATAAAGACGTAGTAGGATGTAAACAAACATTCACAGCCATCTTATATAATCTTGGATATGCAATGAATGTCATGATACTAGTTACAATCAATATCTAGATAACTGCATCAGCTTTTACTTCACAATGTGTAAATATACTGTACAAAAATGCATTTCAGAAGGCGGCATGATAGTACTACTCTGACAGTCTATTAATACAGTAGAACCTCTCTATTACGACCCCTCATGGTTCCTGAGAATAGAGTCTTAATAGAGAGGGGTCGTAATAAAAAATTTGGAAAGTTTGGGCCAATTTTGACCATATCCCTAACCCTTATGCCCCCAAACTTGCCATTTCTTGCATGAAGTTCATGTTCAATCGTCTCTAGCACATAAAAACCACTTTTTAAATTAAATATAAATACTCTATGTATATTTTAATAGCTGGACGTCTCCTGATTAATTTGATACCCAAGAAAGGCTAATTCGACCACCCGTTGTCATAAAAAAATAAGACCTAAAGACAGTATGACATGGCGATTGAAAGTGTGTGAAAAGATTAAACTATATATTATTAAAATATAAAGTTATTATTAAATATCTATTACGTAGGTTCGTGGGTCATACATTCATACATTACTATGAGGCACGTAGTGATCAAATAGTTTAGGTGACGTTGCACAATACGTGTGTGCATACCATGTTCTCACTTTGGTCTGGCCGTGTACGTGGTAGTTTGCTGCTAAAGCTCGGTCCTAGATCCTCAGGCTGGGCAACTATCGGTCGGTGGCTACAAGATTTCTTTGGCTGGCGGCAGCCGCCCACCCGCCGCCACTGCCGTCATTACAGGGCCGGTTCACTTTGTAACAGTGGCCCGACGTTGGGAAAACATGCTGATAGATACGATTCATGTCAATGTGTTGAATTTATACTAAATGTAGTCGGCGTGTTGGCCTCTGCACTAGCACGATGAGGCCCAGCAATGTTTATGGGAATACAAATATTTAGTGTGGTCTATTTGAAATATTAACTATCCCAAATTTTTCATAGAAAACTTTTGACGTTGCCTGTACACGCACACTGCCTCACTCGCCATAATATGGTACCGGTAACATCAGAACACATTTTATTTGCATACACTTATCTCTATTTACTTTACACATAAAATTAACTTTGCAAAAAAAAAACATATGCCCACCATAAGAAACTTGCATATTACGTAAGCGTGGGTGCACATAAACTTAAAAATAATCATTAAAGAAAAGGGCATTGAATTAAATTTGAAGTTATCATACATACACTGATGAAGAAACTAGTCTGTGTAATGTGCCGCTGTTTTTACAGCAAAAGAGGAAGGATAATGGAAGTGGAAAAAAAAAATACATTGAGGGTAGTAAGGCAGAGGTGGTGGCATGTGACTAGGGCAAAGACAAAGAATCCTTACTGACCCATGTCTGCAACGCCCCCTCTCCCCTCCCCTGCTACCAGGGCTTGACAATTGGACAATATACCAGTGTCCCCTTCTGACATTAAGTAATTTATTGCTTCACGCTGCTTTAGACAACAAATGTCAAAGTCTATGATGGTAGCTTGAGAAATGTGTGACCACTAACATCAGTAAGGGCTAGTTTTCCATAGACTTAAGCAGTTGGACAAAACTTCTACAAAAACAAATCCACACATAACTGAAACTGGTTTAAGATACCGCTGTTGGTGAGGGATTACTGTATCTATTTTTAGACGTGCCTCAAATTTTCGACTTTTTCTTCCTAAACTATTTACGGTTCCTCGGGATTGGGTCATAATAGAGTATAGAGGTCATAATAGGTCATAATAAATAATCCTTAAGACGATAAATTATTACACTTGAGGTTAAACTGCACTGTTCAACTCTTCTTTCTGGCTGTACGGGTTCTCCAAGGCCATCAAAAAATTGTGAACTGTGAAGTGAATTGATATTGAGGCTGCTCGTCCACACGTATGTCTATGCCTCGTAAAGTAAACAGTAAACGTGCATCTACACAAATCTGTAATTTGAAGATTTGAGGTTATTTGCTGCAATCTATTCTCCTAAATTCTGTCAGTCAATTTTTAATTAATTATTTAGTATTAATGTTTGGTTTTTGTTACTACCATTCCACATTGGTGAGTTAGATAATATTATAAATGTGGCATTTCTTATGAAGAGCTTATTGCTGTGCTGATGAACTTGGCGCATCCATTTTGAATCCCAAGTCCTTTCAAAACTCAAGATTTGTTCAAAGCGAGCTAAGGGTTTACCAAACTCTTGTGAAAGATTTTCTTTTATTTCATACTCACAAAAGAAATGAAATGATGCCATAAAAATGTGTAACACATTAAAGCTAAGGAGTTTTCATCCTTGCTTGGAAAGTTTTGTTCATCCATGTTTTATTTTCAAATTTTGGGTACTACTGACATCCTGCATTTGATAGCTGTGTTCAGTTGTTATAGTCAATCTGTCAATGTGTGAATATGGACATTGTATGACAAATTTTGTTTTATGTGGCAAACTTGGAGACATGAAGTTGAAGCTGGAAAGTGGAGAGCTCTCACATCATTTCTCTCAGTTTACATCAGAAATTCAGTGCCTTGAGACTGATTTGTTTTGTTGCTGTCTGTTGGTGACTAATGCAGAATGTCTGGAGTTCAGGAGTAAGACAAAAATTTCCACGCAGTGTTCTGGAATTTCTGATTCTGAACCTGAATAACAGCATTCCAAAACAGAATTTACTTCACCTCCTCATCGTAGTGCTTGAAAGACTTTAGAACAGAATATGTGAACTCCCTGTGGTGAATGAGATGAGGTTATGCTTTTCATATGAGTCATTAATGAAGCCCTGCTGTGAAAATAATGAAAGTGTTGTTAAGTCCCTGAGGAAGCTCACAGACCTTGTGTCCACAAACCGTAGTTTCTGTGTGAACCCTGATACTATGATTTTGCAATACCCATTATTTAAATAAAGAGTGAATCAATGTGAACAACTGAAAGTAAAGTTGCAACCACATGTGACCCTAGAAAGGGTGGATGATGCATCTCTTATAGTCTCTCTCCACTCATGAGAAACCAAGGCTCCTCATGCCACCCCTGGTTTTCGCAAATTGGGCTCCGCCACCCATATCCCTCTGGGAACCAGTCTCCTCGCGGCTGGTAAGGGGTATCTGCCATGATGGCTTGGGCCAAAAGATGGTACCTAGGTCCACCACTTGGCGGTTGTTGGACCACTTGTCATTCAGGCTGTTGGGGCCCAATACTGGAATTTCAATGTGAAGAAATTCAAAGTAGGGAAAGAGACTGTGGCCAATTGCGGCTCCTCCGAACTGGGTCCTCCTGGTGGAGAAAGGCAGGCAACCGGCCCTTAATTGGGTGTAAGGTGCATGCCCGGTGGGATTTGTTCTAGACTGTAAGAATGGGTAGTGGCTCTCCCTGCTCGCCAGACTCTGGCTTCGGATAATGAATGAAATCCTCAAATTCAGAGTGAGGGTTGCTTTCCTCTGTGAACCGCGACACCGGAGAGACTGCACTCAGCTGCTTCCTGGTGAATTGGACACTGGGGTGGTATGCCACTCTGGGTTTGTTGTAGTCACCCCTATCCATCCGGGGTGTACTCAGGGTGGGAAGGGCGAGAAACTGGCCTGTAATGGGTGTAAGGCTTTTGTCCAGTGAGGCCTTAAAGTGTTTTCAACCACGCAAGTGGAGGGGACTGTCTCTGTTCACCTGACTTGCCTTTGGTGGAGTGATCGGTCATCGATAACCCACAAGTGCCATGGAAAATTAAGTGGGAGCACGGAACACTCAGTTGGCCCCACCAGAGGTTCTCTCTGGTGACTAGTCATTGTGGTTGGACTTGTGCTGGCAGTGGTTAACTCCGCAAGCTGGAGGAGGTCCGGAGAGATTCCCCCTCTTGTTGAAGAACCGGGTGGTGAGGGGCAACCCGCTCTGGTTGTGCCCTGGAGAGGCACTAGGTGTACGGATAGAACCCTGGCTAGAACACACACGCTTGGTATCTGAGGACGAGGGTATCAGAACATTGTGGTAGGGTATTGTCAGCTGTACTTGGATATCAGGTTGGAGCTTTGGATCTGGTCAACGCAGGTGAAAAGCTGGGATGCCTGCAATGAGAGGGCGTGATCCCTCTCGCCCACCGATTAGGTGGTCGTGGTGACGGTAAGGCCTAGCAGCTAAGTGTGTCACTTTAAATAATAAAATTACAAGGGCTGAGAAGCCTCATTTATTTGTATGTGAGAGTATTGGGTCTGTTGTATGCAGTCACCTACACCATATAACCGTGAAGCACAATTCTCTCATGATTTAGGTTTTCCTAAGTTGGAATGGCCCAGAAATGCATTCATAATACACTCTCTTGAAACGAACCTTGGATAAATACTTCAATAGTGGGGCATATCACTTCACCCGAACTTTTGCCACTTTGAAGCTGAGGCCCTTCATCAAATCGAAGGTCATCAACATGCTTCATGAGAGAGGAAGGCTGCCTTTTGTTTCTGAATGACCTAAATTGCAAAGTGTGCATATGCAACTATTTACTATAAATTGTAACTGTTTCAAAGTGTTATGTTCATGAACATCATAAAGGATTTGTTATAAAAATATGTTTTTATATTTTTGGAGAAATTTTGACCTAAATTTTTATTTTGTGGGGAAATTTTTCCATGCTAGGAATTTCGTCCACCTCTGCTAAGCAGTGTTATCAGACATGCAGACCCGCGCACATGCTGGTTACAATGCCACGTGTATAAGGTTGCATACCCGCCCCTGCACATTGCCACTGCTATTAGCAGGTTAACTATGAACATTAGACTATTGGTTCATTGATGAAATATGCTCCATTTGTACTTATTTACCCTACCCTAGTGTTTATCATCATTGGTTCGTGAACATCCGGTATATACGTAGTGAGATATTGATATGGGCAGGTTCACAGTTATTGTCTAGCTTAGTCTCTCTTTCTGGTCTACTGTTAATCTTTCTGCCTCTTACACAGCAATCGACATTGCAATGGGTTGGCCTTAATTTAAATATGACTGTAATTATCCTAGTATAAGAATACAAGAAAACATTTTATTACTAATAGTTGGGAGTCATCTTATTTTTATATTTTGGCTTACTAGTATTTTTGAAGTCCATATTTTTGCTTGCTTATTTGCAAGTAATGTTCATTGTTGTTTCATTAAAAGTTTCATTATATCTTACTTAACAAAATCTTAAAAAAAAAAATTATGCCTGCATGTACATAGATCAGATTTAGAAGCCATATCATTCAACTGGTTCAGGCAGATGTATAGTGTGTTTATTTTCAGTCTTTGTTGCATGCATTTACTGGTGAGGGATTGCAAAAAATTGTTAGTAATTATTACTTGACATATGATGCTTTGGGCTGACCGGCGTTCATGACGTTAAGTAGAGCAGATTTTGTCGGGTGCTAAGTCGGGCGCACCCTTCTGGCGGGGTTTAATTGTTTCAAATTTAGTCTCTATGGGGCATTGTGGCACTGGTGCACGTCCAGTGTAGAGGACTGGTCTGGTAGCTTTGTAGCAGGGCACGAAATCGGGTTCAGCTAAAGTGGTCTTATGTTTCTTACTATTAGCTTTCAGCGGGATACATGGGTGACATGTAACCTCAGATGTAGTCTTGACCTTCGTGGTTTCTGTGGGGCGTATGTGAGCCGCAGGTAGATTACTGATCTGGCTTCTGGTATTCGAACATGCCTGTGGGGGCGGAGCAACTGGTTTGAGTCTGAAGTAGGTGGTAGGAACTACTGACGGCTGATCCGGCTGAGGTACTCGGTGATCCAGGTATGTATCTCCTCGTTCAAATGTGTTGGTGCCACAAAAAGGTCCTTGGGTATCTCCGGAGTTGATGGGTTTCAGTAGAAGGCGCAGAGCCTGTGCTTGTTCCCTAGGCGCGAGCTGGTTGAGTGTGATAATGAGTGGCGGGGGGGGAGGGGGGTAAATCTCCTGCAAGAGCCCAGAGGCCGTTAGCACCTGTTTTACCTTCTTCCAGATACTACTCGGACATGAATAAGGCATCTGGAAGAGAACACACTCTCATGTCCTTGAGGTGAGTGTAAGTGATGTATAGTCCTACCTGGTGTAGAAGTACGTGGAACGGTCTGCCGACTTAATGTACACCCTATCACCGTGATTGATGCCTAAACGCGGTGAACACTGGGAGTCAGGCCTCGTTGTTGACGGTCCCTGCACATGGGTGTACGTCTCAAGTTCAAGTCTTCCTAACTCAGGGAACGACCTCTCTGGCACCAAAACGCGGTGTAGAGGATGAGCACCAAATCAACAAGCTGTCCTATGAGACAGAGTATGAGTGATTGCTCTACCATTCTGCCTACCAGGGTATGCAGAAAGGCTGCCCGACGTTAGTGTGTGTGGGTATACTGGCAGTGTACTGGCTCGAATGAGTAGGTTTCCCAGGTCATCTGCGTTCCCCTCAGCGGCATGAGGTAAACTAGGAAAGGTGCTATGTCTACAGGAAAAGGGTACCCTTAAGTCAGATAAACTTTGTTTGTTCCATCTGACAGGAAATATACAAGTGGTGTCACACTACCTCCTAATGCTGGCAAGAGCTTAGGAATCTTAAACCTATGTTATCCGAGTAGAGGCGACCTGGTCCTGAACTAACAATGGTGGGGTAGATGAGCACTATTAAAATAATTTAAACTGGTCTAACTTCCTGTGTATGTCACATGTATTTGCCCAGAAGTGGCTACAGTGTCTAAGTGTGTAGACGACATGGCGGTTTGGATTCTTCGGCACAAATACGGTTAATACTAAGCAGGTTTGGAAGGATGGCTCAGGTTACAAGAAGTGATGAAGACCAAGGAGTGGGTTTTCCTTCTGCACAAATGTGATGAAGGAAGGAAGGGTAGAGGTAGGAGCGTAACTGAGTAGTCTGGTCAGTGTCCGGCAACGAGTGTGGTGAATGACTGAAGACTGATCCTGTGCGAGCGTCGCAGCCCGCTATTTATACTCTGGCTGGGCCTACTTCTTTTGCCATCTGTATAGGAGTGGTCGCCGAAGAGGGGGATGGCGATAGAATAGCTTCTTGGAGGCATGACGTCACCGGTCGGCTTGGAGATGAGAAAGCGCCAAAACGTACTGGTGTAGCCATCTAGTGGTGTGCAGTGGTGCTCAGTGCCTTGATGCATAGTCTTGGGGGACTGGCGAATAATAAAATCTGCAGGCCGGAACTTCCATTCTTGCCATGGCAAACAGTAAAATTTCTTAACATCTCATGGAAGGTCAACAATGGGAAACTCCGTTGAAATCAGGTGCAGGGCTATGCTTACTGATGTGCTGAAATCATTCATACCATTGTTGCAAAGACGTCATGCGTCAATTCGCCCCCTCTCCACTGTGATGAAAGCTCATCCTCAAGAAGCAAGGCAAAAAAAAAATTGTTTTGAAGGAATGTAGGACTATTGCTGTAAGAACAATTTGTTTTCCTATCTGTAGTGGTTAGGTTCTTTAGGAGGGCATGGGTTGAGAAAGAAATTCCTTTGAGAGAATGTGACACTGTCCTCTCAACAGCAGTTTATTTCTTTCCCAGTTTTTCTTCTGTAGCTGCCACTATTCCGTACATTTCGTATCTGTGATTGGCGCTTCCTGGCATGCTCTTGACCTTGGTGGCATGGCAAAACAACTGGGCTGGAGGAATGGCTGCAGTGTGACGACACTCTTTTATTTTGTTTCTTCGCTCGCTCGCCTCCCAGATGTCTCTGTATCTCCCTGATGCATGCAAACTGGCATTCTGTCTCTCTTCTTTCTTCTTAGTCTCGGGTTGAAGATGTGCTGACGGCGATGAGGTTTTAGTCATCTTTTTATTTTCATGAGCTCGTCGTATGGGTTTATTTTTTTACTTTTGTGTAAGGTCGTGTCGCGGTAAGGGACCAGAGACAGTGTGATGTGAGCCTCTTTCATTAATGCTTGCCATCCTACGAAAAGGGCTTTAGGGCTTGGGCACTTACAATCATAATATTTAGCATATCGGAGCTATGTAAAAGGGAATAAGCAAGCACATGGTGGGCGGCATGCGGAATAAAAATGACCCTTGGGGAATGAAAGTATGATCGTTGAAAAGCAATTAAATGTTAAAAAAGTAATATAAAAATTGCCCAATGCCCCACTTGTGAGGCAGTGTCACTAGGCTGTGCTGTGGCCGCCTGTGCGGAAGTAAAAGAGCAGCTTCTACCCTAGTCTTCTACATGTCGCACAGCAGGCAAACAACTTGTGTATTAAGAAAAGCTAAAGAGTCTAATCAAACTGAGCACTTCCAGACTCAGCTGACTGCTAAGAATTTGCAAACGAGTGTGGTGGCATGGAGTTAACTATCCACAATGATGTGCGATATACCTCTACAAATAAAAGAATATAGAACATGAAGAAACACTTCAAAATATTTACAATTTCTGGTGCAACCTTTTTGTTTCTCTGTGAGAATGTCTTTTTAAGGTGCGTTACTTGAAGTTATGACTCGACACAAATCATCATGTGGTTATTAAAAAGATTGATTAATTTACATAATCGGCTTGAGGTGTCTTGAAGAGATTCTACATAATTCAAGAATAGAATTATTTTAAAAATTATTTTAAACTCTAAAATTGACTTTAAAAAAGTTTTATATAAATAAAAATCTGATTTTATACAATGTAAGAATATTTACAATCTCTCGATGTGACTCTATGTAAACCAAAGAATGTTAAAATCTTGTCTCTCAGAATGTCAACATACTAAAATTTGTTTTATTTCTGTCTCTGTCCATATTTCGAACAAATATTTATGTTCGCATCTTGATGTTGTTACACATACGTCTTCTTATCACTCACTGTAATATATATATGGCACTGTGCTAACTTGTCCAAGTGTTCACGTATTACCATATTTTAGTGTGTATAGGCCGCACATTTTTACAAAAAAATAACTACAAAAAGTGGGGTGCGGCTTATATACAAAATATTGGCATAAAAAAAGATTTTTAATTTTTTTCCCCCAAAACATGTTTAAAATTTGTCAACATACACTGCACTTAATTGTTTTAACTCTTAAAGGAAGGAAGGAAGGGAAGGAATCTTATAAAAAAAACACTTGTGTAGTTAAAATTTTCTGCCACAAATGTTTTGTAGGGGAGAAATTTTTACAGGAATACAAAAATTCAGTGCGGCCTATACTTGAAAAATTAATTGTCCCTAATTTTTCATCAAAAACTTCAGGTGCAGCCTATACATGCACACAGCCTATAAATGCCAAAATACAGTATTTACAAGTTGACATGAGAATTCACAAGCCATCCTTCATAGTTCCATTACGTAATTAGGGAAAGTAGAGGCAGCTAATACGGCTGCAAAAAAGGCAGGTTGCCTGAAAAACAAGCTTGATGTGAGCATTGCACTTAAGTTACGGGTTCAGAACAATGTCTATAATTACCTAACTGCATTTTTTGTTGACATCGTATGTAACAAGTACGGTCAATTGATTTGAACGGGGATAGCATTCTGACATCTATGAATGTTTGATGGGTGTGTAGCACTGACACGCACTGTTTCTGTGTTGTCAACATCTTGGGTAGTCACCTTCGCTTACGTGGCGGTGCGTACTGCAGGTTCGGCCAGGTGAAGCGTGTAGGTGGCCGCCATAGAGTCTCTCGATAACGGCCCGCTATCAAGTGGGTCTGGCAGGCTCGGGGTGGCTGGACCCGACACAGAGTGGCCGTCGTGCTGTGTGGAGCTCTCCGTTGCCATCAGGAGCAGATTGGCGACGGCATTGCCTACCCCTTCGGTTACTGGAACTGGTGCTGTAGTGGGTTGCATCGTATATGGGAATGGTGGTCCAGGTGGTGCACCCACTACCTGGGATGTGGGGGCCACCAGCTCAACACCAGTTTCACTGTGGCTCCTCTTCTTGCTGGGGGCCGTAGACATGGCCATCGTGTTCCCTGGGCAGGATGCCAAGGTGGTCATGGTAACAACATGGGCTGTCGGTAGGCTTGGTGTCACTGCAACGACCTCCTCTTGTCCAGGAGGAGCTGCTGTGGGCACAACCTGTGCTGTGGTTGAGATGGGCGTCTTGGCGGTGTCATCCTCTCATGCTGAAGGAGTGTCCCTTGAGCAGGCCATGGCTTTGGGTGGCTCTGGTTTTGGGAGGTAACTTATGACCATCAGCAGTTACTGGTGACATTCCTGTGATACACAGCTTTTCACTGCCAGGAGTTTTCAACATCACTGACTTTGTATCTTTTATTTTTGCAGTGGTGTTGCATAGCATGTCAAAGTCAACAGGAGTTTCAATGGTGTTGCCAATTTAGCTTTGATTTCTTTTAGTTGCTTATTAATTTCGGCATCAATTTTCCGTGCCGCCTTTATTTGAGTGGATAGTTTTGGGCAACTCTTAATCAATGCTATTTTTGTGCTATTAGCTTGATGCTAGTGCTCCAAGTTGTCACACGGGAATGACTTTAATGTTAATCTTGTTTTTATATTTTATCAACAGCAAGAGAAAAGCATCAATGTTTGAAATTTGACATAAGACATGAGAATACTTGTGGAAAACATTCTAAAAAACAAAATTATACTATTGGAAATGCTTCATTTAAATCTTGATTGAATATGAAAACAAAAAATATATATGTTAGTGTCACCCTTTTGTTCAGATAAATGAAATTTCAGAAAACTGTTATGATGTAATGTATTTTCAAATACTTACAGATTATGGTTGGGCACTTTCAAGTTTGCTTTGTGATAAACTTTCAAGTAACGTATGACCATGTAACATCAGTTCATCAGTTCTTAACAAAAGTTGCTATCAAAATGGAAAGTAATAAATTGGCAATTAAAACGTCAAAATAAAATCTCTCATTTTTGTTGTAATGACCATTTATTGAAAATTACACACACCAAGTGAATATAATTTGATATAAGTGATTTTAATTCAAAAGCAGCAATGTAAAGCCTGGTATATAATGGCAATCACAAATCGTCGTAGGTTGTAACAGGAGTCGCAGCATAGTTCGCAGAGTCGTAGAGAGCTAATCATACAACTTGGATAAAATCTAAGTCCTGCGACTACGACCAATATGACTAACCAATCTACATCGACGAGACTGTAGTTAAGGAACAACGACAGCAAAACACACATAATTATTAGCTCGTGTACAAAATTGCATTAAAATACACAGGACAGTCTTGCTTAATTTAGGAAACAAATTGATGGTGTTGAATGCATAGTAGCAGATCTATTCACAATGAAATGTGTTTATTGGGTATAAGAAATTGTAATTATCAACTATTGATAAACAGAATATAACAATAAAAAATACACACTATTGTTGCAAGCAATTTATAGTAGGGGTGTGAGGGATCCTGAACTTTGGGTAAAATTTTGGGAATACATAAGGATTATCTCGTTGGGCGGGAAATAATTTTGTTCATGTCTGTAGGTTATCTGCACTCAGCACAGCCCTTCGCCAAGTGCTACAGTTGCAAAATAAAAGTCTTGTCACCGGTTTACATATACATTTGTGTGATGACAACTGGGGAATGAACTACGTTCATTAATTTGATGGCAGCAAAGAGAAAATATTTAACCTCGCTTGTACCAAATTGTTAAAACAAGATTGTTCATAATTGCGACATTTCTACCCTGCTAAAGAATTTTTTCACGACCTGGACTGAGATGGTGTTTTTGAACTACAGTTTGAATAACACCTTATAAATGTATTATCTCAAATGTTTTACTCTAGTAGCATTATTCTGTCTGTCACAAAGTTTGGTCTTATGCTGGCGTGAATTTTAAAACTAAAATGGCAATTACTATAAAATAATTTTGAATAGGTCTAGCACAAATCAGGATTGGGCACATTCTATAACTAGGTAGTAGTTGTTTAAACCAAATTCTCAGATGTTATTTTTATAATAATGTTGACATTGTAGTGTATTTATGTTCTTTTGTATTTGTTCCATGTGTAATGTATAATTGTAAAATGTAAATATTAGTTAATTTAGCTTGTTTCTAAACTGCTTTTTGTCTGCTGAAAGACTTCATGTAGGCACAATAATACATTTTTTAATTCACAGTACTCTAGCCTTGCCAGTAACATTAAGTTTGAAACTTTATTTCTTTTGTTATATTACATTTAATGCAATAGTGATGCTTGGCCAGACATGTGCAGCTGTGGTATTTTTAGAAACAAAACAACTGCACTGCTATTGAAGAAAAAAAGTAATGCCGGAGACAGCTGCTAATAACTTTTATTTCTCTTTTTTGCTATTCGCCTTAATTTTCGTTGATACTTGGTATTACACAATGATACTTTAAAAGTAATCGACATACTTAATATCAATATTTTTCTGACATCAACATCACTTGTCCACTGTGCCTCCACTCGCCTGTGTCACTGAGTCGTGTGTTACACATTTTCAAGGAAGTGAGTTGGTGCACCATGCACAGTGAACTAAGTTAGCACAATTGCACAGCGCAGCGCTCTGTTACCAATATCTAGTTGTGACTTTATATTTTCTGTTTTTGTTCCATCTGTTAGTTTTACTGTTTTTGTGTTTTTCTAGTTGTGGCAGTGGACTGACTGTATTATATTAGTTATTGATTCATATATATGTGTATTCTTGCAAAATTTTTCTATTTCTGTTAAGGTTTTATTAAATTAATTTAAGTGCTTGTATGTTTTATTTTCTTTTGATTTTAGGAAGTGAATAGAGTCCGTTTAAATTCTGAATTCAACGTAGTCACAACATTACCATTAAATTGAAAAAGAAAACATGATAAGGCAGGATCCAGCATATTAGAAAATGGGAAAGGGGCAAATTAATGCATGCTGTCCTCGTATTTAATAATTTTTGCACAAAACATGTTGAACTGTAGTTGGCCATGGCCGCTTTTTGTGATGCCATGATTGGGCTTTTGCTGTAGTGTGATGTCTAGTCTATCAGGAAAGAGGTAAGGTGGTACACTGTAGTAGCGTCAAGTGGAAGCAACTGCTACCACTTCAAGGAATCATTCAACTTTCGTCAAAATGGGATGTGAATTCGGTAGCTGCAATTTTACTTACACTGGCAGTACTCTTGACCCCTTTTCTTTTTTGGACTTAAAGCTCACTGTCCAAAATTTGTTTTCTACCAGTGTTATGCATTCGACAGGGTGCCAGGAGAGGATGGCTCTTCTGTCTTCTTAAATTCTGAACCACAATGTTTTTTACTGTGTTGAAATGAATTGACTGGTCTGGATGCTGCATTGCAGTGTCATGTTTTCGCCTTGTGTTCTGCCCAGTGTCTCTGTTGTGTGGTACGTGGAACTGCAACATTGTTAGTAAATAGTATGGAAACAGTTTCTCTGTTGTTTGTTATTTCAACAGGCACACTTGTACATTAGATTTTCATGCACATACTGTTTGAGATTGAGCTAACTAAACTGTAATGCCAACTGTAGGCTGTTCATGGTAAAGTGAGCACTTTTGAAGCCTTAGTTACTTTTTTACTGCAGCTATTTTTTCCTTTAACCAATTTTTTAAAATAAGTTTTGTCATCTAAGTAACAACCACAGTGTGTATGTTCCACTGGACTTGGAAGTTGATGTATAACACTAAAATAAAACATATTTATGGGATATTATTCCAAATGAGAGGACTTTCAAAAGGGCTCGTATTACCGTAAAAGACTTATGAATTGTGACTCATGCAAAGGGCCGAGCTTGATCAAGCCAACTGGGTCAAAAGTAGGAGTACACTGAGAAGACTTGTTTAAACATGTTCAGTGCTGCCACATTTCTACATTTCCAAAATTAGCTGAATCAAAAATTTTTACTGTTCTTGTATATATTTTACATGTGCTGTAAGTTTGGTAGGGTTGTGATAAATGCCCATGTTCAAAAAAGATTTTTAATGTATGGGATTGCAATTCTCTTTTCCTTTATGAAATATTTTAGCAAGTGAATAATATAAACATAATAGTGAACTGAGAACATTCAGTGCTTCAAACCAAGTTCCACCTGACATTTTTTACTGTTATGTTTGTTAATGGTATGCATGAATTGCTGGTTGTCATGACAGTGTGTTGTGGACAGGTGCTGTACTTCACCCACCACATGATCACCATAGTGAATAACTGCTTGCACTTTGTCGAGCTTGCGCAACAGATGAAGCAGCTGTATTGGCGGCCAGGGCTGCAGGACAATGAGGCAGGGAACAAGTTTGAGGCCTTGCTCACCACCTTTCAGGTAACTGAAAAAAAAAGGTTGAAAGTAACATGATAACGCTGTTTGCACATGAATCAGGATCATTAGATAATGTTAAAGGAGGCGTGTTTTAAATTGTGCTAACAAAATTTAATTCTTGGCCAGTGAGATGAGGTGAAGGAAGGATGGAAATAAATGGAATGTAGTGGTGAGGGAAATAGAAGCCTGTCTAAGGAGCACAAAGTCAAGAACCGCTGTCATGGCCCTATGAACAGACTGACCACCATTGTTCACAATTTTAGCTGGTTGTACGAAGGTCTGCAGAAGATGCTGCCTTGGCTGGAGATTCTTTTCCTTGCGTGATGAGGGATGGTGGTTGCCTTGGATGCTCACAGGTTGTGAAGTGTTCTTGCTTTGATGGTTACTGATTTGAGATGGTTGGCTGCAGGTGAGGCGATCAGTGAATCACCGGGTTAGTGACTCTGTATGGAAGCACCTCTCCTCTTAAAGCTTTGGCTAAGGGATGTGGGGTGCTAACAGTCTTGATTAAGGGTTGAAATAAAAGGGTTGGTTCTTCTTAGGGGTATGGCATCTCAGTAGTACGGGCGGTATGAACTCTGCCCCGTTCAGGTAACTTACTGCTGAGGGTAGTAGGAGAATAAATTTGCGATTACCTTTGGAGGTGTATGCTACCTTTCTCAATTGCCTCTGCACGCCTCCCTTCCAAGAGTACGGCATGGGTGTTAGGGATTAATACAACCTCCCAAAAGGCAAGCCAGTGACTCACTTCCCTAATGTGTACTTCTAAGTAATCACAGACTCACAGGCAGGAACTTAACCTCTTGCTCCTTTCGCCTGGCCCTTTAGAGAGTGGTGGATAAAGCATTAGGTTATGATCAAGCCGTTCGACAGGATACGTAGGTGTGGTACCCACAGGGGGCCGATCTGTCAGAGTTAGTTCCAGCTCCATTCCAGGCCCATAAAGAGCGGTGGTGGAATATGGAATAACCTGATTGTTCAGTTCACTTGGTGGAGGAATTGCTAGTTATATAGGCTCTACTGGATTCTACCAGGCAACAGAGCTCGGCTGGCCCTCTAATATGTGTGTGTTCTGGCTGTGAGTAGTGCTTGGTCTACCGGCTTCACCCTGTCAGTAGGTGTTTACGTAGGAACGAAACCGTGTGACTCAACAACAAATTAGCACACAGAGAATAGTTAGAAATGACATGTTATATGTACTGAGTAATTTAACACAGTGGCCCTCTACTACCTCCTACACTAAGTCAACTTCACAAGGAAGTTCTGACGAATGTAAAAAGGCAAAGGTGACCTGGGAAATAAAGGTAATAATTCCTGCTATTAATAAATTAACAACTATATCCTAACTATCTGCCTGGTGTTCTTAAGGAACCAAAGGGATGTTAAACTACCAGAAAGGTAGTGTTAACTATTACCGTTACCATCTGGAGTCAATACCAAAGGGTGGTAAGGAAGTAGTAGATGTATTCAGGAGCCGTGAAAGGTCCATTCTTCCAGAAGCAGAGGGATCTGCGGCTGCTGCAGATGTGGCTTTTGGAGAGGTTGTCTTCAACTGGTAGTCAGATGTCCAGACCAAGAAGAGCTGTGGAATCTGCAGGCATACCAGCTAAGCACGAACTGCAGATGGCTTCATATGGCCCAATCATGAGCGGTGGAGGAGCAGAGACTGTCTTTTGCTGGACATGCCAGCCCTTTTATACTAATTGTTTCTCTTGATGGGAATAGGCTAGGTGTGAGGAAGGAGATAAGTTCCTCTCCTGTACTTGGCTGACGTCATCTGCTGGCATAGTCTGCTGGGCAGGTAATCGCTGGTGTGGCTGGCTTCAACCCTTATCTCGGCCACGGGGTAGAATTAGAATGCGTGCTGCCCTCCCTTGGCATGGCGTAGAACTACGTGGTCATGGTTGGAGGGAGTTGTGTCTCAATCCGGCAGTACAATCTCACTTCAGGGGGTGTTGACGTGTTGTTTACTTGGAGAATCTGGGTGAACAGTACAAGCTGGACTGATGTGTCTGTTATAGCTTCCAACATTGCGTCAGCATATCCTGTAGCCACGTGTCCAGACTCTTCAATACTGTTAGGTGATGGCTTGCCCAAAGGGTTGAACTTTTCATCCAAAATGGGGCGAAGTCGAGTGCGCATTCTTAATGCATAAAAGTGTCATGCATCAATCGTCCGTGCTCTGTTTCGTCATAGAACCATCTTTGCGTGAAGAAAACATTTTCTTTAAGGGTGCTCTGGGATAGTCACGCTGGGGTATAATGGAGGTTGGCTTCTAATGCTCTGTCTTCTCTGTGTGTGCTCAGTCTGGAGGTGCGTGCCTCACTCATCTGCTGTCTGTCGGGCCACATCTGTAAGTAGTTAAGCATAGTAACCTCTTCCCCAATAAGACCCAAGAGGAGCACACTTCAAACTTTATATTAAAATTACATAAACCATTACACCCCAAAACCATTCTGAAAATGGGTAACGGTACATGAATTAATTTAATCCACAAATTCATACACTTCTAATTAAAAATAAAATTAACATGCCACGTTGCACTAATACAGGCCTCTCCAATTTTATCATTCTCAAAATATAATAATAATAATAATAATAAACATACACAAAATACGAGACCCTGGGCTTAGCCTGCCCTTGGTTCAGGGCCAACCGGCAGACCACCCAGCACCCAGCAGTGTCAGACAATGGTCATTGCGGCAGCACTTCATGTCCCAAGGAGAACGCTGATTACCAGCCACCAGCCAATCACCTAGAGCATACACCTTGGAGAATCTTCAAGATTCCAGATAAACCAGTGATGAAAGGCCCCCCAGTTCGCCAGGTTGCAACATTAGATATTGATTTTGTGCCAGCAAGACAGGCCACAAGACCAGTCTTTTATACCGGCCGGACACCTCAGAAACATTAAGGCCCCTTTATCCCATATGTTAGTCATGATTCTGGCATCACAGTCTAAAACTGTAAAGTTGACCTCGACTAAAGCCTCATTTCTTCAAACTTACTTGAGTAAGTTTTGTGTGGCACTTAATCCCCCAAGTCATAGGTCAAAGTTTGATGCGAACAGCCCCTTTCCTTATCCAGGCGTGCTTCAACCTCAAAGTGGGTAGATACTTTCATATTTGAATAGTTTCTCTTGTATATATGCACCATAAATCCTGGGATAGGCTGCCTATAAACAATACATTTCTATGTGAATTGAGGATGTCTTCTTCTGCGTAAATAATGGCTTATGCTGGTAGTGGCCTACGAACTAAAATGACCTTAAACAGACTATTCAAATCAGAAAAAAAGGGCCACGCCATTTGTAAAAAATGTGATAGAGTTTTCTTCCAAATTTAGAACTGGAGCATGAATGCCTAGTTTGAATTACTGTGGTAAGTGTATTATTTTATATATTATTTATGATGATTGAATGCCAATAGTATCACAGTTGGTCTAACTTCTGCAGTTATAATAATATGGAGCCAATAAGGCTAAACATCTCTCTGCTAAGGCACAGCCACTTTTAATAAAAAAGAAAGGCAGTGGTTTGCCTATGCTCAGTATGAGTATACTGGAAGAGGCATGCAATTTATAGTAACTGCCTAATAAAATATGGACATATGCGTGGGCATGCAGATATGTCTATGCTTGAGTATATAGCATATATGAATATAGTCTATCCACTAAACAATTCAAAACAGTATTAGGAGTGACTTTCTGCGCTCAAAGAAAGCATGAAAAACTAAAGTAATCAAGGCCTCATTGCATAGATATGTTTCATGCAACAGAGTGAACATCTATAATATACAGCATTTCCTGCTAATTAGCGTATTCTATAATTCTTTTGTGTTTACAAAATTAATAGAGTTATCAAATCCCAGACTTCCGCAATTATGATTAATAGTTCACGAATGATCCATTATTTGAGAATGAAGACTATTCACAGTTGATAACATCTAGCATTCTGCATTGCTTAGTGTTAGAAATATTTATTTTCATATATTTTGTAAGAATATGTAAGAAGCCGGGAACTGTTAACAGTTTATGTATTCCTACATATACAAAGTATTTTGTTTTTAATATATGAATTTGGCCATCTATGGACCGCAATGAACTCAAGACATCAGGTTCGTCATCTTCTGTATTACTTCCCAGAACTTCCTCTTTTTTTCTCCAACTGCTTGTCTCTGTTCTTCAGTCCACACTCTCTTGAGTCTTGGTTTCGGTCGGTCCTCCGGAAATATTGCGTTGTCGATGAGTCGCCTGATGTTCTCTCTGTTGTTGAACAATTCTTCCGTTATCCCAACTTTTTCTGCATCTTTCCTGGCCTATATCATCCATCCTGTTGTGCATTTCAATCTTGCGATATAGTTGAATATTTTCTTGGTGAGTCTGTTCTCATACATTCTTTTTAGGTGTCCATAAAATTTCAGTCTTCTTTTTCTCATTGTGTCTGTAATTTTTTCGGTATTTCTGTAAAGGGTCTTCATTTTTGCTCTTGATCCACGTGTTGTCTGTGTTTTTGAGTTGTCCCAAGATTTTTCTCAGGGTTTTCCTCTTTCTTACTTCCAGTTCTCGCAGTTCTTCTTTCTTGTTCATCGTCAGGCATTCTGATCCATATGTTGCTTCTGGTTTGATGACTTGACTCTATTCTAGTGTCTAATTTTGGCTTGGATGGATATTGTTTTCTTATTGTAGTGGTTTTGTGTTATTCTGTATGCCAATTCCAATTTTCTGAGCCTTTCTTTTTTTGTTGTGTTGTTCAGTCCATTTGCTTGGATTCATTCTCCTAGATTTTTATATTTATCGACCCTCTTTATTTGTCCATATTCGTTTTCATGTATCTTTCCCTGTTGTGTCTGTATTATATATATTCTGTCTTTTCGTAGGAGATTTCCAGTCCGGTTTTTTTTTGGGTATTTTGTATCATGTTTCCACCGTGGTGTGTGCATCTGTTCTGTTTTATGTTATTAATGCTACGTCGTCTGCAAATGGTAGACATTTCACCTCAAATCTTCCTTTTCCTTGTCCTATACTGACTCCTTTCACTCTTTTTTCTTCCGAGGCCGTTTCCCATGTCTCATGATTTTGTCTAGTATAAGGTTGAAGAGAATTGGTGTGTATCCATCCCCTTGTCGAACTCCTGTTTTGATTTTGAATGCTTCTTAGATTTCCCGTGAGAATTTTATTTTGGATGTAGTGTCTGTGAGTGTCTGTTCTATTAGTCTTATGGTATTTTAGTCTATCCCTAACTCGTTTAATGTTAGGAATACTGTTTGTCTGTCTATTGAGTCATATGCTTCTTAAAGTCAATGAAAGTTACTGCAGTGTTCTTATTCTGGAGTATTCTGGCCCTCATTATCGTTTTCAAGTTGAAGATCAGTTCTGCACATGATCTTCCTTTCCGAAATCCTGCTTGATATTCTCTTATATGGTGTCCTATTTGTTGTTCTACTCTGTTTAATAGTGCCTTACATAGTATCTTGTATGTCACTGATAGTAAGAAAATACCCCTGTAGTTATTTACGTCAGTTTTGTTTCCTTTTTTATGGAGTGGGTGAATTAGTGCTTGTTTCCAATCATCTGGTATTTTTCCTATTGGCCAAATTATTAAGGATTAAGAAATATAGAATATGGAATGCTAAAAAAAACTCGCAATAAATAAATTGCGACAAATAATATGATAATTATATCGGAATGATAGAGTGAAGTGCGCAACACCCTAGTAATGGAATTAATATATAACAAGGAAATTTGGAATGTGTGTTGAAAATATTTAAAAAAGGAGGGGAGTTTGATGTGGTTTGTAGAAGAGAAACACGCACCAGATTCATACACACATTCAAGTATTCAAGTTCTTTGTTTCTTTCGAAGAAAAAAAAAGGTAATTTGGAACTTAAGGGGAAAATAATTGAAAACGGTAGTCGTCTTTGGTGTACAGTTTTCTTGCGACGTAAGTTAGTTGAGGGAATGGTAACATAAATTTTTTTTACACTGAGAAAATGGTTATGTTGAATATAAGAAAATAGTTTTGTGCAGCAATATTAATTGTTTTATATCTGTGCTATCCATGATTTTGTTCGTGCAAACATATTATTTTTTGTTCATTTTTGGCTGTCCCAAATACGTAAAAGTTGGTTGTTTGCAAATTAAGATTTTTATGGCTGTCCATAAACTACATTTTGGTTGTAATTTAGGATTCAACAAGACCATGTTCTGAATGCATATTCATTGCTGTTGAATTTTGTCTCTTCGCAACCACGACCATCGTAGAAGTTTTGGCGTTTCACTTTTTTATTGTAATAGTAAGTTCAGTACATGGCATGTACATATTTTTTGCTAAAACACTAAGTAATGGCTGCTTTGCGGTTGAGGGGATTAGCAGGTAGTAGTTCACCCCCCCCCCCCCCAACCCTACACATATCCATGTTCACGTCAAGAGCCAACTGTGCATCTACGACACCTGCAGACAAACTGGCACCATAACTGCTTCGACACTGCTTATACCTAGCAGCAAATAGCTGAGCTGCTTGCAGCTAGTTCCGGACATTTGTTCGTACCACTGTCTGCTCCTAACTAGTGTTCCGCCTTAAGCAGCCTCTACACTTGTGTGTGTTTGTGTGAGCAAAGCCATTCCCTATACCCATCCCTTTCGACTTGACTCTGATTGTGGGTTGTTGGGTCTTTGATCTCCATAACACAGGCTAAGAGGATTGACGGGACACAACACCACACAACAGTTTCCACAGCCTGGTGTTTATATGCACCCCAACTGCGATATGTCAGGTATGATGTCTTGATCACCAAATATGAGAGAGAGCAAGACAGGATGGAAAGGCCTTTTTACCCCCCCTCCCCTTTCTGTGAACACCTTTATTGATGGGGCACTGTGAAAACACTACCCCTTATCCCATGCTGCTTCTTCTTCCTTTTGCCCTTGAGACTATGACCCTTCTCAATGTCAAGTAGGTAGATAATCATCCCACAGCAGGGTGAAGCTGCTTCTGACAAAAACTACTAACTTAGTTTAAAAAAACAGTGAAAGTTAAGCATTTTTTTTCACTGATGCAATCACTGGAAAACTTTCAATGTTCACAAAGGCAAGACTCATCAAGTGTTTATACTGAAAGATAACTGTGAACTACCAGCAACATATAGTGGTCGTTAAATCTGCGGAAATTTATCTGCAGTTCCTACATTAGCAGAAGCACTAATTTGGTCAACATTGGCAAATTCGACAGAAGCCAATTCGAATCGACACAGCTCTAGTTTTACTTTGATTACTTTCAACAGTGTCTATATTGATAGTAAATTTCATTGGTGATTAATACACAGTTTATGTGACAACATTCTTTTAGTAATCACCACATAATTTTTATAAATTTATGATCTATGATATAAATCTAATATTGTATAGGATTATGTGAAATGGTGTTTGTGAAGTGAAATTGATATTAGTATTTTTCCAAATTACACTTTTTATATTCTTTTCCTGATTGCATACATATGTAGTTTGCTCTGGATCAATTTTCAAATTATATTCTTTCTTCCGAAATTTCTCCCAAATTCCAAATTATAAACTGTATTAAAAAGTAAATGGCATTCAACCAAGAATCTTGGTTTCCTGATAATATATTAGCAGTCTATCGTAAACTTTTTTTTTTTCATTGCACGTGCCTAGAGCCTAGAAATTTTCACGAACAGCAAAATAAAGTGGAATACAAAGTAATTATGTTTATTCGTGAAATTCTGTAATCTAATATTTGCAAAATATTAACAGAATTACTTATTTAAGTGCATTTAAAACCACAGTGTGAGTTTCTTTTATCATTTAAACTCTTAATTTTTCAATTTTCCATTTGTTATACATCATTATTTCTCATTTACTTCACATACGTACAGATAACAAAACTATTTACTTGGTGATCACATTGTTGACTATACAAACATTAAAAAAAATTACATCTTGAGAACAATTAATAAATCAATTGGTAGCAAGGTTGAAAGATTATTTTTACACATACAATTTGATATATCGACCCAAATCTCTAAGGCACTCATTCACGGACAGAATCACGTCAAAACTGAATTTTATTTATAAACTAAGATCTCTAACCAAAAGTGATGGTGATATGATGAAAGTAAATTATAGGTATCTATAACACAGATTAATAAGTATTTGTCTTGATGAATATAATAACTATGCCCTAAACATTTGCGTGGTATTTGTAAATACTGCTGACTTTACTCATCTTCTTTGCTTTGTGTTTAGGTTCATGACAACTAGCAAATATGATATTTGCAACTGTTGAGCAAGGGTGGTGATTGTTGTCGGCTGCGTACGTTGCAAAATCGGTTAACAGTGCAAAAAATAGTAACAAAGTGCAAATACTGTGACATAAATATTAAGTGGGCATTAAAAGATATTGCTGCAATGCCATATGCACAATGATTTAGTGATAGTGGAGCAAATATGTGTAATTTTCATATGGCCAAGAAAGCAAAAAGAAATAGGTTTCTGCCACTTTTCTTTAGAAAAACTTGACAGCTGTATAATTAGAAACTTTGTAGAAATATTTTTACTACGTAATAAGGATTTTTATTTTATCAATAATAAAATATTTACTAGAATTTGTAGTGGATTTGTGTTTGAGTGATACTTAACTAAACTGGATTTAATTTAAATATTCTTATCTACAAATGAACAAAAGTTGTATGTGGGTAATGTAAAAATCTTGTAAAACTCAAATGGTAATGAGTGGTTTTGGGCAGTTTTAAGTGTCTGGACAAAGTACAAGAAGGATTGTACAAAAGTTACTGTGACTGTGATAATGTGTGCTACATGACATGTGTGCTCTCGTAAGGTTGTCCTTTAATTTTTATTGTTAAATATTTTTGAACGTTTTCCACTTAAATATGTACTGATTTAAATGAATTGATAACTAATTCTCTTTAGCTTGATTTAAATTGTTACTAAAACAACAGATTCATGTGCTAATAATAATGCATGCTTTTTTGCTATAAAGTGTATTTGATGAAATTGTGAGATTTTATTGACAAAATCAGCTCATTTTATTTACTGTCCCTACAAGCCATACACTGCTCAGAGTTGTATTTGGTCATAGAGTGATCAACCATTTTATGTGAGGCAGAGGTTAATTAAACTCTATAATTACTATATAATAAATAAACAAATTAAAATATTGACGTGTGACGTCCTTTAGTGGCAGTGGATTGTCACAGTCGGAGCTGTTCTATTTGGTGTGAGGACTGACACACTGGTTGATTTGACCTCTGTCTTATTTAGTAATTTACTGGTGCCCAGCCAGTATAGAGAAGTCCATGTGTCTTTCCAACTTGGTACAGAGTCGGGGACGGCGATTGTGGGACTTGAAGTTACCTTGATACCTGGGCGACTGGTGGCTTGTGGAGGCTGCTGACCCTGCTGCGGCACCGGTGGTTACTGGCTGGTGCTGGCACCAAAACCTGGGCGCTGATGGGTCAGTTGCGGCTGATTACTGTTAGTAGCCCTGGGTGGGCTGGCTGGCTGGTCACCCAGATCCAGGGATTTGCTTTGCCGAAGGGAACTTTCTCATCCCTCAGGAAAGCCTTAATGTTAGGGTGAGTTTTCCTGCGGTTTGAACGGGTGCTTCAAATAAAGATGGTTAGGGAGCGGGAGGTGAAGCATCTCCAAGTGAAGGGTGGCTTGAGCTTGTTCCCGGAGACTAGGACTGCTAAGTACAGTCTGGGTTGGGTTAAGCCCTTGTTTGTATTTGGAGGTGGTGGCTGCCTTTTTAACCCTCTTTTAAATGACACTCTGACAGGAGTAGGGCATAATGAAGATGACTGCTACCAGCCTTGCGAAGGTTTAAGTGGGCGACGTTTGTCCCTAACTCTGGTGTATTTCCAAGTGCAACGGTGTTCAGACCAAAGTTGCACCACCTGCTCCCTTCAGGTTTGGCATTAAGATTGCATTGGACACAGAGCATTGGAATATGATAGTGGATCATTGACAACACTTGAGTGTGTGTCCACAAGGGTTCAGGCCCTCAGAATCAGGCAGATACTCCCTCTGGCACCAGAAGTCCGGTGGATGGAATATAACTTGGACTGATTGACTAGCCACCTTGGGGATTGAATTCCTAATGGTTGAGGCTCTACCTTTATCTACACCGGGGCGTACAGAACTGGTGGCCGTCTAATAGTTATGTTTTTGTCGTAGGGGCATCCCTGAATGGGAGCTTGCAGTCCTGCACTAGGTTGCTTAAAATTGAGTTTAAGTAAATCGTCCGTGGTTTCCTGCTTTATCCTTGATGAACCTGATGTCTAATTATGAAACAGAACAACTTACTTGGAATAATACTTAGCATTTGGGTAAAAATATGTTTATTTCTGGGAGGAATAAACCCAGTGGTACGTACTACCTCGTATCAAACAAACACTTTTATGGAAGTTTAAGCTATGGTAACCAAGTGAAGGTGACCTGGTTCTAGACTGCACAAGGTAGACGTGCTAAGTGGCTGTTAAAACTACCCAACTTAACTATCCTGTACCTGGTGTCCAGAAGAAGTGAAGTGGAGTGGAGAGATTTGGGCTGCTCTTAACATTGAGGTCTTCAAAGCCGATGAGGGTGATTGAGGTGAGTATGGAGCAGCAGCAGAATGATAAGGCGGGAGAAATGGAAGATCCCGGACCACCTTGGTAGTAGGCGAGCTGTTTAATAATTGCGCAGCCACCATGGCCCCGGTGTCTAGAAGGGACTTGTGGGATTTACCACTAGCCAGAAGGGCATTGGTAAGTGTTGGCGTACCTGGAGGGATGATGATATTTACGTGTTCGACGACTTCTTTGGAGGTTGGCTCCAGAGGATCTCTGGGAAGTGCTGAAAATGTTGGCGATGGCTTTGCTGAGCTTCTAGTAGATCTGGAAGGCCTGGATGGCAGTAGAGGGCTCCAGCACATGAGGTGGTAGAGCGAGCTGCTGCACCAAGAGTGTGGTGAAGGAACAGACTTCTTAGTGAGGTCGTGCGTGAGAACCTTTTAGCTTCCTCAGGTACCTTGCAGTGCACTGGAGGAGCATGAACTCTCGATTAAGGGCAGGGCACAAGTATTTATACTCTGTCTACTCATCCTTGTCTGTGTGGTGGGAGGTGGGTGTTGTAACGTCCACAGGTGATCACGTCATCGGCCAGCCGGAGTTTCAGCTGAGGCGGCGCGAGTCAGCGTTCTTACTGGTGGCGCCATCCCTTGGCGTGCTGTAGTACTAATACAGCCCTGAATCGTCATCTCGGCAGCTCTTCCAGCCACACTGGAAGATTATATTGCATTTCTAATTACATTGGTTGCGACAGGAGGGTAGGTCATCCAAGCTTCGTGGTTGTGAGTGTGTCTCTTTATCTTCGGGTGAACAGTACAATTCAGTGGCACCTGTAATAGCCCCTGCAACAAGGGGAGTTTCCTGTAGACACTCTGGTCGATTTTACTATTACACTAACCCCACCAAGTGCAACAGGAAGGTTTGAACTGATGAAGCAAAATCATGTCAGTAGGTTGAAAAAGACGTGACGTGTCAATATTACTTCATTAAATCTTTAAATAAAATATGTTACAGTTATTACAATATCTGTATTATTCATAGTATTTTGCCTTGGCAGTGTTTAACTTTTGGGGAAATATTTGTCACAAGATAGTTAATCTCCGGTTGTTTGTGTGGGTTAAGTTACTTCTATAAAATATATGCTAAATTGAAGAATACAGTACAACAAAATAAAATTAGGAAAATATAATACAAGTCATGTCATTTATTTTATCATGTAAGCATGACAGCTGGCAACATCTAACAATCTCATGCATGTACACTAATATTGTAACTTTTATTTAGCTCTTATTTTTTCAGCATGCAACATTTTGACGCCTTGTAGTTTCACAAATAGCCATAGAAAGAGACCTTTGGGTTTGAACCACAACTCTGGTCGACATGACCTTAATTTATTTCAGTCTGACTACTTGTGGTAGGGTCCTGGCTTGCACTTACTGGCGAGTGCCAAATTTCACTTTTCCAAAGGGGTTTTGGTAGTTTCTCTGTTGGTGCTGGCACTATCCAAAGTTCTGCTGCCTAGGAATCTTTGTCGACAGGGTGAATAGCGGGGTTGTTGGTTTCGGTGGCTCTGCTCCGAATAACCTTTGTTCTTCTTGTGCCTTCAATCAGAGGATATTTTGCTCACTGAATCGCTGGGCACATGAGGGGGGCTGAAGATTAACCCTGGAGCTTATCCGAACAGACTACTGTGACCAGTGGAAGGATGCCCGACTGGCTGTGTGAAGAGATGTGATGCAGGCTCGGCACTAACGTGTGATTGTGCTTGTTGGATTTGATCCCTCTGCTTCTCGCTGACTATGGCCAGATGTGCATCTGTTACTAGGTACTGCTGAGGACACTGATAGGCCTTTGCTGCCTTGACTCGTTCTTCCCCTCGACTGGAATAAGGCATGCGCAAGACAGTGTGGTAGATAGGAGGGTTCAAGGAGGTCCCCAACATTCATATTCACATTTATCCTACACTCGCTCTTGTGTAAGAATAAGGTCAGAGGGATACTCTCACACTTACTCCAAATCTCTGTTCCCAGCAGATCGAGAGGCGGTGGTGTGAACAGATTGGTGAGTAGAGAGGCATTATTTCTGGTTCCCCTTCGGTGTCTCTAGTGTAGGTAACTGGATATCATTCTCGTTAGTACTGTCGGAATAACAGTAAGTCAAGTATGGGTACCAGATACGGACATAATCACTCCCTTAAAGCACAATCACTCCTGCCCCTCACTCTCTTGTAGCCCTTACCTGGTTCCCTTACTGACACCTTAAGTTTGAGCACTTTCTTTCAGAGATAATGGCGAAAGGTGGGTTGAGCAGAAGAGTGGTGTTAAAACTGACTGTTAGGCAAAATGGCTGTTTGGAGGTCAATAATTATGGTAAATAATGTGATTGTAATCTGGCAAGACACTGTTAATTGCCCCTAGAGCCAAGTCTAAGCACACACATGAAAGAATACCACAGGTGCGCACAATGTCTTGTCTTCTTACTACTACTGCTTCACACAGACGTAACCACTGGGGTGGCATGGTAAACACAGTGGTAGAGGACTCTGAAGGGAGGTGGCGATCGCTGGAGAGCAACTGGCATTCCAGGACTGTGCAACTCATTACGTAGCTGCTGCGATGGGTTAGAGGTGCGTGGAGGGTCTTGTGAGTCTGTCCATCTCCACTCCGCTGGAGCTGCGTGGCCATGCTACATGTGAAAGGGGGTGGCGTTGGGGTTTTTTCCATCCAGGTATGTCTGCACTCAGGGAATTAGGCTAGCGCAGGTGGTATCTGCACTCTCTTAAGGGCAAGTTTCCCTAGCCTTTCTTTCCTTGTCTGGCCACAATGACATCTGCTACACTGCAGTTTTAATCAAGGTGATTGCAGCGGTGGAATAAAATATGTTTTGATGCTACAGGCATCAATTTTTACTTTTTTTTTTCTGTGATTTAGCTCAATGAGCAATTTATTCTTCAGAATACTGAAATCTCTAAGATTGTTACATAATTGTGTTACAAACACCAAGTGGAAGTTATAAATTTGTGTTTTATAACTGTTATTGCTTTCAAATAATTACTGTAGTCATAAACATTGTTTATGGTTAAAAACAAATTTTGTATGTGTTCAACCATAAACATTGTTTATGGTTAAACACATACAAAATTTGTATTTGTTCAACACTTGCCTTCACACATACAACCAACATAAACCCTATGGAACAACCAGCCATTTTGTTGTATCACTTTTTTTGTCCCACAAAGTAACAAATGTAGAAATACTTTTACACCTGCATTTAAAAAATCACATCACAGCTTTGTAATTTAACTAGATAGGTTAAAAGTACTGTATGAACTGCCAACTGATGCATGGCAAGGGGTGAGAGTGACCCCAGAGTAGGCAGCAAATAATCGGGACTTGAGTAGCAGGGTGTAGCACACTGTCTGGCAGTAGTTCTCTCTGCAAGATGACAGAGTGGCTGACCAACGTTACACTATAGCTGTTCAAAATAGTAGTAGTGAAGGTGGCAGCAGGAATATTGGAGATGTGGCTGGAACTTTGGCTGGAGAGCAACCGGTGTGTAGTTATGGTAGCAGTAAGAAAATAATGTTAATGGTGACAGCAGGATAGCTAGATTTGTGGCCAGAACACTGGTCAGAAACAACTAGCCTAATTAAAGACTGCATGGGCTTTATAATGTGAAAATAGAAAAAATGGAGGGAGAAAAAGAAGGTTGCAGGGGGGAGGAAATGAAATAGAAACTAAGGAAATGAGGGGTATGTTAGGCCACTATGGACTCGTTCAAACATTAAACAACTGGACGACTCTTACAGGAAGGAGATGTAGGGAAATACTCGGATACTAACTAACTAAACTCCTAATTTACTATTGAAGGGCAGACCTCTTAAACTGTTGATACACTCTCTCTCAACTCCACAAAATCTTGTAAACCATAGCTCATCTTGAGCTGCAAATTATCTCCTACAAAAACACTGTATAAAATAAAATGTCTCCATTCTACATTTCCGACCTATTTTCTCACAAATATGGGAATGACCACCACAAGGCTCTTGAAATGTGTGCGGCCTCGAAGCCCTTTTACTTTCAAACTAAAACAACATAGTGGTAGAGCTGTAACACTCTGCTCTCTCTTAAAGGTAGTGCACAATCTTTTTAGACAGGACACTGACAAGTTTATGAAGAATTAAATAATTTCATATATAATTGAATAAATAATAAACACACTCAAAATCAAATGACTAGTTTCATTAAATAGTTATTAAACCAAGTTCATGAAAGGGCAGGAGGGAAAGTATCTATTGTTTAGAAATCAAAGAGGAGATGTTCAGAAATTACTTTTAATAAATCCAAATAAATAAAATTTTATATAAAACATAAAAACATGATTTTTCAAAGTGGCAATAAAAATTTACAAAAAAAAATATGAAAATACTTTTTTTTTGTATCAAAACTTTGATTTAAAATTACTTGAATGAATAAACAAACACATGATTGATTAGAATTTGACTTGTATGGAATACAAAATAATTAGAAAAAATCTTTTTCCTTCAATAATAATTGAAATTCCATGTTCCATGAAATTTAACTTTGGTTACAATTACTTTTGCACCAATCTTGTACATTTAAAACATCAAACAATGAAAAAGTCTGATTTTAACATAACCTTGGTCTTTTACTCCAAACAATTTAAAAAAATCAATTCTTTCCACGTCTGCTTAGTGACCTCACACAAATATTGAACGAACTTCACTTAATTTTACTACAGCCGAGATAAATGGCAATTTCATAATCTGTTCTAAAACTCAAACTTCTATTTGTCTTAGCCTTTAACATTCATTGCAACTGGAGTACAAATTTATCGATGGGAGGAAGATGTTTGTTTACTCAAAATAAAAAAATTCTTGACTCTGTTTCGTTCTCATCATCAGCCATTAAAGGCTCTGACCTACTGACTCAAATGAGGTAAACTTTTGTCTGCATTGACACAAAATGGGACCACATACTAAAAAAAACACATTAGGTCCTCCTCACCGAATTACTTTAACACCTAAAAGTCTTATAAACTTTAACTTCTAGACCATACAGTTACTAAAAACGCAACTTTAACATGATGCAGCCTACTGGAGCCCCTACAATATAACTACAACTATATAACCAAGATTATTTATCTTTTTGATCGCCTACATGGTGTCTGGCCTACCGGGCTCCTCCAGTCTGCCTGCTATGGCTGCACCACTGACTCTGCTACGTCTGCTCTCCATCTCTGCTTCTCTCGCAACTTCACGTGTGACGACTCTCCTCGAGTGCCCGACTCTCCCTACTACGACTCTTTAAAATCGACATCCCTCCACAGCTGGCTTCCATCAACAACACCATACCTGGTGTCATTGCTCACGTCACCCTGCCTTCAGCCAATCACAGCTCTCCGCGAACACATGCAGTCGGCGTCATCGTCAGTCAATAGCTCCGGGAACGTCCATAATCACTACAGGACGAGACAACACAAATCGGGATAATGATAACTACTTTACATACTCAATGGCGAAGGCAAACACGCACAGCTGCAGCCAGAACCAAGAGTAGTGAGGCTGAACTAAGCTCTGAAAGAGGACAAACATATCCAACACCGACTCTAGAAATATCCACAGGCAACTTAATGAGTATTCTCAGGAAAACAATGTGAACGACCTAACACTCTTGTAGCCTAATCCTTTTTCAAATAATTTAAAGCCACCCTGAACAGAATGAATTTATAAGACCTGAACCCTTCACAAATAGTAAAAATAATAAAACAAATTATAAATAACTTCTAACATAAACAAGTTAAGGTCTCTATATAGAAAATAAAATAATTAACAAGAATTTAAAAAGGTATTACAAATTAAAATCCAAACAAACCACGACTACTATGTGAGGACCAAAGACCCTAAATACGTGAACATCAAAACAGAAGCAAAACGAATTTCCAAAATTATAACCAAAAACCCCAATTAAAATAAAATGATCAAATCATTACCAAAACACCAAAAATATGGTCTCACATCCAAACAAATAAAAAGAAGGGCCAATCTAACCCCAAAGTGACTACAACCAACTGAACCATGCCTAGGATCAATAGAGAATAATTCTAACCATAACTACGTAACTCTAAAAATCCTAAAATCCAACTAAAAATACTAAAATTACCTTACCTATAGGACGATAAGAAAAAAATGAGAGCCTCCCCAGAAAAATTTAATGGATCCTAACAAAAAATAAACTTACAAAATTGAATTCATAACATCTTCCTGGACATAGATAAATTTGTGGCCTCACAAATGACACACCCCCCCCCCCCCCCCCCAGAAATTTTGTTTTTAAAGGGCTCATCTTTGACTTATTTTTAACTTCAATCACCCCATGACTTTCTGTTAAGAGTCTCCACATTAAATGATTTGAACACATTTACCAATAAAATATTTCCTATTACTACCATAACTTCTAAGTTTTGAGTCTTGACACATAGCAGCAAGTTCAATTTTTCATTTTACAATTTTACATTCCTAATTTACTCAGGTTCTACAAAAAAATTTGCAGCAGACAAATAATTTATGTTGCAGCTGAGTTTATCTCAGTTCCTTTCTGAAACTTACAAATTCTGTGTCAACAGTTAGTTATACTTAAAATCTCTGCAACTACTTTTTTTTTTATACGCCCCCATTATAAAACTATGTAATTGGTTTAACACTGAAACTATTCTGTTAGGGCTTATCTGCATAATGTGGAGATGCACTGTGGTGGCTTGCAGCAGGTACCTAGCAGCATGCTGAAGTAGAGGGGGATTGAAATCATCACAAAAGAACTGTCTTCAGCGACCAACACCACAACTGGCCCCCTAAATATGCAACAAGCTCCATTGGCACTCCATCGTCAAGTCAGCGCTAGACCTCTCTCTCACATTATTGGACACCTAGGACAGACATAAAAGCAGCAAGCCACAGTACAGCAAAACAGTTGATAACTAAACACCTATGCGTAGTTGATCTTACAAATGTAAAACATAATTTCTTTCATTCAACATGATTTAAAAAAAAAAAAAAAATTTCTCTTTAAAAAAATAAAAAGTTATATCACTTTTATGGATGAAAGGATGAGACACTGTATTTTCAAGTCCTAAAATTAACAACAATCGTGACTATACAAAAAATACTCCCATGAAATAACTTATTGCTAACTGCAGACATTAACAACTAGAAATCAATGAACTTTTCAAATTTTTAGGGTTCAGTGACTGAAAGACAGAACAACTAGGAAAACGGAGGGAGGGGATATTGTCCATTCGAAGAGCTTGTGGCCAGCAAACACCTTGTATTCTACAGTTCATCCACATTCCTGGTGCCTTGGCCATTAAATCTTCTTCCTTCAGCCTTCTTGGACTCAGCCGATTGGTGGCAGACTCCACTGACCAGCTGGTCACATCAGGCAAGAGGGGAAGGAAGCAACAAGTACAAGCCTCCTTTGCTGGAATAGCCAAGAATCCAAGCCATACTGTCGATGACCACCCACAGGAGCTGGCGGCTGGGTCGTCCACCCTTGAGAAGGGACTCGACTTGGTCATGATGTTATTTTCAGAGGAACCTTGGTGAAACCTCCTGAGATGACCAGGAATCACTCACCTTGACGACAATGGTTACAGCATTGACCAGTCCTTCATATAGCACTACTGCAACTGTGGAGCATCACAAACACATGCAAATGGCACTCACCCTGAGTTTCCAAAATGTTGCATCCTCACAAACACTTTTCTGAGAGTCCCATTTCTCTCTCCTGCAGCACTTTCACCAATAGATGTCCCTCTCTTCAATCACTAAGAGAAGTAAGGGGGGGGGGGGGGGTTTAGGAGCGACAGGCTGTTGACTGCTGCTGCCATGTGAGCTAAGCAAGCTCCCTGTACTTCATATACACCGCCTGAGCTGGAGGTCCTTGGTGCATTGACTCTTTACCCTTCTTTTCTCTCCTTTGCTTGGAGAAAGGCATTAGTAGTGGTGAGGGGCTGGGGAGTGCAACGGGGATCTCTCGGCAGCAACACAAAAGTGTACAAGTGATCTCCTCTTGTGGAAGATCAGGATTATGTATGCATCTTGCTTTCCCCCAAACCTTGCACCCAGTGGCGAATCACGGTGGTGTGCTGGATTGTTGAGGGCGGTAACAATAACTTGGAATTGATCTGTGAATGGTGTAGTGTCAGCTTCCAGGTACCGTGCTTGATAGTCATGTCCGAAGAACCCAGGTCCAACCAGGACAGATGGAACAGCCATATTACCAGGCATCAAGTTGTGACGGAGATCCTCCCCTTGAGGTGCAATCGTCGACTGCAGGAAATGTTTTGTTCTTGTCTGAGTGTGCTTCCCCTGTTTGTTCCTAAGAGAAAGCCCTGTGAACCGGATGGGTTGCTGGGTTAGCAGGGACTGCAAATAATTAGGTAAATAGGATTGCCCTTCTCTAATAAGCAGATGAAACTGGAATAAAGGGCTGCCGGGTTTATTCAGAATATACTGTATTCTCTAGTGGGAAGCTCTACCCATTTGAGTTTCTATTGCCAAGCTTACTACAAAATACTTGTCAGATTCTGAACCAGGTAGAATTGTGGCCTTTGCCACATTCAAATTACGGTTACCTTCACTAATCCAGCTGTCTAGCAAACTTAGGCATGTGAACCATAATCGCATATCAAGTTGTAATGAGGCAGTTGGTGAAGCGAGATTGTCCTTAGAACAACTTGGAGGGTAACTCAAAAGCTATGGCTGCTCATCCGTAACGAACAATTTGCTTTGAGTGGCAAGTGGAACGTTTTGCAGTGCTTGTTAGAGAGGGAAGTGTGAGCAATGTCTGAACAACAACTGCCTTTTTTCTAGGGTTACAACTCAGTATATAGCAGCGTGGTGGACATCCTGAGGGCAGGAGTGCGCTGCGGTAACACACTACTCCTTCTTACCCCCACTCCGTGGTAGCTGCCTGAACTGGCTGCATGTGAGAGGGGGTGATATGAGTGGCGGCTGAGCTAGGCCGGGTTGCGAAATCGTAACTGGCTGCCAGGTGGGTGGTATCGGCGACTGCTTAGGGACAGACCAACCCTTGTTCAAGTCACCTCATTCCTTTAGCTGTGGTGGGAACAGTCCAGGCAAGGTGTAACAGCAGCAATAATGGTTTTATGTCAGATGACATCTGTCAATTATGCACCTGGTAAGCACTGGTGTGTTGCGGGTATCCAGTTTACAGGTAACGGCAGCAGGCCAACTACCCTTGCAGTGTTTGAATTCAGTGGTGTGTGCAGCCATACAATTTGTACTAGTGGTTATGGCTGTTGCAGAGGCTACAGTGGAATAGACATCACCCGTGGTGCATAAACTGTTAATTTTTAATACTATGTATTTGTTGTTGTAAAGCTGATATTTACAGCATTAGTAAAAAAATTGGAGTGTGGTTGTGTTTGGGACACAGTAATGGGTTTCACATGAATATGTTTTGCATTAGGAGGTAATATTTTCCCTTTTATATAGGAATAAAATGAAAGTAATGTAATGGATACTTGGCTTTTATAGCTTAAATTGACAGATTACTGGGAAATCTTTTGTTTAACACCAAAATTAGCATGCCAGCACATCTCAGTTGCAAGATATACTGCTATAAAATTTTTGCCCATACCCAAATTGGCCTCCAGTTTCTGCAGGCTTCCACCTGTGCCTCACACGTGCAAGGCATTAACTCAAGGTCATGCTCATACCGTAGTCTTATACCCAATCAAATGAGACCAATTTTTCTGTCAGAATGGATCACCATGCAAACGTTACATCACTGTTTTTGTCCTCAAACCTCATGTTTTTGTCTGATTTCAAAGATGTATTGATGTCAAAACTTTTACCATTGTAAAGTATTCTTTGCACATACAGTATTAAGATCAATACTGAAAAATAACTTTCTCATTTATACCATGCATTGCCTAGATCAACTAATGTTTAGCACTACCTGCTGTTCTGCAGCATTCAATTGTGTACAGTAATTTTAATTTTGTACAATTTTTGAGTTTAAAGTGTTAGTACCATAAGACATAACATGTTAGTATTTATAAGTAGGATAAATGATATATTCTCATTTTATTTTATATTATTTATACATTTTATACAATCTTGTTTGTTAGACATTTTAGCAAAGTTTTGTAAATTTCCTGTAGCAATTGCGTGATGAAGCAGCCCAGTTCCTTCTAGAGGAAGCTTTCCTCGATCTGGATTCACACTTCCAAGATCTTGTCACGACAAAGTGGGTGACCAGTTCCATTCCTATTGACACTGTCTTAGCCACGCTGGACGACTACTTCCAAGACTATGTGCACCTTCGGCCAAGGAACTTTGAGCACGTGATATCTGAGGCACAGAATCTTGTGGCACGGCGCTATGTGCAGGCCATGCTACGCAAGAAAATAACGTTCAAGACACATGAAGAGCGCAAAGAGGCTGCTACCAAGATAACAAATGAGTCTGAGCAGATTAAATCTTTCTTTGTGCGCATTGCACCAAAAGTAGCCAAGTTTGACTCTCCATTTGAGATCATCAATGCTCTAGCCGAGGTGAGTTTTAAAAGAGTAGTGTTGTATTGAATACTTAATAATTGATTATTTCAATGCAGTGTTTGTATTAACAGCAAGAAATCAAATTTCGTTAAATTTTTGTAGAAATTTGTAAAATAAGGATATTTGTGATTATAGTTTATGTTTTAAGTGAGTCTATTTATAGAATTTGTTTAGTAACAGGGATTTGATTGTCCGTATTTATTATATATGATCGTCTTGAACAAGTCTGCTTCTATATTAACTGTTAACCCTGTCTCTTTAGTCTTCCCACTGTTCTCTTGCCTAAGCTATCTTAATCCCATATCACTTGCACTCCTTACATCCCATTTCTTCTTTGTGTGATATACCCCAGTTACTGTGGATGGAAATAAGTCATTACCACTCTTTCTACTGTTTTGTGTCAACCTATGCCATGTATGTCTGAACTCTTCAGATAACCCACATTCTGATTACATTAAAATTCTGATGGCATATACTCACATATCATTCACTTTAATAGGCATGGTGCATGAAAGCAGTACATTTCCCCAGTTTTTGATACAAGTCATTTTCCGTAGAGTTTATTGAAATTTTTGGCTCTACTGAGACAATATGGGTATCCTCACCTAGTGAAATGTAATTTTTTTAGTAATTTTGCACTACGGGTGGTAGCATTGAATGTGCAGGGTAATTATCGTTTTTTATATGTGCTTGTATTTTGTTAATATACGACCGGTAAATTTTTCTTATTACTATTTATTAGCATATTTGGAATATTATTGCACATATTTTATATGGGTGTTGTTTGTAATATTAGTTATCAATAATATTTTGTAATCGATTTGTAAAGCATCGCGACTGTGGTGCCTGGGTGGAGCGAGTACGTGACGTCACCTGGTTGGTGCCAATGACGGCACACTCCGCCAGTGTGCGGGAGTCGGCAGTTGAAGCCTGATGTAGTATGCGCTTGACTGCGAGGCAAGAGAGTCGCATCCCAGCTGTGGCGGGCAGCAGTTGGTTCGGGTGGATATGTCGGGTGTATTGTGACTGCAGTACAAGTATATCCCGGTCACTGTATGCCGTGATTAACGTGAGTGGGTACAAGTCGCCGTAACGCACCCGGAAGTGAATAAACTCGCAGTGAAAAGAATATTACTGCAGTAATGCCAGAACTGAACGCCAATGCGATATTGGCATGACCTGTGGTTGTGTGCAATTCCAGTTGTTAAAAGTATGGGCAGGTATTGCAAGGCCATGGACTGTGTATGAGCTTGCCGTGTGTGAAGTCGCTGCACGGACCAGCAATATTCCGTTTACTATGAGCCTGCAAAATGTTGATGAAATAATTGAGAGATCGCTATTTATTATAGATGGCTCACAAAACTCAAATTTGCCAAGTTGGGTAAATTACATGTTGTGTGTTTGCTTTAAGTGAGCATTTTATAAGTATGTTTTGTAACTGTGATCTACATGAGCCGCTCAGGATTGTGGAACATAGAAATGTGACATTAAATATTTAGTAGTAAAAGTTTTTATGTTGGTTTTCTTGCTAATGACGTTTGTGCAGTTAGAGTGCGGGGGACTTGTTCGTACTTTGTCACAACCGCGTAATGTGCAGTAGATAACTGAGTGTGTCGGCATGGATCTTCATATGGATGAGTGCTACCAAACCACTCATTTTTGCGTGGGATCACGAGGTCGATGACCAACCAGCTGTTCCATTTCACAGCGCCGAGCGACGCTAACTCTTCAGTGAGTTGTCACTGGCTTGCAAAGGTATTTTCCGACGTGACTGGATGGACAGCATTTCAGCATTCTGTATGAATGTCACTTCCAAGGTATGAGTTAGCAGTAAGTGTCGTCGTCATCATCACGTACCTGTGGAGTCCGTCATTTTTTGAGACATTTTAAAAGCACGTCAAACAAGCACCGTGGGAACAATTCTCTTATGAAGTTGGATTTTTCTGTTAAATTTTAAAGAGCACCATGTATTAAAAGTTATTGCGTAGGGTAAAGAACGATGTACATTATTAAGTGGTCCACCTACGCAAATTATAAATTTCGGTGCTAAACAGTTTAGATTTTTTATTGTGTGTATTTTTGCATAAAGTCAGTGCTTGCTAACATTCATTCTGGTGCGAAATAAATTGAGAACTAAAAGATGCTGGAACTAACGAGTCAAGAAACATTATTTTGAAATGACCCCTGAATTTTTTATTTGCTCTGCTGTAGTTTGAGTAGTGATAATAATACTGTTGATATTTATAAGGGATTGAGTATTGGTCCTGGTACTTGAGTTTTATAAGTCGAGATGGCTTTTCTGCCCCGTAGGGGGAGTTTAGGTTGTTAGTGTGTTGTGCGAGTGAGGCAGAAATTGACATACCTGACACCCCTGTGGGGTAGAGGGCGCCTCAAGACAAGACATAAGTAATCATTTTCAACGTCTTTTTACGTTGTTAGATTTTAACTTCCTTCATTATTCTCGGAGCACTGATGGAAGAAATGAAAGGAATTTTCTTTCTTATCTTCAATCAGAGCTCTGAGAATAACGAACACAGGGAATTTTTAACCATGTAATAAGATGTTCAAAATTGTTATTTACATCTTGTCAAACCAAAAATTTGGAAAAATCCCCTGTAAAATAAATTGTGACAAAATTTATATAAATATACAATTTTCATGCACCAATACATCTAATGTACAATTTTAAATTCACCAAAGACCCTGTGTAAACTATGTAAAAATATTTTACTTAAACGTGTAAAATTTGCATTATCTTTCATACAACAAATATTATTTTACCTAGTGTATTCCAAAATGAGATTAATGAAATGCCTATACCCCGTCTTTCCATAAATTTATTGATTTTTTTTAAAACTATTTTCAACTAAAATAGGGTTTTTTTTGCTAATAGGACATGTAAAAATAAGATGAATGCTGATTCATGTTCAACATATATATTCTTTATGTTAACGCTGCCAACAATAGAGTCTTGCTGTCAACTCTCAATGCGTCTATCCATGTGTCGAATTAGATATGCATTGTCATCTTGAATTTTTTGTACATCAAAATTTTTACGTATAAATGAGTAGCTCGTATTTGGCACGACATCTCATAATGTACAGTAAACACACTTATGAAAGTGACTGTAATATTGCTAATCTTATAAAAATTGAAACTAATTTATTTTCAACCCCTAAAAAATGTAGACATTGTTTGTCGAAGTGAGTTTATTCTGCCTGTATTCCACTTGTTGCAGGAAAAGTTTATTAAATTGAGTGGTACATTTAACCTATAGCAGTGTCCATTTTTAAGTGTTTTTTTTTTTTTGGAGGAAGAATAAAGAAGACTTGTTGCTGAAATATTACATTATTTCCAAAAGGTAAACAATTTTTTAATAAACTTTAATGCGCGACGTACCGGAAACAAGTATTCAATAGCTTGTCTTTGCAGAGGACGTCCCAGCCTTTTTGTCTAGAAACTGAGTCAGGCACTTCTATGTTTGGGGGATTAAGTTCCACCTTGGTGCAGGTGCCTTCCTGTTGTACAAAACTGGCCATATGGCTGTGCGGCAGGGCGTGAAATCAGGTGTGAGCAGCACACAATGGCATTTGGGTGTCTCTACTGCTTTGGTTATACCTGGATGACGGTGTACAGGAGCAGGGTTTGTGCGATGTGTTACTGGTGCTGGCGCATTGTGGTGACTGATTGGGACCTGGGGCTTAGGCGGAGGAGTTGAGTGCAGTGTAGCTGGTATTAAGTAAGCTACGACTGGCGTTGGTGGCTGGTCAGGTTGACTTAGATGCTCAGTGACACACCAAGGGTACTCCGTCAGTCCAGTCTTCTCTGCTGAAGGGAAGAGATCCCTTGGAACAGCTATCTCCACCGGGTCTTGAAGATAGTGAAGTGCTTGGGCCTGAGCTTGAATGTGGTAAGCTAACTGTCTGTTTGACCAGGGAAGGCTGATACTTGTGCGTTCGACCAGATGCTGAGCTGAGAGGATCTGATGCACCTTTTCTTTGAGACCCTTCCTCTGTGAATAGGGCATTGGGAAGTAGATTTGATTTACCCTACTGCTATTGTACCACATCTGCAGGTTTCTTTTGTAGTATTATATGTGGCACCTCATGCAGGCAGAGGACTGGTGGACACCTTATTCCCAAGTCTGGCAAAGACTGCGGTCCACGAGGGAAATCAGGCCTCACCTTGTCCAAAGTCACACACGTGTGTGGCCCTGTCCGAGTCTTCCCAACTTAGGGACATCATACTCTTCCGGCGAAGACCGCGGAGGAGAGGCCAGCGAACACCAAGCTGACAAACTGTTTCCAGGACAGTGTACCTGTGTAGCTCTTTCCCATTAATTCCAAGGGGTTGACCAGAAGAGCGGCCAAAACAAGTGCGTGTGTGAAAAAACTAGTGTTTGGCTCGACTGAGTTGAAATTTCCCCGGATCACCTGCAAACCTATTACCTGAGGGTAACTACAGAAAGGAAAAGTACTCAAATTAAAGCTGGTCCACGTTTTATTCCAGTATAGGAAATAAACACGTGGTGAATGTATCCTAGCGTATGATCAACGGCACTGATATCAGCCAGAAAGCTAGAATACCAGTTAGGAGAGCCGATAGAGGCAACCAGCATACAACCAAGGGAATGTGGGCTATGATGCTGAAAATCTAAGAAACTAACTCTTGCATTGTTGTACATGTTTGCCATGTAGAATGATGTAACGTAAATTATCATAACCTAACCCTATCGCTAACATAGCTTTAGCCACGTGAACGGGGTGTAGTGTCCAAGCAATAGGTGCTTGAAACTAACGTAGATGGGTCAATTGCTGAGCCGCGAGCACTAGGGAGAACAGTTCAATGTGGTTGGACCGGAGAGACTGGCGCTATAAATGAAGACTGGCTGTAAGCTCAGCTTAAAAGGCGCAGGCTGGTAAGTGTCTGACCAACAGGTGCTAGATAACAGAAGACTGGTTGGCAATCAGGATTTCCCGAGCAGAGGGGACTGGGATGAAGACTGGCATAGACACGCGTGCCGTCTTTCCTTTTATGCTCATTTCAGGCCGCTGACCGATGCTGATTAACTCGTGTCACTAGATCAAGGGTGGTCGCAGAGCTGGGGGTGTGAATGCATGGCTTGCCTCTGTGTTGTCACTGGATTGCTGGAAGGGTATGCAAAACAAAAGACAAGCATAATTACTTTTTGCGCTATCTAGCGGTGAGTAAAAGAACTCGTTGCCTTTAAGCATTGTTGCAGTGGGCCGGTGAATAAAACAATCTGCAAGGCAAACAAAACAATCTCACATTTTAACGGGACAGATTTAACTTCCAACTCCGCAACAAACTGACCTAAGGATGGAGCAGAAGTTGTTAACTCTCCATTATTGAAAACGACGTCATGAGTCAACTTCCTTCAATGTTATTTGTAAAGTGTAAAGTGTAAGTGATGTATTTTTTTCAAAGGAAACCTTACCAATAGGGCAATAGGTAATCAGTGTGTATTTGCAAACCATTCAGTACTGTTTGTTTGCAGAATGAAATTTTTTCATTTTCATATTTTAGAAAGTGTAGTTTGTCACGTGACGTCTTTTTCAATATTATTAAATCCACTTTTACTTATTAGTGCGCATCACTTAGCCGCATATTTTAAGGGAGTTTGAATGATCGTACACTCTAAAAGACGCTGATCTTGTACTGTTTACCCACGGGAAAAGACGCATGCTCCATGCCCGAATATTTGTACAGTTCACCGGTGAACCCACTGAGACTTTGCATTGAGATCCTCCAATTACTAAAGCACACTGCCGGATGGCACCACTAGTAAGATCAGTGCATGCAGTCCTGGATTCAGCGCCAGCCTGTGATGTCACGCCCAGGGGATAAAGAGCCATCATCCCACCACCACCCCCTCTCACATCGACCAAGGGCAAGCCAGGAAGAATATAAATACTGGGGCCCAGCCCTTGAAATGCTAGTTGTTATGTTCCTTAACCGCAGTCCTGGTGCCGAAGGAAACATCAGCTCCTCTCCTGGTCTTCGCCGCACTCTTGATGCCGAAGACCCTCCTTTCCCTTCATCTTCACCGCACTCCTGGTGCCAAAGATTCCTACTGTTCTATCAAGTCGTTGTTTAACGTCGTCAAACATTTAGACACTTTCTGCCCCTTCTGGGCAACTCCATGGTGTATCAAGTTTAAGATATTTTCATAGTACTTCATCTACCTAGCCCGCTAGCGTAGGAACAGATAATCTTCACCTGTCAATGTGTTGTTAGCTTCCTTTAAGATCCTGTTGATAGGAGGTAGTGCAACCCCACCTTGTTTATTTCCTTCGAACTGAATAAACAAGCTTTTAATCCACTTAAGGATATCTTTCCCGTAGCCATACTACCCATCCCTGTACAAATCAGTCCCTTCCGAGGGACAGCAGATGACCGGGAAATTTATTCTAGACTGCCAAGCACTTCAGTAAAGTACACACACATATACCGGATGGCCACCCTTTCTGTGCAGCACTGTGTATGGTACAGTAGGACCCTGACACTAGGTACTCCTCCTCTTGGGGTTAGCTTGCCAGCATGGTGTTTGCTCTCTCCACTCCGCATATGGTGCTGGAGGGAGTATTTCCCCAAGTTGAGACTGGTCCTGAGGAGGAACTCACCTACGTATTGGGACCTTCAACCAGTTAGACCTGATTCTCAGTATCCCACTGCACTCCTGGTGCTGGATACTGAGATAGGAATACTGCATTAGGTTGGCGGAGATGGCATGTGATTGTACACCCGAGTAGGACCACAGCGTCACCTACTCTCCTTCCACAATCTCTAATTGTAGACGCTCATTCCTCATGCCCTTCTCCTATCATAGTGATACCAGTAAGCAGGTAAAAGCAACGAAGACTATCTCTAAGTACCAGCAGGAGCTTAACCCATACCCTGAGAACAAGTGCAAGCCATCCGCCGCTTGGAGAGACCCGTCTCACCCACCTACGAACCAGCCCTCTTCATGGCACCTACCAGAATCGATGGCACAACACACCCAGTCTTTTTGGCCTACCTGAGCAGATTAGACACATCCCTTGGCCTATCAAACTTGTAGTATTGGAGGACCGTGATCAGTTAGCCTACCCCCATGTCAAACATTACCTGCAAACGCCTGCCGACCAGTACACCAGACTCGGGGACAAACTGTACCGCTCTGCAGTCTAAACCATTCCAGGTCCAACATCTTCCACAGGTCAAGTGTTGCCCAGGCAACCCCGTGAGAGAGGTTCCTCCAAATCGGAAAGTAATACTAGCCGTCCCAGATTTCGTACCCTGCTGAAAGGCCACATGGCCGGTCAAGTATTCTGGGCATGCTCCAGTTCCTCACAAGGACTAGAGCACAGCATTTCCCCTGGATGCTTGTGCCCCGCACCCACCAAAAGCATTTGGCATTGTGATGTACCCTAGTTACCACAGGATGTCACATGTTAAAATGGGTTTTTCTGGCACCCAACGTGGGGCCCAGTGCCTTAATTAAGGAGTTTAATTAAGCAGAACCAGGGCAACATGATTCCAAGCCAAGCAACCTATCTGGGAGCTGAACAGCCTACCACCCAGACTTTGGGGAGTCTGTAAACACTCAGTGGGTCTCAAGAAACCTAGATTCATGTCAGAAACCTACGTGCATGAACCCGAGCCAGCCGCACATAAGATGGCCGACCCATACCTGTTCAATGTCACAAACCTGACTACTGTCCCGTACATGAACCCACCGCGTAGAAGCGCCCACTGCCAGAGAGATTTTCATTACATCTGCCTAGACTGGGCAGACGAAGCCAGATTCACAATGGGTTTGAATACCGGTGCAAGGAATATCTCACCCAGCAAACAGCTTCCTGTAGCTGAATCACATGCCTGGTACATGGTACCCTTATAGTACGCTGCATACTATGTGCGGAACCATACCACAACGCTACATAGGATGGCGGACAAAAGAGTAACCAGACCAGTCATAGTCTAACCAGTGCAAAATATGTTTGCGTCGCTGAATATCACCGCACAATCCGAAGCCAGCTACCCATACCAGCACCATACGAGGCACAGGGGAACCCCAAATCCCTGAATTTGCGGGACGCCCGCATGAAGACCCGCTCAGAATTCATAGCGGAATGCGAGAGAGAATTCAGGACAATGACAAACCGCCCAAGGCAAGCCTAGCAAAGGCAAAAAAACTCAAGGGCAAAGCAAGCAAAGTCGTGGAATAAATACAGCGATTTCATCACTGAATGGGGGCAGCTTAGAAGCCGCCATGCCGCTCAATTTACAGGCGAGGAGGTGCTAACGAACCTCACCACAGAATTCTATAGCCATATGCAGAGGCCAGACGAGGATGCAGAAATATTTTTCCGATGCAAGATCGAAATGTTTCTGCAAATATTTCCCGAGGAAAGTGAAGAAAGCTGTGTGCGACACATAACCCGCATGCTGCTATCCAAGCTCCGGAACCTGCTACTGATACTGCTCACAGTAGAAGAATTAGTAGTAGAGAGAGCAAAGGAAACTGAGCACAATTTCAAAGTGCAAGTGAGCCTAGACCGACCAAGAATAAGGAAGCCCATTGAGTCAGACAAGCCGTCTGAACAAAGAGTGAAATCCCCCCCCCCCCCCCCTTACACCAAGCCATCTGAACTGCTGGTACTGCCCCGAGTATCACTTTCATAAGGATTTCTCGAAACAACACACAACCAGAGGCTGATTAGGGGAAGAGGACACAACCTGTGCACCAGATCCCACCCGGCAGACAGCCGAGAAGAAAACAACCACACAGGTGGGAAACGCCACAGCTGGCAGGTGAAATGGGCCAGTCCCACTGGACAGCAAGGGCCCATCATCCAGCTACTAGATGAGGAAGTGGAACTGCTGGAAGCTCCACACATGGAAATCAGTCTTAATGGGAGAGAAGTTCTGGATCTTCTCAAATCTCCCACCACCGGCAATTTTGTACGCAGCAACGTGAACAAAGTGCATCAATCTGCCCACAAGTTCACACCGTCAGGATGGCAAAGCGAAATTGCACCTTGAAAGTTGACGGCGAGACCACTCTCACCGTCGAGTTGTACAAACACTCAAAACCCGCTGAGTTCGTTGTCTCTCCTGATATTCAAGAAGACGTCATACTTGGGCACCCCTGGCTGTTGCGAGCAACACTGCGTCATGTACCATGGGCAACGCAAGATATACCTGAGGGTGACAAACACCATTTACCATTAACTGGAAACACACTCTGGATGCCAATACTCCACTAGCCATCAAGACGGAAGAAATTAACTATTAGCTTCCTGAAACACAATTCCATGAACTGAAGAAATTCCTCGGCGAGCATGCCTGTGCTTTTGGATGTAGGGGAACCCTCTGCCAAACATAATCCATTCATCACCTGTATATCGCTAAACACATATATGCCAATCTACAACAGATCATACAGGGTCTCCCCCAAGGGGGCACCGCTTAATCATGGTGAAAATTGAAGAGATGAAATAACAGGGAATTGAGGAGCCCTCTGATTCCCCATACAACTTGCACTTCATGTTGGTCCCTAAGAAGGATGGCCAAATGAGGTTTTGCATGAACTACAAGGCCACTATGCCTTGTAGTTCATGGTCGGCAGGCATTTGCAGGTAATGTAGATGCAACTATGCCACTCATCCTATTGCTCTGCCCACCATCAACCTAGCACGTACTTTGCGCAACATCAGGGAGGCAAAAATTTATAGTACCTGATGCCAGCTAACAGCCAGCGTGCTAGAGCCAATGATGCCGCCACGCACCTGACGTGCGCAAAGAGGCCAATATTTTTTAACTTTCACATAAAAAATATTATTTTGCCACTTAAAATGTGGCTTGTATTTTTATTTTCAGGGTTTGATATGTCTTACAGTGTTTTGAAGTGTTTGTTGTTATTTTTAAAATGTTTGGTTATGAAATTCAAAGTGCGTGCTGCACGGAGATTAAAAACACAAATATTCCGGCATGAATGCCATCATAAAGAGATATTCAGGTAATACAGAAAATTCACAAGAAAATTATTAAATGTAAAATAATATTTAATTTATTTGTTCCACTTTTATTTTCAAAGTATATAAAAGTTTACTTTGCGTGTATAGCACTTCCACTTATGTGAACCCTGTAGGCAGCCATGGTAGGTCCATGCGACGCTTGCCTCTGGGCAGTCTATCTAGGAGAGCTGGTAAAGTAAGACACTGTCACGTACGCACTACAACTTTTTGTTCACTGATGTAGATTTCAATAGCAGTTTTAGTATACCAGTTAACCTTTGCTTGCGTACATTTTGCCAGACATTTCCCCAACATTATGCTTCCGCTTAACTAATTGATTTCGCCCTTGTGGCATTTTCAACATAATTGAGGAGAAAGAGGAAAAATCTATGTTAAATTTTGTCAGGGTTCCGTGTAATTTTCACGTTAATGGATGCTTTTGCGTTTGGCCATGCGGACACTTTAATGTTTGCTTTTTCTGCCATCAGGCATGCTACAAGCCTGTAATCACTTCAACATAAAGAGAATAATTTTCTTTACCAGAATAATATTTTGTTGGAATTTAGTTTGCCGTTTCCACGAAGAAATATTGCAATTCCACCTGCACCACGTGGTCCGCTACGAATTTTATCTAGTGGCATCCGCACCATCTAAACTTGTTTTCATGTATGTGCGTGTTTATTGTGAATACTCATCTCATGCCCCATCATCTTCTAAGAGTATTTATGCAATTTTGTATTTGTGTATGGTAATAATACTTCCATCCTAGCCGTCTATGTGTATAGGCCATCACCACATTACCCATGTGCAGGAGGGCAAGCCCCAATGAGATTGCGCTAGTGATGCCAAGTAGTCACACATGTTTATGTATAATCAGTTGGTTCATTGTGTAATTCATCGTGTCCTGTCTTCAGGGAAAAATCGTCAGTCCACCCTAGCAGCTGTCTACTCTCTTCTCTTGTGAAGACTGTATTTTCATACACCACGGTGAGATCATACATCTAGGCATGCGCTAGAGTAATTGCGGCCTGGGAAGCACCCAAGCGGAGTTAGCTAAACATGACCAAGTTGTATCATTAAATTTCATGGCATGTGATTTGTACACACAGTATACATAAAACAAGTCTCACAGTGACTCATTCTTTTATTTTGTAGTGACAAAGACCTTGCCACTTGAGTTTTTCAAGTGTTAAAAATGTTTAATATTGAAGTTTAGTATTGCAAACGTGTATCGTAAGTACCAGATAGCTGTACACCCCGACAGCAGAAAATACACCACCTTCATGACACCTGAGGGAGAAACTCTCTTATTTTGAGGTATGCCATTCAGCCACAAAAGTGCTCTCACAACCGTCCAGCAGCTTATGTCAGCAGAGGTACTGACAGGATATATAGGCCAATTCTGTTTTGCCTACCTCAATGATGTATTCATCTACTCAAAATCAGGGGAAGAGCAACTCTGACACATCCATTGGGTTCTACAATGTCTAAGGCTACACGGGATGACAGCCAAACTCTCAAAGAGCCACTTTGGAAAATCCTAGATTGATTACCTGGGGCAGGTAATCACCCCAAAGGAAACTACCTGCAAGCTAACTCCATACGGGCCATCCAGGAAGCAGAAGAGCCAGCCAACAAGAGCTAACTGCGCTGTTTATTTGGCCTATGCAACTGGCTCCAAGACTTTGTGCCAAACATAGCCGACCACATGGCACCACTACACTGCCTATTGGAAGAGGAAGGTAGATGGCGATAGGGACTAGAACACTGCGCCACCTTTCAACCCTTTAAAGCAAGCTTGCAGGACAGCAACTCCACCAACCTCAAGGGAAAGGACCGCTGATCCTACAAACTGATGCTTGCGAGACCGGTCTAGGAGCTGTACTTTACCAAGAGGGTCCCAACAGCCAACCCCAAGTGATAGCGTACGCCAGCACCAAGTTGAATGCCACTGAACAGCCCTTTTAAATGAACGAACAAGAGTGCCAAGCAGTTTTCTGGGCCATTCATAAATACTGGTATTACCTAGAAGGTAATCACTTCATCTTACGCACAGACAGTAAAGCTCTCCAGTGGTTGCGAGAATCTCGCAGTACCAAAGCCAAACTTGGGCGGTGGGACATGTTCTTAACCTAATTCGACTTTGAAGTCCAACACTGTCCAGGCAAGATGAACGACCTTCTCAATGCCCTCTCCCAACAACCGGACCTTGAGTAAGCCTCCAAGCCAACGAAGAATGGGGAAGGATGACTCCACCCTAGCATTCAAGCTGCAGCCCTGAGGAGCATATCAAATTGCTAACTGCAACTGAGCTGGAACCAAGTAGCCCTACACCATCATTAAGATCTGGAGATCCAGATGCTCGTACAGAAGCAGCCCCAGCAATTCGAGTTGAAGGACATCATCATCTGGTCCAGGAGCTGCCAAAAAGAGGCAAAGTGGAGAATCTAGGTGCCAAATAACTTGCGAGCAGACATCTGCCGACACCACCATGACCACCCCAAAACAGGACATCCTGTAACCCGAGAGACTCTTGACGGTATAGGAGTACACTACATATGAGATGGCATGAGCCAATATGTCAAGTAGTATGTGCACAGCTGCGAGACATGCTGCAGGAGTAAAGTCTACCCTATGCTTTCGCCCGCCTCCAAGCCCCACCGGCCACGCACATCATGGACACTCATCGCAGCCGATTTTATGGGGCCGTACCCCCGCAGTACTAAGGGGAACCACTACCTCTTAGTAGTGACCGACCAATTCTCAAGATGGGTAGAAGTATTTCCCCTGCCTAGCCAGGAAACCCACCACATAAATTGAAATTTCAAAACTGAGATTTTTCATGCTGGGGCTACTCACAATGTATCCTGACGGATAATGGAAACCAGTTCTCCAGCAAAATTTGGCTGATTGCCGGCAATGAATGAGGGGTTGAAACAATGATGCCTCCTTATCACCTGCAAGCCAACCCCACTGAGCAGAGGAACCAGGAGTTGAAGAAGGGCCTCCGACTCAGTGTGGAAGAATACCACAAACATTGGGACAAACATATCCCGAAGATACTCTTTGCCTTAAAAAAATTAACCAATGAGGCGATAAATACGAGCCCCAGCCAACTCCTCCTGGGCCACACACTCCGATACCCGGGAGCTTGGCAATGGGACAGCACATCTATGGAAATGCCTTGTTCCGAAGACATCCAGCTAGCCACCTTATCCCGAACGGACAATGCACGGGATGCACAGGAGCTATACATCAAGAAAAAATACCTGCCACCTCTGATGTGTATCCGAGCGTTTCATATGGGCAAAACTGTGCTTCTGTGCAGCCACCCACTGAGCAAGGCAAGCAACCAGTATAGTGCGGGGTTGGCCGAGAAATGGGAGGATCCATATAGGATTGTAGGATGCCAAGACAACGTATACTGGGCGGAAGACCATCGAGGCCACATCCACAAAGTTACCCGAGAACAAATTTGACCCTTCCCAACAGACATCCTTGACCCAAAGGCCCATGCCACCGCTTTGGTGACAGCTGAACCACCAGATTACTTGGACGACCCATTACCCACCAATGCTCCAGAAGCCCGGCCACTGCCACCGAGGGAGCTTGAGGTTGGATCCAATACCAGTTAGGGAACCTGTGTCTCCAACGCTACTAGAGTGGAGTTTCCCCAACCAAAAGTGGCAGAGTCTGTCAGGTCACTACATTCAACTCTGATGGAGTTCAGCAGAAAGGCCACCACTCACCAAGGAAGGTGGACACCCAGTGCAAACGAAATCTCTTGGTAATACCCACTGGACAGTGAGCCACTCACAAAATGGCCACCTCTAAGCCCAATCGCAGAAAAGACTGAAGCACCAAATGCCCTCGAGATGCCAGTACAACAAGAGACTACCCCTCAATTGGCTACACCAGCAACTGCAACCCTGGAGGGCCAACCGCGTGCGGAGACTGCAGCGCCAAACTACGTCGCAGCCGCCACCGAAACACAGCCTTCCGAGAGGAATGTACATGCCAGAACTGCCAGATAATACAAGGCCTTCATGGAGACCTTACTTCAGTTGTTACCATCCGCCAAAATCTACCTGAACAGTGCAGCATCCCAGCCGGTCTTGGCACCCCCAGCGCCGAGGTCACCCTGGTCCTGGTTTCGCTAGACGCCAGGGCCAATCCACCATCACAGCTTCCCGGACGAGGGAAGGAGTCACTCACCAGTGCTGTCGAGATGGGGTTCCAAGCTGACCCCTAGCTTCGGCACCACCAACCAGAGGGGTAGGAGAAACTGAAACTGAAACTACTGCAGATGGTCATCAAGATGCCGATGTCGCCAGTGCCAAACTGCCAGCACAGCTTCCTGGATGAGGGAAGGACGTCCACCAGGACTACGCTGTCGAGACAGAGGCCATCGCTGGGCCCCCAACTCTGGCACCTGCAGCCGAGGAGGTGGTCGCACCGACAAAACCACTACCTCCATCGGCCACCCAGGCAGCAGCTCATCACGATGAGGCCACCGATCATCCCCCAGGTGCCCAGTGGTCAACCCCCGACCATGCTGGGTTTGTCCTTCCACGATGGCTGACCCACCACAAATGAGTGCAGCTGTCCCGTGCCTGCCAGGCCAGCTCAGTGCCAGGCCGGTACCGAGAGGCATCCTGGAGGCCCACCACCTGCTTCATCTGGCCGTATCCACAGCATGCGGCATTGAGAAAGCGGGGACAACTGCCGAAGAGGAAGAGACCGTAGAACGAGTGAGTGATGTGCTCTATAGAGACAGACTTTATAATTTTGATGGCAGTCAATACACTATCCTGCAATACTAGCACAATTAAACACGTACCTGCTAATTGTATTTAAAGCAATAAAACTGCAGTTATATAATTACAAACTCTTCTGGATGCTTACCATAGTGCAATATCGTAGTGTGATCTCACTTTCAACAGCCGTAACAGCTGTAAGTTAAACCTTCTGCATGCTCAATGAATTATGTAACAAGCCAGTGCATTCATAAATAATTTTACGTGAACACTTTTGGACTCCCCTCAGTGCCAATGCTATATAGTTTATTAATGAAGAAAGACTTCCAGTGATGAACACGTAACGTGACGCCAACCAGATTCTGGTAAAAAGAAATGGATAGAAAACGTCCGATTTTCTAAGAACTGTTCAAAAGTCTTTCTTTGTTAAACCAGTTTACATTATATAGAATCACCTTAGGAAAACATAAGAAATTTTCTGAGTCATTCGAAGTTTTAATTTATTGTTGTAAATATTTTTGTAACTCTTGATAAATTATTTTGCTGTGTGTAGAATCACTTCAAGAAAATTGTAAAACATTTTCAATATTGTTGTAAATAATCTCACATTTATTTTAAATATTTTCTCATATTTGGCATTGTGTATACTCGCTCCAGAAATCACAAACTAACTAAAGACATTCTCACGCAAAATCAAATGAAAGTTTGTGATAAATTTGACACATGTTGCTTAAACTTAGTCAATGTGGGTTTAGTGTGCGCTAGGTAAGGCACACTCTGGTTAACTAATTATTTACTCTGAGTGGACTTTCTGCCAGAGGTTAACACAGAGGTTAACACTGGTCGGATTGGTTTACGACTCTGTACAAAATCAGCTGTGGGTGATACTGCAATATGTCCAACTGTAACCTTAGCACGTGGAGGTGGGGCTGACTTACCAAGGTACTCCGGCACCTGTTTCTGGGTCTCTGGTGCAGAAGTTGACTGGGACCAGCAGTCTCCTTGGTAGTGCTGGGCGACGAGTTTCTGTACAGTGTGGTACGGTACTTCTTACTCCACTCAGCAGCTTCCCTGCTTCTGAAGTAGGAGTTGGAAATGCCCAACCTGGTCTTACTCCCAGTGACCAGAGCATGAAGTGCAGGATGCCTCTTGATACCAAGCCTAGTGTGTAGGGAAGAAAACAGGGATGCTGTCTGAAGAGGGAGACCTCTCCAGGTGTCGGGCGGCTTGAGCTCGTTCCCATAGGGTGTCTCTGCCAAGTGCAGAAGGGTTATTGGTATAGCAGCAAGAAACTTCACCGTTTGCTCCTCCCTTCAAGCTCTGTGCCTTTCCCCAAATGGCATAGAGGTAAAAGTGGCACTTAACTTACTCCTATTTGGGTGCAAGCAGTTGACAGTTCCCTGAGTAAGTGTAAAGCCCAACAGCAGTTGACGGCGCAAACCCTGTGCTCCAATCAGTTCTGAACTTTGGCGCACAAAGCTGGAGTGGTGGGTCATCCCATCTTCCTTATACTGTTGGGTGTGGTCCAGCAACAGTCGGGCCTCCATTCCCAGGCAAATACCCCTGCCAGCATTGGCGGCACTCCAGCAGCGATACAACCTGTGGTGGTTGTCTTGCTCCTGTTAGATAAGTACCTATGGTTGGGGCTCTACCTTTCTATACACCACTGTGCACAAAATGGGTGGCTGTCGAAAGTGGTGTGTGTTTCCGACATACAGATTCCAGAAGGGGATCTGCAGTCCTACGCTATGGTTCGTATAGTTATAAAATACCGGTCTCCTGCGTGCTCCATTCAAGGGTTGAGTACCTAGTAGTCGGAATGGATTGACCTCTATAACAGATTCAGTCTTGGGATAGGAATAAAATTGAATTTATTACGAATAATAAATACTGGTGACATGTACTCATACTACTAAGCAAAGTGCGAACGGAAGTAAGCTACGCTTTACAGGTGGAGGTGACCTGCTTCTAGACTACTCAAGATTATAATGACTTCGACGACTATGAAAATAACTCAGACGCAGTTTCTCTACCCTGGGGTTGTCTAGACGAGACTTTACAATGGCCACTACCAAAAGTTCAGTGGGTGTAGTTGCCACTCGTCAGCAAGTAGTGGCAGCTGTTGAACCAGGAGGATCAACAGCGGAAATGTGGAGTGAAGTCTTACAGGCTACTGGTGTTCAAGAACTTCTGGTAGTAGGTGGTGGAAGCCTCTAGAGCCTCTCGTCGTTGGTAGCGGCAGCCACTGGTGGTTGTTGAAGATCTAGAAGACCTGGTAGGCAGTAGAGAGCCCCAGCACAAAAGTGGTGAGGCGAGCTACTGGAGATGATAACTCGCGTCTTTGGTCGCGCACTGCCTTATATAGTGCGCTCGGCTGGCCCATGCCTGGGCTGGAGTGGGAGGTGTGACGTCTACCTGGAGCGAGCGGGGTGGGAGAATCTTACATGTTGTGCTCGGCTATATGGTCTCGAGCGCTCTGCGGTGCTCGCTGTTTTGAAAATCTTTGCTGGTGTGGCGACACTCTGTTAGCCAGGTGTGTCGGAGAGGCTGACGTCTTACTGCGGCCGCTTGGAAACATTGATTGTATTTCATGTGCTAGAACCACTGAATCGCAAGGCCAGACATGCACTGCAACGCAAACTTGAACAATTGGCTACCTTCCGGCAACTGACACCACTCAGGATAGTATGCCCCCACCGACCGCACCCGAGATCACCACGCTCATACAGCTACCAGTCTCGCAGTTGGTAATACCCACACACCAGTCTGAGCTCGATCCCAGGTTGGGACTTTATTGATCGTGGCCCTGTTCTGACAATATTAGTTACCTATATGCACCCCCACCTACCCAGGCCACTGAGCCACTGACTGTGCCGCTGGGAAGGTAATCAAGGTGGTAATCCCTCCTCCCATTCAAAGGCGTAGAATCACTACCTTACTCCCCACTTACATCTCTTAGCAAAAGCCCACCAAGTCATCCCCTCTTATAAGACTTTATCGCCAACATAACGTGGAGTAGGGATAGCCAAGATCGTCATACCTCATCTCACATTCAAACTCGACACCATTTCAAATTAATATTTTTAATTCACCCTTGGACAGCTGGCATCCAGATTTTGGCAATCATCATGGTGAGCAAGATTGTGTTCTCTGGGAGAGAGACACGTATCGTTAAGCTAATCCTGGGTTTCAATTCCCCTCTAACTCCCCTACACCCTTCATATAGGAAGCCCAACCCCGTGAACCCCAACGTGGGTAAACCCCGACCCGCCAGGCATGTCAGTTACAATGAATCACCACCGAAGGGACTATCACATTCACTAGGAGGGAATCAGCACTCGAAAGAATTACAAGAATAAAGTTTCTAATGCACAGAGACTTAAAGTTACCACTACAATAGCATAAGCCAAGCAGAGAGGGAAGCATGCTGCAACATCTCCATCCCTTTTCCGCCCCCCTTCACAATACTAGTGAGGCAGCTAGCGAAGGAGAGCGATATATATCACTAGATAAATAGCATGAGAGTGTGTCAACGTAGTAATACAAGAGTAGTGTGGGAAAGTTAGGTCTTGAACATCAGGAAATATCACATGTCTGTAACTGTCCCTCCATGGTAAACAATCCTGTAGTAATCTATGGTTGTGGTTCCTGGTTTAGTATTAACACATTAGGATGAGTCGCAGTTGTTTGGTATAACTCATATAAGCGGAACGCGTCAAAGTTTTCAGATTGCTTGTCTTTGAGAGTTTCTTCTATGCATTATTTTATATTTTTATGTAGGTGGTGGATGCACACATTTGTGTGTATAGGCTGTTCATGATAAAGTGAGCACTTTTTAAGGCCCTCCCAATAGGCCTTAACCACTAATAAATATATCTTATTGCAGCCTCAGGCATTAAATTTTGAGGGTGGTGAAATATATTCACTGTGTTTATTGTTCACATTGCAATGTATATATTAAAAAGCAGCAGGAAGATGAAAATTGGATGAAAGGAAAAAATTTAAAACGGCCGTAAAAAGTGCTCACTTTACCATGAACAGCCTATAGTTAACTTAATTTGCCTATGCACACTTTTGCAAAGTTTAGCCAGTCAGCTGAGATGACGGATGGTCTCAGTTGGACCATCCCCTTACCTACCAGTCACACATAACATGTTTTCCTGCTGTGCAACACATAGGACGACCACAGAGAAAGTCATTTTTATTCTCTGCCTATCATGGCCACAGCATGACAGCTAGCTAAACACACGCCTTTACGAGTGAGGCGTTCAGCATTTTATTTCCCCAAGGGTTGATTTTTTTTGTGCCGTCCCCATGTCTTACTATCTCTCCACATGTAGAATCTGTAAACCTCATATTGTACGTACACAAACCATCAGCTGTTAAATGTAGGGCGGCACAATTAAAAACAAAGGCCACGTAACACAGACACTAAATTCCTTATATTACACACCCACCGCACATGTAAAAGAAGACACCGTTATCTACTTGTCACCCGCCGCCAGCTGCCCAGCATTGAGAGAGATAGCGCCCGACTTCCATGCATCCGAGAAAGACAGAGCAGGAGTAGAGGAGGGAATGAGACAGAGATACGGCCTGCTGCTGCACCTACCAATGAGTTATCCAGCACGCCGCTCCAAAGCCTAGAATGCAGAACGCACAGACCAGAGCCAGATACAGAAGCTGATGGAGAGAGAAAAAATTTCTTGTTGAGGGGACAGTACTACATTCTCGCAAGCAATTTTTTTTCTTTTCTGCTCCTTCGCCCAGATAAGTCTACGTCAAAACGGGGGGGGTGGGGGGGTGCAATTGACGCGTTATGTCTTTTCCAACATTATTAAATTGACTTCTTCTCATCAGTGCGCATCATTTTGCCACACTTTTCAAAGGAGTTTCATTGATCCTACACTCTGCAAGACACCGAACTTGTATTGTTTACTCACGGGAAAAGACGCGTGCTCCATGCACCAGCCGAGCCACAAACTACGCATCGAGATCATCCAAGTACTAAAGCTCACCACCGGATGGCACCACTAGTACGATCACCACAGCAGCCCTGGTTCCAGGCCAGCCTGTGACGTCACTCCTAGGGGAACAAGGGCCATCACCCCCCCCCCCCTCCCACACTCAACTAAGGCAAGCCGGGAAGAGTATAAATACTGGGGCCTGGCCCTTGGAACTCCAGTCTGTTCTGTTCCTTCACCGCACTCTTGGTGCCGAAGACCTTCCTCTACCTTCATCTTCACCACAGTCCTGGGGCCAAAGATTCTTACTGTTCTACCAGTCCTCATCAAACACTTGGATATTTCCGGCCCCTTCAGGGCAACTCTGTAACGTAGCAAATTTAAATTATTTTCATAGCACTATGTCTACCTAACCAGTTAGCCTGGAACACGCCGCCTTCACCTGTCAATGCGTAGTCAGCTTCCGTTAAGCTCCCATTGATAGGAGTAGTACACCACCACCTTGTTTATGTCCTTCAAACTGAATAAACATGCTTTTAATCCACTTGAGGGTATCTTTCCTTTAGCCATATTACCCATCCCTGTAGACATCAGCCCCGTCCCGAGGGACAGCAGGTGACCGGGAAATTTATTCAAGACTGCCAAACACATCAGTAGAGTACACACACACATACTGGATAGCCACTGTGCACCACGGTGTATGAAACGGTAGGTTCACGACACTAGGTACTCCTCTCTTGGGTTAGTTTGTCAGCTTGAAGTTTGCTCTCTCCACTGCTTCTGGTGCCAGAGGGAGTATTTCTCCAAATTAAGGAGACTGTCCTCAGCAGGAACTCACCCACATATTGATATTGGGACCTTCAACCAGTGAGACCTGACTCAGTATTCACCGCACCCCTGGTGCCAGGTACTGAAATAGGGATACGCATTGGGTTGGCGTAGTTGTACACCTGAGTAGGACCACAGCATCACCTGCTCCACTTCCGCGAGGTCTGATTGTAGGCGCTCTTTCCTCATGCCCTTCTCCTATCGTAGGGGTATCAGTATGAGGGTAAAAAGGGCTGAGACTACCTCTAAGTCCCAGCAGGAGCTTAGCCCCATCCCCACCAGACTCTAGCACCTCGAATCCCAGGAGCAAGCACTAGCCGTCCGCCGCTTGGAGAGACCCATCTCACCAACCTACGAACCAGCCCTCTTCACACCACTTACCAGAGTCGCCGGCACAACATGCCTAGTCTTCTTGGCCGACCTTAGTGGACAAGAGACATCCCTTGGTGTATTTAATTTGTGGTTTTGGGGGACCCCAATCAATCTGCCTGCCCTGACATCAACAGTACCTCTGAATGTCCGTCAACCAGCACACTAGACTCATGGACCAACCGTATCACTCCGCAGTCTAAACCACCGCAGGTCCACCAGGCAACCCCGTAAGAGTGGTTAAACCGAAGCGGAAAGTAATACTAGCCGTCCCAGACTTTGTGCCCTGTCAAAAGCCGACGCAGCTGGTCTTGCAAGGACTAGAGCACAGCATTCCCCCCAGGTGCACCTGCCCTTGCACCCACCAAAAGCACTTGGTGTTGTGACGTACACAAGTTGCCACAGGATGTCACATGTCAAGTTTTTTGTAATGAGATTTTATTGTATTTAGATTATCCATTATATTCTTATCCAGTTTTTTTGGGCATTCTTGCTTTGTAAAGATTCTTTATATACTTGGTACTTGTGTGACATCATCATGCAATACACCAAATCCTCATTTAGCCAAATTAATCTGTTCATTGTGTGAATCAGGTGAAGTGATTATAAATATGTTTGCAAATTACATTCTTTCCATGTTTCATCTAAATTGTGCACAGTTTATCAGAGTCCATTGATTTTTTTATGCAAGCCTCTTGCTCCCACTCTAATCAGGCGCTCAGTATGCTGCTTTAAGATACACAAAAGATAATTCCACATACTGTACACTTCAAACTTCCATTAGTGATCCCACATATTTGTTCCTGGTAACTATGGTCAAAGTTTAGTATTGCTTCTGTATGTGCACCAGCCGCTTAAACTTTTTTTTTTCCCCCTTTGTACCCACAGTATTCCACAGTATATTCATTTAATCCTCATTTGTGATCAGTATGTGGTATGCCACTCATGAGATTATGAGATTATTCTTATGTTAACTTTAAGTTTAATCTCGTTGGAAACTGTTTTGTATTTTTTTTAATCTACCGGTATGTAGCATGGTAGCATCTTGCTTTGTAGTCTTCATGGAAATGAACTTTATCTTTTTTATTGTTCGAGCTAGACTTCATAATGTCGCATACAAGCTGGCAGCTAATGCCACAGGCTACGTACGGACAGAGTGTATATTACACAGAGAAGTACTACCATGCATGTTGTCATTCTGTCATATTCTTAAACATTTGTGCAATGTTCTACATGGGAAATATAAGTACATTTAATCACTACAAGTTTACAATTACAATATTTATGGCATATTAGAGACATAGTGTTACCAATTGAGTAGTAATGTCATTAAAGCTAATGCTATAAGTTGGTGTAATGTTCAGGTACTGAAGTGTGAAGACCCTGAGATGTTGTCATTGGATCTCCATGACATTGTTGACAAGTATCCAGATGTAACCCAGGAGCACCTTGTCCAGCTGCTAGGGCTGCGAGGAGACATGTCACGATCCGAAGTGCGTGAGATGGCAGCGTACATACTACAAGCCAACAAGACTCGACGTGCGCCCACTGTCCCCAAGAGCATTTTCTCCCAGATTTCATGAGGAAATGATGCCTTCTTTTTGTTTCCAACTTAAAACTTATAACTTATAAGAGAGTTCAGCATGTATGTAACTATAACTTGAATTACAGAATACAGGATCTATAGTTCATCTGTATACTGTAGGAGGAAACTGTGATTACAATTCAATGTTTCCTTGTCTCAAGTTAAAACAATTTTCATAAAAAACCAGTGAGGTAGTGAAGAAGGAAGAAGTTTTTGCACTAGTGTAGTTGGAAAAGTTATAATGGTTTTAAACTTTTTGAATATGAACACACTGAAGTAAAAGATAATTCAGTTGTAATAAAAGTGCTTGTAAAAGAAAGTTATTCATGTATGACTTATTCTTCATTAGTTTTGTGTCAAAATTTATGTAGGTACCTACATAATATAGGCCATTGGAGAAAAATGAATAATTTGAATATGTTTGTTTACCTTTACACATACAATCTGCAGTCATCTTATAGCTATGATTAAGAGCAGTGATTCACTTCATCATGCTTAATGAATAATCATTATTAGAGTACTTTGTCTTCTTCATACTCCTTAGCCATGTATCTGTTTATAAATATTCTTGTACTGTAGGCCTACCCATTTATAAATTGTACTATTCCAATTTTTACATAAAGCTTGTGTATCAAAATGTTTGGTTTGGTGGGGAAGGGGTAGGTTTAGAGTTTATTTGTAAAGCTTGGATGTTTAGTTTGCTTTCAATGTGGAAAGCCATAATGGATGTTTGGCATGTGAAGTGTGAAGAATGGGTAGTTTCACTACTGTTTTTCAAACCAGTTTTTTTTTTTTTTTTCATTAAGTGTTAATGAATATTGTGATTTGTGTCGAAGGATGTCATTGTTTGTAGTGTTCTTCCATTTTCCAAATATGCAAAGAAATGGTTAAACCATGCAGTTATTCATAAATTCAGCAAGCAAATGGTGATCTATTTTCAGTAACACTCTGCAGCATCATTGCCACCTCAGCTTGCTAGACTGCTTACAGTTGTGCATCAGAATAGTAGCAGCATGATCGCAGTTAGGACATCACTTTGTTCTTACTCATTATGCACAGTTCTTTAGTAGGATGGAAACTGAGGAAAATGAGAGTTTAGGCAAATTCTGAGGGACAACTACCGCAATTTGCAACTGGCATTGCTTGTAATCAAAATGGATATAACTGTTGTGTTCAGTACTACACAAACATAAAGATGTGTTTTTTTGTGTGCGGTACAGTATATAAATTTTAAAGTACAGTAATTTAATGACTAAAATTAATTTTTTTTCTTTTTTAATATTGTCATTAAAATACATTTTCAGTGAAACCCCTAATTTTCAAGAGACTGGGAAAAAATGTTGCAAAATGCAGGAAAGTCTAAAAAGAGGAACTGATGCTATAAAAACAGACAATTGGACCACAGACACTGTGGATAAAATGCAGGAAACACGTACAGAATCAAAATATTACTATTCACTACTCTTAAAATTGTCAGAATCTCAATTTTTTTTTAATTAAGTTTTTTTTGACAACAATAGAACAACACCTTTGCAATTAGTGCCCGTATAATGAGCAAAGTTGCATATTCACTGCTGCTGTGTACTAATTATTAGATTTTCTACTATTGCATTTGTAGCCAGAATCAGAGGAGTTTTTTTCTCGCCAGCTCTTGCCTACTTTGATCACCACAAACAAATGTACAGTCCTGCTAGTATATTTAATAGTATGAGTGAATGTGTAACAACTTCTCTACCATTTTCATGCGGGGCTGACCTCCCATGGCGCAATCGGTTGGTGCACCACTGGTCTGCAGTCGCAAAGGTTCTAGGTTTGAATCTTACACAAGGTATGGATGTTAGTTCAAGTTAGGTTTGTATCATCTATTGTTCAAGAATACACATTACTGTATCTATAATTATTGTTATTTTGACAAACTCTTGGTTCACAGCAGCTTGATAACATATAAAAATTACACATGAAAGAGAGCTTTGGATTTACAGCAGACCACAATTTTATAATTAAGACAGCTCAGAATCATTCAAACTTTATATTATATTTAAAGCTGAAGTTAAATGCAATTCAGTATTGTGGTTCACACATGTTGATACCATTGTGGGTTTACTCTTTAGCACCCTGATATTTTTTATTTCTCTCATAAGGATACGCCCATGTAAACATGTAAATTAGCCACTAGGCATTTATGCTTAAATATGGTCACTACTTTCATTCTCATATATCAATGTTAATTAAAACATTTTTTGATTTTAACACTCGTAAGGATACTGCAATATACACGCACCTTCAAACTTAGATTGGCGCTAAGGTTATAAAATAATCTGACCACTAAACCCAGAGTCGTAATGTGAATACGTGTTTACTCAGAATAAGCCCTATATCACAGGTCGTTGACAAAACTATTCATTACCACAACTGTTGATACCAAAGTGCATTATATAAAAACTATAAGAAAAATCTGCAAACATTTAATAGCAGGCTATATATATTCATATATGAATTCCCTTTTGAAAGGTTTCGCGTCAATTGGTTTAAATATATTTTTTCCATGTGCGGCCAAAGTGGGCCTGCGCTTGCCAGAGGCGACGCAATTTGATTGACCAAAGTGTTTACAACCTGGCAATAATTCAGAACCATAGACACTAGACCTGCGATGCATCCAGACGTCGTACCATTTAACCATTTACACAAAACCCTAGTAAATAAAATTTTCTGAACATGAGAGGACAGAGTGATTGTTTCAATCAATATACCACATACGTATATCATATTTTATTTCAACGTGAATTCTTATACTTGATTAAAGGCTGTCTTTGACATTTATTATAATAAACGCAACACATAAAATTGCACCTGGTTCTCGCCAAATTTGGACGTGCCACACATATTTCTCATTTATACGCAATTATAAAAAATTTGAGAAACATTCCCAAAGGCTGATCAAACCCTTCCAATTAAAATATACAAGAGCTGTGGCTTTAAGAAAATACTGAACCATCATACACTAAGACTTTGACACTGCTGTGTTACCAAAACAACAAGCTCACTTAAAGTTGTTCATGACCCAATGAAACCAAAATGTTATTGTGAATATTATTTTTGAACCTTCAAAAGGCAGGGAAGATGTAGTATCTAGCAAGTCGTGATGTCGTGCAGATCCAATTTAATTCAAAGACACATCTAACCAGCATTTACTTTAAGAGGAACAGGGCACAGTTAACATTTAAACCAGACTAAATTTCCACAACTACGGCCACCGAGACATAATTTTGAAAATCTAGCCACTGATTCACCATAACTCATTACGGCCAATAAATAATTAATATCTCTCTGTCAGCTAACACTTGCATCACACCAAGACCTTTGGCTGTGGTTGCAATCATGACAAGTAAGCTCTTTCACGCAGATCTAAGGGTATTGGGCATAACTCAGTCCCAGCACACATGCTGGTAAAATAAACCCAATACCTACATTGTCTATCAGTGGAGGCTACAGACTGATGGCCGAGAAGTTAAACCAGACTAAACAATGAACTGAACCTGAAGAAGAGCAAAACTAGTGCAATGCCTTGTATAATTTCACAAAACCTTATGATGCTAGCAAAGGAGGGGGAGGAAGGAGAGGTTAGCCAAGGAAACTGGAAGGGGACACACAACTCGGCAAGGAGATGGTAGATTTGCATGAAGCCATGAAAGTCTTTAAATGTGACACTAGCGCCGATGGCGCAATTCCCCCACCCTAAAAGTTCCCTCTGGATAAAACACCTCAGTAGAGTACAAAACACTTTTACAATACATACAGACTCTTACTACACATTAGATCTTGAAGAAAGTTTGACGAGAAGAATGAAGAAATGAAGGAACACAAGAAGGCAGAAAGTTTATATTCACAAGACAAATAGCATAGTATAGCAGTATCATGACAAATAGTACAGTTCCACATATCAGATGCACACAAATACATATATAACATCTTGAAGTTGATTAAATGTCTTCCGGAGTGTTCTCTTCTCGAGGGGCAGGGACAATCAATGGGGCCAGCACATCCAGAAATCTTCATCATAACTTCAGCAATTAACTCTTTAACTATCAGCACAGCGGTGAAGGACCCTCACTGCACGGCTCCTGGGGGGGGGGGGGGGGGGAGGTGGGTATCCAAAGAAAAGGAAAGGGAATCACAGGATAACAAATAACAATATACATGTGCATACATAACAAAACACTAACATATGATACATGATTACAACCTCTGCTACACATCACATATTTTTTCAGTTCAGTAACATGGGCCTTCCTAAATGCCCTTTTAAATTTTACATCAACCAGTCTAACCAAATTTGTGCCTAAAAACTTATCAATTTAATGTGGGTTAACATATTTTGGCATGAACTTCCCACTCTGATCTCATCCCAAATCAGGCAGCACTTAATTCTTGCACAAAACTAAATTTCCTACATTGAAAGATGCGGGAGTCCTATTCTTATCTACTCATACTGCCACCAATTGCTTAGCATCGGTTAGCGGCTCGGCCACGCCATTTAACATGTAATAATGATTGGCATCACTAAGACGGCGGACAACAGGAGGGATATTCCAAAGATTAAGGAGAGGGTGGGTTAAGGTTTTACCAAGAAATGGTATGGAAGAAGCAGCACCAATAGATTCATAAAATGCACTATTGAAACCTAAATTAATAAAATCCAATTCTTTATCCCAAATTGTATGGTCCTGATTGTAGAACATTGTAAGGGAAGCCTTCAATTTTTCGTGGAACGTTCAACTTGGGTTCCCTTTCGATTAGTAAGGGCCAGAGGTGTATAGTGTTTTATCGCCCAGTGAAAAAACATATCCTTGAAGGTCACTGAGGTTAAATATTTATCATTGTCAGTCACTATTTCAATAGGAGCACTGAAAATGTTCCATACTTGTTCTGATAATACCTTAACTATAGTAGAGGCCTTCATGTTTCTCAACGGAGGTAAAATAAATTTCAGAAAGATGTCTAGTAAAATAGAATGCAAATATTACCCTTCCTTGATCGTGCAAGAGGTCCAAAAATATCTAGATGTACATTACACCAAGAGGCTTCTGGTATCCATTGAATGACCTGACCTACATTGGTCTGCTGGGCCTGTTTGCATCGTTGCCACAAATCACATGATTTAACAAATGATGAAACATCACTCTTTAAGATGGGCCACGCAAAATGTTCTATTTACTCCTAAGTGTCCTCCAAAAATTGATTCATGAAATAACACAAAACCATTGGTCAAAGCGGTTGGGGAACTACTAATTTTCGCACTCTTCCATTTTTTCCTGTGAAGTATAACAGACCTTTTTCATCTACATAGGGTATCGAAACCCCACGCCTTACATCCTTAAGAAATTGTTGACATTCAGGATCATTATAAGCAATTCGAAGATGAGTGAGAAATTCTGGGAAGCCTTGAATTATATTTAAGGAAACCTTAGAGGAAACATTATCAACATGGAATTCCTCCGGACCACACATCTGAGAAAGTACATCCGCAACCTGGTTTTTGGCGCCTCTCACATGGTGTACATTGAAATGAAACCATGAGATCAGAAGGACCTATCTTTCTAATTTTCCAGACTGCTAGGGGTGGTTAAAAATCCAGCTCAGGGCTTAATAATATGTGTATCAATTGCACTCTTCGTGCTCAATATATGATGCAGATTTCTCTTATCCGAATATCCACACTAACGTTTCTTTCTCGTATGTCCCCAACCTGTGTTCGCTCTCAGATAAACTTCTGCTAGCAAAGGCCATGGGAGCTAACCACAACTTGGTATGCTCACTTAACACTGCACCTAGAGCCAACGAGAAGGCATCAATGTGTACCACAAACCGATGGGAAAAATCTGGCAGATGTAATACCAGAGGTGATGTCTAATTTTTTCTTTAAATCCACGAAAGCCACCTCTTGTTCTGCTCCCCTACACCCTTTTTCTTCAGATGGTTTAAGGGGACAGCTATTTCAGAGAAATGTTCAATGAAACGAGCATAATAGCTCATTATTCCTAGAAACTTCTGAACCCTCTTTAAGTTCTTCGGTTTAGGAAAATTCAATATAGGGACCACCCTTTCTGGGTCAATCAAGAGATGACCTTCGGTTAACATATAACCCAAAGACTTCACCTTATCGGAGCCTGAGGTTACCTTGTTCGGATTAACCATCAGTCTGACTTCCCGCAACCTTTGCAAAACTGGACACAAATGGAGTAAATGAGAGTCTAAATCCTCACTATATACGATAATGTTGTCAATATAGTGGAAAACAAACAGTACATTGTCGAAAACGTGGGAAAGCGCCTGACTCACGAAGTTTGACCCCATCAGAATCCTGGTAAACTCGAATTGACTCCAGGGAGTTACGGAATGCTGAACGTTGTGTATTTCCGGCAGCTGGGATCAAGGAGACATTGATGAGAACTATTGTTTAAATCCAATATAGAAAACACTTGGGGCTTTACCCAAGTGTTGCAAGGCACAATCTATGGTAGATATGGTAAACGGGTCTTTACATATATTTTTATTAATGGAGAGAGTGTTCACAACTAAACTGTATTTATCATTTTCCTTTTTTGTTACCAAATTACCTGGTGAACTGTAATCAGACGTGGAGGGAACTATAACGGCTGTGGCCAATAGTTTGTCTATTATTTCCCTGAAAGCTTAATGTTTCTCCTGTGAAATCAAAGCCAGACCACTTTCATTTTGTTTTTCCCTAAGCGCTATTTTAATGTTTAGGCCAATTCCGAAAGACGAAACTCCATTTTAAATTAATGGATGCTCTGCATCCTCCTAAATAATCCAACACAAGGATAACATTATGGGACACATTTTCAAAAATTAAAAAGGGATACATCCACGAGAAACGTCCAATTTTAAAGTGAACTTTAGCCACAACATTACTTCTGATTTCATTCCCATCTGCAATACATAAACACTTCTCAACATTGGGTTTTACATGAATCTTAGAAACAATATTTTTACTTATAAGGAATTCCACAAAAGATTTTTTCATAATGCAATGGGGTGCTCCCATGTCCACTAATGCTTGAAGTTCTGATGACTACAGGTAATGCTTACCATACACGTCAAAGACATAGGTGAGGGATCTTTATTTTTGCGACCAAGAGACCAGCGCCGCATCCCGGTCACTTTGTGTTTCCAGCAGATTTAGAACAAGCCGCATGCAGATGCCCAGCTTCCCTGCATCTAAAACATTTTCTCTCAGCCAAAGAGTGCCTCTCTAGAAAATTATGTGCAGTTTGACAACGATGTGAGCAATTACTATAGCACAAGAATTGAAAACCCCTTGAGTCATCTAACGCAATGGCGACGTGACCAGCTGCTATGGACAAGCTGTGCGTGGCAGGAGGTCCCGGGCCAACACCTCCAACCAAAACGACCTTGAACTTTGACGCATGCCACTTATATGAATATACCAAAACGACTACGACTCATCCTAACCTTTTACATATGCCAGGAACCACAACCATAGATAGCTACAGGATTGTTTCCCGTGGAAGGGACAGTCAGACACGTGGTATTTTCCTAATGTACCAGACCCAACTTCCTCTCACTACTCGTAGTATCTACGTATCCGGAGGAAGGGTCAAACCCAGCATGTTATTCATGAATGCACACAGGATCACTGCAACCCTAGTTGGTGGTTCTAGCTCGTGAATCAAGCATGGTATCCAAGCGGCCACGGAACATGTCAGCCTCCCCAACGCACCCGGCAGACAGTGTCACCACAACCACGAAGCTGTCCAAGGAAGCCCGAGCGCCCGAGGCCACATAGCCAAGCGCAAGGGTAGTTCCCCCACCCAGCTCGCACCAAGGCAGACGTCACAGAGCTACGTCATGCCTTCCACTCCAGATAAGACATGGGCCGGCCGAAGGCATAATTTAAGGAAATGCACAGCCGAAAACACCAGTTGTATTTACCAGTAGCTCACCTCAACACTTCGGTGCTGGGGCTCTCTACTGACCATAAGTCCTCACAGTCCTCTCCAAGAGCTTCTAGTTCTTCAACGACCACCAGTGGCTGCCGCCACTAATGACCAGAGACTTCTGCTACTTCGTCCAGAAGCTCCTAAAGACTTCAAGCACCACCTGCTTCCAGAAGTCTTCAACACCAGAAGCCTGCTCGACTACACTCCATACTTCCGCTGTTGACCATCCTGAATAAGCAGCTGCCGCTACTTGCTGATAAGTGGCAACTACAACCACTGCCTTTCTGGTAGTGGCCCCCATTGTTAGGTCTCTCCTAGACAACCCAGGTTAGTGGAACTGCATCAGAGTTGTTTTCATAGCTATCAAGTTCATTCTATACTTGGTTAGTCTAGGAGCAGGTCGCCTCCACCTGTTAAGCGTAGTTTACTTCCATTCTTACTCTGCTTAGCAGTAGGTACGAGTCAACTGTATTTGTTATTTATAATAAATACCATTTTAAATACTATCCTGAGAGAGAGAGAGAGTGTGAGTGAGAGTGTGAGAGAGTGAGTTTGTGTGTGTACACACACACAGGGAGGGATATATATAATATCCATCCCTCCTCCATCCCTCCCTCCCTCCCTCTCTATCTCCCTCTCTTTTTTCTCTCTTTTTTTTTTTTTTTTCCAACAGTCACCTGTTCTGTGCACCCAGGTGTACAGAAAGGTAGAGCTCCAACCACTAGGAACACCTCCATCAGGAGCAGGGCAGCTACCTTAGGTTGTATCGCTGATCAGAGCTCAGAAGGTGCTGGCAGGGGTATTTTCCTAGGACTGGTGTCCGACTTGCTGGAACTCACCCTAACAGTAGTAGGAACAACCTATCGCTCTAGGTTTTTGCGTCAAGGCGCGGAACCGTAGGAGCACAAGGTTTGTGCTGTCAACTGCTGTTGGACTTTACACTGAGTAGGGATATCATTGACTGCTTGCACAGAAGGAACATAAGTTAAGTGTTGACGCGCACTCCTATCTTCGTGATAGTGGTTAAGGCATTGACTGCCCTCATGATTTCGTCAAGTAATCCTGCCACTGCGTTTTAGCTGCTCCTCTAGCCCGGTGGGTCGTGGTAGGTTCTGTGGGGGGCCGCTTAGTGGGAGGATACCGTCTGAGGAGAGGGGAGTCAAACCCCAGAGTGAGGCTTACCACTATTTATTCCCTTCCGGGGAGAGCAATCTTCCTCACAAGGGCTGCCGAAAAGTGAGACGCCAGCTGTCCCGGGGGAAGTATGAGGTGAAGTATAAATTAATCGAGGGTGATAATAGGGATGCAGGATCATGCTGAAGGGATTGGTGTTATCCGCAGTGGCCGCGTAGGTCAGCGTACGGGAACATAGTTGGTGGGGTAAGGAACTACACGAGACTTTGGGACGACCTTAGGCGGGAATCAAACCAGAATAGTTTTCCCAGAGGCCAACTTTAAAATGCACAAATTCTGTACGTCCTGGTTCTGGGCTACCTTATGTGGAGTTACGACTATTGCAGGTGGTGGAGTCTCCGGCTGGAGGAGGACATGTATGTTTTGGCTCAGATTTCGACCAACAGCGCCTAAATATGCATCTAACTCTGACGTGTAGTCGAGTGGAATTAAAGGTGATGTAGGTCTGGGGGTAGATTCTGGTTCAACAGGTGTGTGTGTATCCTCGCTCATAACCTCAACGTTTACCTGTGAGCTCATTAACCTTTGCAAGGCTCTGCGTTCTCTACACCGGATACGGCTCTTAATTACTCCCCTCTTATTGTGCGTTGAACCAGCCTTCTGACCTTTCTGCAGATGTACAGTCCTAGGGGTGTGTCTTAGTCAGTCACACCCAAGGCCCTGAGGTATTATAGATGTGCAGTCCGGTATTAGGTCACCACCGAGGGTAGGTGAGGGAGCACCGGAAACCCAGGAGTAGCGGCATGTCTTTTCAGACTTAAAGCGTTCTGCAAGCTCCGTCTCCTGTGGAGTTCATCGCGCCTCACGACTAGTCCTCAGGGAGGTTTTCTATTGCAACAATTTCACTGACACAATTAATTAACAAAATGAATGAACAAGGGACTAAATTAAAATTATGGTAAGCGACAAATTCAGGTTACGTAATATTTATTACGGTTTCTAGAAATTGGGAAATCCTGGTTGGATTATAAGCTAACTAGAAAAATTAATATAATTATGTAAAATTATTCAGGCGAAGGTGAGTCTGGTAAAATACTTGAAATTCAAAAGGTATGTTAATTACATAAATCTATGCTCTTTACAGCGTTTCCTTCAGAAAGGGGTTTGTCCAGAAAGGATAAACGTTGCGACGACATGCTACCACGGAGTCAGGAATCTGACTGTGGTAAAGAGATTACAGGGTATAAGACGTCGGGTTACCTCTGGAGTCTTCGAGTGCAGAACGAGTTCTCTTCAAACTGCTGAAGCTGGTGTGGGTAGAAACTTTTAAAGGTTGGAACCGTTGCAGGCTGCAGGAGAGGAGGGAGGCCTTCGCAGACCAAGGAGTGCTCGCTGACCTATGCGGCCGGTGAGCCTGGATCAGCAATCTTCTTGAGGTGTGGGGTTACCGTACCCTTTCAGCGCAGGGGTTGGTTTAACAGGGTTGCAGTGGCATTGCTCATTTCTTATCTCCCTGTGTGGAGGTGACATCAAATTTATCCACCTCTGCCCGAAGCTGACTGGATGTGGCGTCACAGGGCAGCAGAGGTACTGCGATCCTGCAGTACCTCTGGAACGTCTTCTGCAGATAATTTCAGGGTAGTGGTCCGTCAAACAAAATTTTATTTATTCAAAAGGGTTGTGATTACATGCCAGGTTCTGGGTGGCCGGTATATTTCATAACTAAGTGCATTAATCATCTTTACGTCCGAGGCTGTTTAACGCGTGGAGTCCCTTTGGTTGGTACGTGGAAATACTCTGTCACTGTTCATGACTTGCCCCAAACTCTTGTCCGATCGCTGATGGGGCGAAGTCGTCAATAGAGAGTGCAAGTGCATTGCGCAGCAATGTGGTATGTATCAATCGGCCACCCCCTGAAGCGACGAAGACCCATCTTCAACGAGACTACCTTTGCTCCAGGTGAGAGCCAGTTGCCTCTATCACATTAACAGTGGTTGCATCTCTGGGCATACGCCTCGTCTATGTCTAGCGCCGCCAGTGGTCAGGTTCAGCACGTCCATCTCTGGGTCATGTAACTTCTGTTTACTTTTTCTATCAGCGTGTTAACAGCATCTTCCCCTCTTCCTCTTCGTCACCCTCTCCCCTTCATGCGTAGCGGGTCGAGTGTCAGCACTTGGAGCCAGTTCGTCTCGCTTCTGCAGTGCTGCCTTCCCGCCATTTCTTCTCAGCATGGGATGAGAGTTTTGGGAAAGGAATTGTGCGAGAACAGATCATTTTATTTCGAACCTAGACCTTCCTAGTACAAGGGCAGTTCACATACCAAGTAGCAAAAAATTTCTTTAAATAGCGGGTTGTAGAATAAATCATTTGCACAAGGTATTTTTAAGTTTGTTCCATTTTTATCTCTGTACTCGAGACTAAAAGTGTAGCTAAGGAATGTTTATAAATTAATCCCACTCACAAAGGATAGTGGCTCTGCGAGACAAATTTATCTGGACTGGTTTTCAGTCAGAGCTGTTGCACAGTAAACCACTTAGATGCGAGTTATTAAGAAAAGAAATATAATTATTTCCCTACTCTACTCAGGAGTTACCCTATACAGTAGAGAGATAGAACACAAGGAGCAACTCTTCTAAAAGCCACACAAATGTTAACACAAGACACTCAGTGGTTAAACTATTTGCGTACCATTTGTACGAGAATTCTTAATGTTAGGTTTTCAGCGATTTGCTGGATATGACACTCTTGTAGTCTAAGTTACATATTTTCATCATTCATATTGCTAGGGATATATGTAGTGGTTAACATAGGTTGCTTAATCTTTTCTATTGCTTCTATACTAGGGTATACACAAGTAATTTTGTTTCGCGCTTGCTTTCTGAGCTTCTGACCTAGGGTTACGTAATCTTATTGGCACTGGCCTCAATTACTTTACCACACAAAAATGCATTCACAAGCGTGAAAATTTCACTTGTTTATGGAGAGTTCTCTACTTTCAGCAAAGAGACAATAACAAGAGTTACACAAAAATTATTTCTAATAAATTCAGGATTAAGAGGATTTTCTTTACCTCTGATCAACTAGGCCCAACTACAATATGCTAAAACTCCTCTTTTGAGGTTACGTATGTTACAAAACTTACTTATTATACAAATTATAAATAGGTACACTTGAATATGAGATTACTCTCAATTTTATACTATGGGTTAGCCTGACAATTTCTAACCTCTATCTAAGCTTTGTTTAGTGGGAGGAAAAAAAATTCTCCATTGCACTACGTAGAGATTATATAGCCTATTTGAGCGGGAACAATACATCCACCACCTACTACTGGCGTCTTTACATTATATATACGTTTTCTACTCTTAGGGCTAACACATTTCTCTCAACTGACAAAGCTAAATTTTAATTTTAACAGAGGTTTCCTCTGTAAAGAAAATAATGCCTGTATTTACTCTCTCAGGGACACACAATTAATTCAATTTGGCAAGGCTAATTTTCATGCTAACGGGTTTCATGTCTGTGAAAAGTATGCCTACATTTTTCTACTTTAACAAGGGCTATCTGGATACACGTTTTCTACACACAATTTGCACTTTGCATTACTTCTACTTTACACAGTTACTTTGTGGTAGCATCAAACTGGCGATAATTGCATTTTTACCATTTTAATTTGAAGAAGGTAGGGAATTTCCTCGGCGGCTGTTACAGCGTGCTCACAGTGAGCTCTCGCCTCATACTTTTACTCAAAGTCACAGGGGGTTCTTTAATCAAGGTCACCCAGTTGCATTGCAAGGAAACGGTGAGGGTTACATCGTTTATTGTTCACAGGCCTGCTAATAGGCTTCGGTTACGTGGTCACACTTCCTATCAGTGCTTACGGGATTCTGGGACGTTACGTTAATTTCTTCGTGCTAAATTTCTCAACATAACAACAACCAAAATTTTCAGTTATGCTTACATTACGTGAGCACTAGGTGGAGTTTTGGGAGTGTGCAAACATTAACTTTCCAGTCTGTTAGTGGGTTTGATTTGATGCATGCCAATATGCTGCGCAGCGCAGATACGCGCTCAACAGACGACTTCGCCCCATCTCGAGCTGATAAGAGCTCGGAGCAAGTCGGTAACAGTGGCAAAGTAATTTCACGTTTCGAGCAAGGGGAGACCACACGCTGGACAGCCACATACGTAAAAGTAATTGGCGTGTTTAATTATGAAATGTACGGCCCGCCTGAAATCCTGCATGCAAGTGCCACCCCCACAATTAAATAAAATATTTTTGACGAACCGCTACTCTACAGTTTAGCTGTGGAAGAATCTACAAACCCATGAGATGGCAGCACCCCTGTGACCTTGTGACATGACATCCCGCCAGCCTCAGAAAACCTACCCCTGCGTTGGGAGGCTACTCTACCCCGCACCCCAGAAGATCGCTTATCAAGGGATTTTTCCGTATATAAGGAAGTCCAGAACCACGCTCCAGTAGAGACGCCGGGCTCACCGACTGCTTAGGGCAGTGAGCACTCCCTGGTCTGCGAAAGACCTCTCTCCTCTCCTCAGTCTGTGAACGGCTTCGAACTCCAACCCAGAAGCTTGTGACGGCAGCATCCAATCCAGCCCAGCAGCTTGTGAAGGCAGCACCCACTCCAGCCCAACAGCTTGTGAAGTCTCGTCCACACCAGCTTACCGCTAGGTCATATATATCACCTCTCTCTTTCCCTCTGCCTCCCACAGGTAATCTGTGGTACGTGCATTTCGTACACAGTGGTGTTGCACGTGTTGTGGGAACAGCAGTAGGTCTCTGTTCAGGTATAAAGACCTGGGTGCAGGTGACCGGTGCCCAGTTCTCTCTTAAGCTGTCCGCTCCAGGTGATGGAGGGGCCCCACGGGCATCCGGTAAACCACATTTACTAACTGATCGACCCAAGCGTCGCGACTCTCCTCCTCTCCATCCTTTGTCTGTGATTCACAGACGTCAGTCACCAGGTTGACCGAAGTATCCACCATTGTTACAGAGGGGTGTGGCAGGCTTCCATCTCTCACTCGTCCACTCTCTCCAAGAAAGGGATAGAATCGGTAAGGCAGCAGGGTACGTGACCTAATTTCCCTATCCTGGAGGGGTTCCACCGTATCTGGGGGTTGAGTTGCAGGGACCGATCCTGGCAGGAGCGGGTACACAGCCACGTCCAGGTCGTCATCCAGGGTGGGTTCTTCTTCTTCCTCTGCGGGATAGAAGGCCAGGGAGATATTTTCACTGCGGAGGGGCGACGTCCCGCATGTTTCCTGGCGATTAATAGCGTGGGGGGGTAAGAAGGGTGACTAAAGCAGTTTGTTCCTATCTGCCATACTGTGAGGGGGGGGGGGTGTTCGTTGTAGGTTCACATACCTCCACTAGCGCATGACTAGCAGGTTGACTCATGGTTGACGATCGATCGGCTGGGTCACGCCAGGATTGCTCTTGGTGTTTACATGGTGGTGTGTCCCACAGGGTTTGAACTGAGAAGAGGCACTTGAGCTGTGTGTATAATGGGGTCTCCGGTAGCTTCCCCCCAGGTAGGACGGGGAGGGGCGTGACTGCCCTTCCTGAGTTCGGTATGAGTGACCTATTGTAGCTGGGTGGAGGTGAATGCTTCGTCCGCCTGATGGGTTCGGGTTTCGGTTCCTGCATGGGATTCCATCCCTATTTGGTTCCCGTTCAAGCCATGTCTTTGACGGTCCTGTGTTCAAGGTTATACGTGGACTGGAGCGCATGTAGATTTGGCAAAGTTTAGGGGCCTCACATTCGGTGTGTTGCGGTTTGCTCCTGCATTTCCATTTCCACGGAGGGGAACACGTATGACAAGATTGTGTGGCTGCATATTTGGCGGGTGTGGAGAACTACATGATTCCTGGAGTTGCCGCGCCGGGCATTCCCGGTTGAAATGCCGACTCGAGTAATGCCAGCAACGTTGCAAGGAAGTAGCAGGGTTAGACAAGGTCGATTCTCGCCCTGCGGGTGGTCTGGCGAAGGGGGCTGGGCTGGCGTTATTGACACATGCCACATTTTTCTTCCCGGGGAGGGAGCGGTCATTCATTTCGAGTACCTGCGCCATTCGGCTAGCTCCTCTACTGTCTGCGGTATTTAATTAACAAGATGTTCTGGAGCGAGGGCAAGAGGGAGCAGGTTATGCACCTGACTCGCTGTCCTACTGTTTGGTCTGGATAAACCAGTTTATCACTGCATTCCTTCTGCCTTACGTATAATTCGACTTCTTTGTTGGTGCATTGCACATGGGAGTGCAAGTCGGTAATGATGCCTGAGAGATTTCCTCTCCCGTAAATTGCGAGATAATTTGAGTTTTGAACTGGGGCCAACCCTCGAAAAACTCCCCTTCCTTAGAAAGTCCCTTGGATCAACTATCTTCTGTAGGTGCGGGGTAGCATAGCCTTTCATCGCAGGGGTTGATTTATCAGGGTTGTGCCGCTAATTTCTTATCTCCCTGCGTAGAGGTGGCAACAAATTTATCCACCTCTGCCTGAGGCTGGCGGTATGTGACATCGCAGAGCAGCAGAGGTACTGCAATCCTGCGGTATTGCTGAAACTTCATCCACAGATAATCTCAGGGTAGTGGTCCGTCAAATAAAATCTTATTTATTCAAATGGGATGCAATTACATGCCAGGTTCTGGGTGCGCCATACACTCCGTAATTAATCATTTTAATCATCTTTACGTCCGAGGCTGTCCATTGTGTGGAGTCCCTTTGGTCAGTATGTGAAAGTACTCTGCCACTGTGTTCATGACTTGCCCCGAGCTCTTGTCCGCTCGTTGATGGGGCGGAGTCGTCCGTAGAGAGGGCAGGCGCTTTGCGTAGCAATGTGGCATGCGTCACTTTCAATACCGCATCTATGCCCTTTGGGATAAGGTATGGTACTCGAAGGGAGGAGAAGGATTAGGAGTTCTTTACTTCTAAGGGATTGGGCACTAACCAACAATCCACACTTGGTGGAGACACTCCACAGGAATTTGCTCAGTCTGCCCGTCACCTGGGCACCAGCTCTCTATTTAGGATCCTAGTGTATTTACCCTTGCACACCAGATGTGGCACAGAGCCACACCCTGCAGTACGTGCCTTTGTCACTGGAAGTGACACCAGGTTGGACATAGCCAACTCGTTCTTCAGAAGCAGTGCAGCCGCCGCCTGGAGCGAGAGATAACTATGGCACCGCTCTCGATGGCACCTCATCAACTAGCACCACCCAGGCAACTGCTGGCCCCAGCTGGCCTACCTCTACTCTGGAGCGCAGGAGATTGGTAAGTGAGTACCCTGGTAAGTCAGCCCTGCCTCAACGGACTAAGATTGTAGTAAGAAATATTACAGTACTGTTCACGACAGATATTGTACCAAGCCACCAGCCTAATCGACCAGTACTAATCTCTAGTAGAAAGCCGAATCAATCACATTAATGAGTATCTGAACACGCCTGATCTAGTGCTCGCCAAAAGTAACATGCTTCAACCTCTACAACAAGACGACACCTTAATTCACAAAGTGAACGCGGGGCAGCAACTAGGGTACACAATCCCCTCACATGAGATGCAAGGTTTTCTAATATAATATTTATTAAAGTTTCCTCATTGAAATTCATGCACAACGCATCATGAAAACTACACACAAAATCTATTCGATTGAACATTGCCTCTTCAGGGCACTGAAAACAATACACAAGATCTCTTTCGCATTTATGGCAAACTTGCAGAGGGAAAAGTGCTTCTAAAACATGTTTAAATCCCAAAAGGATGGCCCCTTGCAGGCAACTTAATTCCTCGTGTAATTGATTGATGTGGTGGAGTTTTCAGAATAGAGGGGGCTGACAGGTTATGTCACTTTGCTGGAAAATGGGAAGGGTTTTACTGGGTTTGGGCGCTAGTGCACAGCACGAGAATCTTGGGGGTTGTGAAGGCCGACGGTCGCGGAACCTCCCCTCGATGTTCCAACGTAATTCCGGTGGTGATTCCTGTTCGACGAAGCAGCTATAAATCCAGTTTGGTGTAGGCTAGTATGGGTTGTTGGCCCCCTATATACGCCACTAAGAATCGTAGTGGGTTGTTTCGGCCACCCAGTGCCGTAAACACTCATAGCAAATAATTGGAGGTTAAGAATTACACTAAGTCACATGGTCAGACCGACCAGTATGTAGAACTTATTCATGACAATGCGATTGAATAATATTACCCTCGTATGAGGCACATAAATTTATACATCTCCAGTATAGCTCTGAAATCTCTACAATGGGTTTAAAAAGCGGGAAGCTGATAAACGATAACATGAAAAAATTAAGGTTGAGCCATATAGCAAACGGTCTGAACTGGGGGGCGATGCACACTCTGGTGTAACGAAAAAGTAAGTAAATGTTCCAGAAAAAATTAAATTAACTAGTGCAACTATATGACTGGTTCAAAAGTTGAAGAACTCTGAGAGGGCTCATGCACGACCGGCACCCACGGAAGGGAAAGATGCTACTAGAGATGGGGAGTATTTTCAATACCTGTTATCAGCAACAGGTATTGGGGGAGAAGAGTCGATGCCTGTCCCTAGTTTCTGGAGATACCTGTTACCACCCCAGCCTGTTACTGAAATAGGAATAATTACACGCACTCACTTATTTCTGGACTCCACACACTACGATATAATTTCGTTATACCTGTTCCTATCCTCTAATATAGTATCCAAAACTGAATCCCAATAGTATTTATAGACGAGAATATTACATATAAATATATCGCTAACTTAATTTTGAACTTATTTAACAAAAATGTCACCCCCCCCCCCAACTAGCGAACAACCATTTATTAACAAAAAAAATTCACTTTTCGCACTGGCTTTTTTTTGGCAACCAAGAAATGTTTTTAAAAATTATGTTATAATTAATTACTCCTCCTCAATAAGTCTCTAGCTGTTATTTTATGCCCCCACGCTGTGATAGTAACAGCCGCCAGAAAATTGCTATTGTCGCTGTCCTACCAGGAGAACATGACAGGCGAGGAGGTATACCTCCTGGTAGGAAAATTATAATGCCAGACGTTTATTTAATTGCTCTGCAGGGAATCCCGCATACTTTTTACACTGGATTCAAGTTTTCATATATGTGATTTTTTTTTAATACTGACGACTACAAAAAATATTTAAAATATTGGTGTATGCGCTACATCGAGGTAGCAAAAAAGTAAGGGGAATGCCAATACTTGGCTAATAACCGGTATTCGTGAAAGTTCCTTTTTCAGAACAAAACTAATTTAAGATGAGATGAGTGAAACGAAGATGCACATAATTATAAAAATTATTATAACACTTCAGATTATAAAATAAAATACTGAAAAGAAAAATAATAATTAAGTTAGTTGGGAATGACGAATCCACGTTCATAATTGCAAGCAGTTCTATCCTTCCTAACCAAAACATGTTATACTTCACATGGCGTGTATGTCCTTGTTTGTAGGGCTCTCGTCCCGCATTCATGTGTGCTTTCGTTGTTCATTTATGCAGTACACTGCAATTTAAATTTAACTGAAAAAAATTACTTTAAAAAAAAATTGAAATTCGGATACATGTTTACAAAGTCTATGGACAAAAGTCCTGACTTTGGCACCCACAAAGTCAATAAACAAACCCGGAAATGTAAAAAATACGAAAAATGCTTGAAGTGATATGTGAGCACCAAGTACATTCGAAATGAAACAATTACACTTTTTAAAAATAACACACTATAACTGTCACAACATAGCACAACACATAATAAATCAGGTTTATACTGACATGTATCTCGTGTACACAATTTGTGTACACGTCAATTATCTTATTTACATATAAGGACTTTATTATACCCTTGGGAAGTAACACGATAGCACACAACATAATCTTGAAATATAATACAGCACAACTGTCAACAAGTGTAATATTTGCCCATAATATCTTAGTTAAAATGTTCCGAGCACAGCTGGTGTGCTCGGCACTCACAGGTGTCGCATGTGTTGGTTACCCCATTTGGAAACCTTGCTGTCTCCACCCAGCGACAGCGGCCCGCCTAAGTTCTACTGCCGGGGTGCCTTCAGTGAGCACGTAAGTCAGACAATAAGTTTACAAGGGTCTCTTGTCTTAGTGTATATACAAATTCTACATCGCACGATAACTCGGAACCAGACGTGGGCATGAAACAAATTTAAACAATATGAAAAGAGAGCAAAGTTGCACAGATTGTTGTACCATCTATTGTACAAGAATACGCATTACTGTGTCTATAAGTCTTTTTTACTTCGACAAACTCTTAGTTAACAGCAGATTGGTAATATATTACATAAGATCTCAAATATATACTGATATACAAATTACACATGAAAGAAGCTTTCGATTTACAGCAGATCTTGGTTTTATAATTAAGACAGCTCAGAATCATTCACACTTTATATTATCCTTGAGCTGAAGTTAAATGCAATTCAGTAATGTGGTTCATACATGGTTGTTGCATTGTGGGTTTACTTTAGTACTCTGATATTTTATATTATAATAACACCACGCCCTTGTAAACATGTTAATTAGCTACCAGGCATTTATGCTTAAATATAGTGACTACTTTCATTCTCCTATATCAATGTTAATTGAAACATTTTTATTTCAACACTATTAAGGATACGCAATATACACATGCCTCCCATTAGACTAGCCTGAAAGGTTATAAAACACATAAAATAATATGACCATTAAACTCTGGGTCGTAATGTATTGACTATATAATCTGAATACTTGTTTACTCCGAATAAGCTCTATATCACAGGTCGTTGACCAAAACATTGATGGCCACAATTGTGTTTACACCTTTGAATGCCAAAATGCATTATATAAAAACTATAAGAAAAATCTGCAAACTTTTAATAGCAAGCTATAAATTTTCATAAATATGAATTCCGTTTTTGGAAGGTTTAACTTCAATTGGGGCAAAATATATTTTTCCGCGTGCGACCAAAGTAGACAAGCGCACCTTGCCAGAGATGATGCAATTTAATTGACCAAAGTGTTTACAACCTGGCAATAATTCAGAACACCACACAATAGACCTGCGACGCATTCCAGATGACATACCATTTAACCATTTACACAAAAACATTGTAAATAAAACATTTTGAACATGAGATGACTAAGAGTGATTATTTCAATCAATATAGGGCCTACCACATACGTATATCACGTATTATTTCGATGAGAATTCTTATATTTGATTAAAGGCTATCTTTGACATTTATTATAATAAATGCAACACATAAGATTGCACCTGGTTCTCGCCAAATTTGGATGTGCTAACACAAGATTTTCTCATTTACACACAATTATAAAAAATAAGGGAAACATTCCCGAACGCTGATCAAACCTTTACAATTAAAATATACAAGAGCTGTGGCTTTAATAAAATACTGAACCAGCTTACACTAAGCCTTTGATACTGCTATGTTACCAAAACAACAAGCTCGCTTAAACTTGTTCATGGCTCAAAGAAACCAAAATGTTATTGCAAATATTATTTTTTAACCATCAAAAGACAGGGAAGATTTGGTATATAGCAATTCGTAGCATGCAGATCCTATTTAATTCAAGGACACATCTAATCAGCTTTTACTTTAAGGGGAACAGGACACCATTAACATTTAAACCAAACCAAATTTCCACAACTACGCCTCAAAGACATAATTATGAAAATCTAGCCACTGATTCACCATAACTCTTACAGCCAATAAATCATTAATATATATCTGTCAACTAACATTTGCATCACACCACGACCTTTGGCTGTGGTTGCAATCATAACTAGTAAATACTTTCACGTAGATCTAAGGGTATTGGTTGTAGCTCAGTCCCATCAGAGATGTTGGTAAACTAAACCCAATTTCTACAATGTCTACATCACCTTAACTTCAGCATAGTTCATTTCTGATTACCTAATTGTCCATTATACCAATAAAGGTGGTGCAAAATATAGGCACTAATTAGAGTTGCAACAAGTTGTTGAGGAGCTAGTCAGACCAGTCTCATTAGAAGCCGACAACATTACACCTTTTTTTACACCACCGAACGAGTTAACTCTTAAACCATACCCAATTAATCTAGCCATAGTAAGATACTGAGATGTTTTATTAGGTTTAGATAAGTAATGGTTGAAGCATATCCCTAAACAGTTACCCTCCTTCGACTTTGAACCACACCACAACACTCCACCACAGCCAACACAGGCCACTGTTCAGAAGCCACCTGCTGCCATCATCCAGCTAGCAAGGAGAAGAGCATCACGGCCTGGCACTCGCAAGGTAATATCACAGTGGAGAGTGATACTTGTAACACCTGATTTTTTCCATGAGGAAACCCACTCGGCCAACATTGTACAATGGTGAAGCACTAAAACATAATTAAATTCCCTTTTTCTGACATTTTAAATGTCCTTCGCGATACTGCCTTCATGTTGATAAAATTCCTCCTCTGTCATAAAAAAACACACTAGCCTAAAAGAACGTCGCATTTCAAACTGGTCTATCAATCAAGCACCCAAGTCTTTAATCAGAGCGAACATTAGTAAGCCCAACTATTTACAACCTCTGTCTCATCGTGACGAACACTCAGCCAAGTCGATGCTTCTTCTAATTCGAGTAATCCATGGGCTTGCGTTCTACTCGACCTTCATTATTGGTCTAGGTTAAGTGTGAAAATGTCGGGCACTCTTTTAACATTTAGTTCTGATCACAATTAGATAATCTAAACTAGACTGGGAGGACATGCGAAAATAATTGGCATCCAATGTAGGGCATCAACAGCAATAGTTCTGACTAGGCTCTTAGAACAAGTCAGACACGCCCTATAATAAACTACCAATGCCTCACTGACTACTTATAGGGTGGGAAGACATCCCCAGGTAACACTGGTGCCTACTTATGGAAATATTTTTTGAGGATGTGGAATAAAATAATCCGGTGATTTTATATTCATACACATTCATGCTGATACACAGAAGTGCAAAGCACCATTTTTCGATATGTTTGCAGTCTCCGAAATGGTACTTTTAATTCATGCGACATCAAAGTACTCATCTGTACACGTCTGAATTGTATTTTCTTTTAATACGAAATTTATTTGACGCACGTGAAACTGTTTTCTAAAGTAAAAAACACATAATTAATACACATAGCGTAGTTTAAGCACTGAGCTGGTGGATGCATTAAACGATAATTCTCTTTTAGAAAGAAAGCAAAATTACGTAGCAGTTGAAACACTACATACTATTAATACAGTACATCACATTTTTATAAAAAAAAAAAAAAAACAGGACTAGAATATTAAATAAGAAAAGTTATTAAATTTAATACACTTAAACAAGCAAAGGGCATATGAATGTCTCACTCAGCTTAAGACCCTCAGAATTACTTCAGAACAAGGCAAATGTTGTTCTACGCACTGTATTGCTTTTGATGAACTCATTTACAAGTGGTCTTAAATCCAAGTTGTCATGCACAGCCTGATGTGCGTTAAGTAGTGCTATGTTGTATTGTCTCTTTTACCCCCATTTTACACCGCAGGTATGTCTTCAGTTAGCGAAAAGCGCTAAATGAACTTTCAGCAGTAGCTGTTGTCACTGGAACAATGCGGAGGAGTTGTATGCATTTGTTGACTTCAGGCAAGAGGTCTCGAAGAGTGCTATCTTCCTTTAAAAATCCTGTATTAACGAATTGAAGTTATTGCTACTGACTTATGCTGCCTGCCTCTTACCCAAGGCAAGGGCGAAATGATATGTTGTCTGGAACTAGCTCGACTGAACACATGTTGGCGTCGTGGGCCGATGGCCAACGGATTCCTGGAGGTTGTCGTCATGTTGGTTGTGGTGTTCGTCGTGCACTTACCAGCACTGATGTAGAAAAAAGTAGTTTCTACCACTTTACAAACATTAGGGTAAAGGCCCCCTTACACAGCCATTGACAAGCACTGACACTACTCTGCCAATGAAGGGCAGGATCCATAATACTCAACACAAAGCACTGAGGTTAAACTTCGGCCTTAAGGTTGCCGTGCCCTAAATTACCAAAGGTAAAAGCAATAAAAGGCAGAAATTAAACCCACACACTTTTATTACATTTAATTGAGAACAACTGACCTTGTACTCTACAAAACTCTATTGTGCGGGATCGGCACTGTGGCCTGTCGATAGTAGAAGCTGCTTTCGAAACATGCATACTTCACACTTAAGTTCTTATGGTAAATTTAGCTGTCGCTCGGCCCCTCGGTATTAGAATAAAAGCTAAGCGGTTCCAGAAGTTACACTATTGATAAATTAATGATTAACGCCCAAAAGCGCTATACCGAGGGGATGCACTGAAGAGAACGGTTCCTGAACAGTGTGCTAGCTGATGGCAGAGGTCAGACTCCAAACGACGCTCAGTTTAGTGTGGGCGAAAACTGAGGGTGCATTCAGATTCGTGCTAGCTCATAATGCTCTTTCCCTTACTCTTACATGAAAGTTATATAACACTTCTATATGCCCTCTTAATTCCTATTAATTACATTACACATTCCGTCGACATTCCAGTGACTCTAATGCTAAATTAACAGGTTTTGTGATGGTGTCACGCGAATGCCGCTGCCCTTACGAATGTTTTTTTATAAACACGAATATGCAGGACGAACACTGTGTGAAAAATGCAACATGATGATTTAAAACCCTGTACATTTATTATCTTAAAACCTCCGCCCAAATCTGGTACTGACGAGAGTACTGCACTTACTCATTCACAGGCCGTCGGTTCCATATAGTAATTTACCTGTGAACACACGTTTTCCTTGACGTCACACCTATGGTATTCTTCTATGAGATGCAGCTGAATGTTAAAACAAGCTATGTGCAGCTTCATGCTACATGCCTACAAATGAATTCATATTAACACTTGTGACCACAAGAGTGGCATCGTGACACAATGAATGTGGTATATAAACTAGCCTTATGAAACACTTCACATCATCGCTACACTTATACTTCCGTCTACAAGCCTGCTTACATACGCCAAACTAGAAACACGTATTATGCTGTTGTACAGGAAGCCCCCACATTCCCTCTAATGGTACTATCATCTGACAGCCGTGGCTTCACAGGGATGCAACTCCAGACTGCAAACTTATTGCCTGTAAGAGTTCCCTCGTGTGAAAAAGAGGTTAAACGGCCTATTTGGAGTAACACGATTTGGGTCACTGGGAAAGTTATTCACTGTTCCTGGCAACCTGCACCCTCATACTCTGGGCTGTTCGACTCGCCCCTAACGTGCACTAATTCTATAGGAGACTGTGGCAGCACAAATGGTCATTAAAGCACACAGGAGTGCTCGGCTCACGTCAAACGCACCCCTCTCTGGTGACCATTTGGAACCCGCAATCTTCCAGAGCTCCGCCACGCCGTCAGGCGCAGCTGGCTGTTGGTGCTTTCAGGAGTCGGCGAGACCGTAAGTTGTATGGCACTTGCCGCTTCGTGCTGTCTTCCATGATGTGTCTTGGCTCCTCATGTTGACTCCAGTGCTGGTGCTGCTTTGCTGTACACGGGTGTATGTGGGGTTTGCTCCCACCACAAACTATGCATGCCATGCTGGCCAAGCGCCGAAGTCGCTTGCATAATCGCGGCGGGGTTGATACACTCCCTGCAGACGACTCATCTTCACTGCTGCTTATGCTCCTCCTGCTGTAACTGCTACTGCTGCAACTCCTGCTGATGCTCCTACAACTGCTGCTGCTCCTTTCTGATGCTCTTCCCGATGCTCTTAACAATGCTTCTACTGCTGCTCTGTCTCATGCTTCAGCTTCTTTGCTGCTGTTGCCGCACTAACTGCAGTGACAAGAAGGGAGGAGGTTGGCAGTCCTGATGAGAAATTGTGCAAGCCAGTCGCACTTCCCCCATCACTGTGACCATCATCTCCCATCTCTACTATTGCAGTTTGCATTGCTGGGGTTTTCGTGGCTGGGGTGTTCAGTATGATTCCTTGTGGGGAGATCAGCCCCACAGTTGCCTCTGTCACCCTACCTATGGTGATTTCCCAGCTCTTTGGCCGCCCTGACCTCTGTGCTGCAGTCAGCCTCAGCCTGTTCCTGTGCACTGTTGACACTAATTCCTGTTTGTGCCAACAGTTGCACGTTCATCTCAGGCCACACTGTACCCTCCACGTCCCTGTAGGTCATGTCAAGCAGTTGTCGTGGGCAGGAACATCTGTCTAATCGCGCCTCCCTCACTTTCGGTACTATGCGGGCTCTCGTTTCTTCTTCCAATGGCATTTGTTGCTGCCTGCTGTTACTTTTCTGTCATTGCCAGTGTTGCATTGGTCCTGCTCGGTGTTGAGATGCTGGGTGCTTCGAATCTCAGTCGGAGGTATTCGTGGTGCCGAATGCTCACACTCCTACTTGTCTGCATGAAGTAAGGTGTTTGCACCCATGGCGCTCCGGCTGAATGCAGCTAACTCCCTGTCAGCTGTTGCATGTTGCAGAGTTTTGTTGGTTCAGTTCCTCTGCGAAAGCCCCTTGGATTCTCATGCACATTATTACCCGAAGTATCTGTGTTGACGATATTCATACTTCTTTCGCGTCGGCATTCCTCGATCTGCTTCTGTGGTGTTTAGTCTGTTTGAGTTTGCGAATCTGTGTCACCGTGTGCCCATGTTGCCTGCAAAGGCTCCTGCTTCATAGGTGTTGCTTGCCTCTGCAAATATACATTTGCCTAGCTTGTGGCAATGATCGGTATGACAATCGATACCTTGAAACTGGCTTGTGGGATCGCTGGTAACTTCGTGCATGGAATATTTTTGCCCGCCTAACATGCTGAGGTGGACGACGAAAATGTGATGCAGTGGCTGTTGTGGCTGCTGTGTCACTTGTGATGTGCAGAGGTGATGGTCTTTGAATGTCAGTAGCCACTTATGTCATCCACTCTTCGGCAACTATATCCAACACTGCGAAAACCAGTGTAGGTGACAGTGTTGATGGTGAGGGTGGTGTCGGGATGTTCATCCTTGTCAATCACGTGGCTATTTCTGTTACTTTCCACATCTTGCTAGGCCTGATGATTTCTAAACATACAAACTTGCATTCATTTGCAGTTGTCATGCATATTTGCTCCAACCTGTCTCAGCAGTGTGGTAGTGATTGATAATACTGGTGTCTATGGGATTTCTGTGTGTGGTGTCTGTGGCTGTACACTGTTGTTGCACGTACTGCATAATATCCACCCATTGGACCTATGCACTTCTGATGGTACTGATATGAACATGCCTCGCACTGAATGATGTCCGTCCCAAACCCTGAACATGAGTACTTCGAACACCGGTTGTGCACTGTTAGTTGCATCCATGCTATAGAAAATGATGTGGATGCTGTGGGAAGTGCTATGAATTCTGATGGGAATGATGCAGGCATGGATGAGCAATTTCATTCTGGGTAGTTTCCTGCAAGTTCACTTGCGAATTGCAATTTGTTGCACTGTGGGCAGACGACAGTTTGCATATCGAACTTAAAGCCCATTTTGTATGGCTGCACAGTATTTCCTACTAACTTTAATTTATGCACACCCTAAACTGTTAAATAAAAATAAAATTATAGTACATACTTAAAAGTTTTAGAATATTTAAGTTTTAAAATGTTATTACAACCTAAAAACTACCCTTGCCTTAATTGGCGTATTTTACCATTTGTCCCCACAAATGTACTTAAAGAAAACAAAATCTCTTCAGTGTTTAATTTTGTTGCGCGCTGTTGCAGACAGTGATAATTTAGGAAGACATCCAATTGAAGAATCCACTGCAAAAAGGGGGAATGTCATCACTAATAAAAAATGAGTAAATAGGTCATAATTATACTCCTAATGGAGTACACCATTGATGACAAAAAAAATTTGAGAGTCACAGAATAACAATACATAAAAGATTTGGTGTACAACACAAAAAAGTGAAATGACAGTTATTGACATTCTAATCACTGTATTACTCCATGGCGGCCACACAGGAATAAGTGACATAAGCTATCTAGGCAAATATTATATGGTTATAAAACTCAGAAGCACTATTTATTAGAAATCAAAAACATATTTTATATTATACACATTTCGAAACAGTTCTATACCCATTCGCTAGAGATCGCACCATTGCTGTTATGTTATTAATTATTAGTGTGGTTTTAACTATGGATATTTCAGCACAATGTGACAGTCCATGTATTAGCGTGAAAAAAACTAAACTTAGGACACAAGGAAGCAGAAACTTTATCGTAGAACGAGTGATAAGATGATGAAGTCGAGGTTATCTACACATTAACTTCGACATGACTGCAAATTACAACATCATCGGTGTTTCGAGGTTATTCCACAAGAAAATATTTAATTTTTTATTAAAGAATTTAATGCTTAATATTCTGTGGACGAATAAAATGCATATCTGAGTGGATTAATAACCGTTTACCTTATTAAACAATGCAGGTCACGAAACCCAGAGAAAATGCATCATTTCACGATAATACCTATTCATACAGGATGAGAGTCGAAAATGAAAATGGTAACAAGGACACGGATGTATACTATAAGGCATTCTTGTCCTTGCATGGCATTTCCAAGAAACACATGCAACGTCTACAGAAGTCTTTAAAAACAAGAGGAATGGTGCCGAAAGATCGACAAGGCAAGTATGAACCCAAACATTGCAGCATACCAGAAGAAGTTACTGAAAGTGTTGTCAGCCATTGCAGCTCATTCAAAGAACGACACAGTCGTTATAGTAGAAAGAACAGTGAGAGAGTTTATCTGCCATATATGCTTAATATTAATAGGATGTATGAAATATACAAAGGAAAAAAATTGCAGCCTGTGTTATATGAATACTACAGGAAGATCTTTAATTCGAGATTTAATATTGCATTTGCATATCCACGCAGTGACATATGTCGTTAATGCGATAAGTACCATGCTAATGTAACAGTACTTAAACATACTTTAACTGGTCCTTCACTGCCAGACAAAGAAAAGCGCAAACTAGAGGGGCAAATGCGGACAGTACATGTGGCAAATGAAGTCCACAAACGTAAAGTGGAAGTATTTTATGAACGAAAGCGAACAGCAAGACAGAGAAGCATAAAGAATGAAAATCACCAAGCGAATACCTTTGATTTTCAGAAAAACCCATCTATGCCTAACCTCACTACAAATGATGTGTACTACCTGCGGCAACTCTCATTATATTCCTTCAACATCCACACTTTTTCCACAGGACATTCTGTAATATTATTGTTATCCAGAAACAGAAGGGAGAAAAGGTTCTGATGAGGTGACATCCTTTCTTCATCATTTTATTTTTAATTTTTCGGATCCCAAAGTGAAGGACATTGAACTATTCTGCAATGGGTATGCCGGACCAAATAAAAACTACACAGTTTTGTGGTTTTTGCATTATGTTGTGCATATAGCTTGTAGACTGGATCGCATCAAACTAACATTTCCATTTTGCGGCCATTATTATTTAGAATGTGACCGAAACATGGATCTATAAATCAGAAATATTCAGCAGAATTACCGGAACATAGGGTTGAGGTATTTGAAAGTGCTCGCACGAAGCCATCTCCTTACCACGTTATTAATGTTGACCAAGCTCTTTTGAGAAACTGGACACAATACTTGACACCGCTGTATACAAAAACCTACCCAATCACAACACGACTTCTCCCTGAATTAGTTTTCTCAGTGCAATATCCTCGTCTGATAAAATACAAAACACATACAATGACATGTGGGAAACTGCAGTCATGGTTCCTCAGAAGAGCTTACTTACACAAGTAAAGGAACTTCATTTACACAGTGCAGAGTTCCTACTGTCAAAAAAGCATTATCAAGGTAAGAAGTTACATAATAGCTAAAACATTTCGTACTATGTCTAGCTGTTGATTATAATACCACATTCGATCCTTTGTTTTGAGGTATGTTAATGATTTCATGGGAAAAATACAAAGATTTGCAACAACTCAAGCAGTTTTGTGGAGCAGATGCAAGAATATATTACAACAACCTGCCTGACAATGCGGCTTCCTAATTGTGAATCAACATTCTACTTGTTTGTGAGAAAGATTACTGAAGTTTCTACAATTATTACATAAATCGTTCCTTGAGGTTTTGACCTTCGCCCTTTGTGAATTTTAATTTATGTATTAATGAGGAATAATTGGTCTTGAAAATAGTTTATTGTTTATAAAGAGACTCAGGTACATGCATACCTAATGTGTAATGTGTTGTGAGTTGAAGACAAAATACATCATGTAGTTATATGTTCTCATTGAACAGTAGCATGTCTTCAAAGTTTAAAATTTAATTCTTGAACATTTACTACTAAATGACATACCCTCTTTATGCAATGGACTATTTTTTGTTTCCAGGTTGATATGTATTCTGTATTGTGATATCTATGGTCTGTATGACTGTTTTTCCCTTAGCTCGCAGCATACATCCTGTACACTGTGGTAGGCCTGGAAACAAGTCATTTAGGGCCTAGCCCCTAGGGGTCAGCGATCACAGTGTGCAGCACCGAACTAGGGACACTTTTTACAACACTTGTTCGTCACTTGCTACACAACACATTGCAGTCGTTCCAGACAGTCTCACCTCCCCCACCATCCTCCACAGTGGGTCATGGAGTCAGTGGGGCATGGCCCAGGCTACGATTATGTCTTACCGGATAACAAGATAGCTAACATCGCCCAGAACTTGCGGGCCAATCCTACCCTAGAACTTAATTACGAACCTCTTTTTAAATGAATGATGGCCCATGCAGTTTCGGAAGTTCTGGCTCTAGCGGCGATCATAAAAAACAATGGCTATGCACTTTCCCCCACACCACCTCAGAACAATTACATGTAATTGAAGTTCACAACACCGAATCAAAGGAGCAGCAACTCCAGCGACAAAACCACCGAGAACATGCATCTAAACTCATCGTCGTTAAAGACTAAATAAAACACCAATTAAGGTTGAAAACAGATTCTCTGTTTTGCAGTAAGTCCGAGATGAGGCGTCATTAGAGTCAACCCCTGGCTCCTCGAGCCAAGCCCGTTTCAGCACACAGCCGGTCGCTGAAAACCAAACAAAAACACCTCAAAAGTACCGCATTGTGGTCGGTACCTTACGCCACGAAATACGATCACCTAACTCAGAAATTACGAGGAATCAGCCAAGACGGGTTCTCTCTCATCCCAACAGCACAAGGCATTCAGTTCCTAACCACCTACCACACACAAATTCTGAAAAACCCCAGAAAGTTGTATTCGACCTAGCTCCCACCTAACATATTGACATCGAAGTAGACCTGTAAAGCACCGTCCGGAAACCCCAGCACATACACGCTAGAGCCAACCCGCTTTTTCTGTGTTACAGTGGCACAAGACACTTCTCTCCACACACTTCCCACCATCTAAGTCTGGAAACTGAATATGACCTTGGTACATCCAAATCTATATGAAAAGAGAGTGACAGACGTGGCTAGATGACGCATTTGCCAAGCCCTCGGCCACACTCGGAACTTCTATTCCATGCCATCTAAGTTCCCATACTGCGCTGGAAAACACAATGCTAGTTGCGGTGTTTTTAGTGCACTTACTGGCACTGATGTTAAAATATTGGTTTCTACCACTATACAAGTGTTATTGAGACCCATGCCACGTATCCTATCTCAGAAGTCTGTTTACCCGCCACACAAAATCAACAAAGACTCCACAAGAAATGCAGCGAGTGTGCGCACTCTGAGCAGGTGCAGTGCAGTTTTAGTGTCACCATAGCAACGCGAGTACAGTGAGCGCCCGAGTGTAGTGATGCGGAAAGAGATCCCCACATTTTCTGTTCTAATTGTCTAAAGGGCTTAATGGCAACACAAACGGTACACAATAACATGTTTGCACGTATCACCCCAGTTAAATGCCCCTAACAACCTAATATATTTCTTTTGTAGTATTTTTCTTTATGTACGTATTTTTCATTCTCACGTGTAACCATCCTCATCTCATATTACAGTGTTATTATGCAATTATATTCTTTTGTATTGCAAGAGGTAATTTAAGCAATGTGCCGGAACTTCCTACAGCAAGTTTAAAGTGTTTTTCATACAAGGGTGATGTCTAGATTGTAGTTCCATGTGGGGGGCTAGTCCGCCAAGCTGGCTAGCACGTCATGTTTTCAAAGTCATAGTTCGTCTTGCGAGGGGTGGAGTGTGTTAAGTTGTGACTCTGGTTACGCGCGCTCGATGGCGATCTACTTTTTGAAGAATCATTTCTTCAGCAAAAGACTTTATTAATTAACAGAAACCGTTGTTCATCTTCTGCCGAGACACCACCCCTCGTAACACCGAGGGCTTGCATCACCAGGGAGTATTTTATTTGTACAACCTAATACACTGTGACCACGTGTCTGTTTATTCTGTAAAACCCACGGTGATGGGTGTCGCTCAGCAACAAGTGTAATTTACCTTAGATGAGGTATGTAGATCAATATCTAAAAACTACTTAGTGATGCGAAATACAGCTGGTATTTATTTCAGGTAACCACAAGGCGTTTAAGGTACGGGCCTTCTCCTGCCAAATTTAATGTAAGCATACAGAGTGTGTAATGAGTTTTTTTAATGGCCAAGTGTAACAGCAACATCTTCAGTATAGTATCATAAGGGCGTGTAGGGAGACCTGATATCCCACAGCACCGCGAGTAGGAATTACAATACTTTTCAGAGAAGTGCTTCCAATCCTTGGAGGGATTACACTGTTGTCGGAGGCGGAACGATCCTGGGGGCAACTAGTTAGCTCTACCAACATCATTGGTATTATTCTGGAGAATAATGTCTGGCGCCCTGGGTAATCAAAAAACCTGAACTTCCAATTTCAACATTTTCAATTTAATTGCTCCTCTTCCCTAATCTCAATCCTTGTCTGACCACATGACACCACGTCAAAGTGTCGCCAAACTTGGGGGCGTATCGCTCCAGGAATCTCCGCAAAATTCTTTTCTGTAAAATTTCCTGCAAAAATCTGAAATTTCCCACATTGCTCTTAATAGTTTCTTATAATTCCTGCAAATACTCGCAATGAGTTCTGCTCATGGTCAAACAGGCAACCAGAAAGAATTCCATGGCAGAATCTTAACACCTTCCAGATGCCCAGGAAATGCCGGAAGGATGCACGTGGCCATGTGAGGAAAGTGTGCCAAGACAGCTTTTGCTGCCATTACTTCAGCATAAGGTGCAGCGGCGAGAAAGTGGCAAGGATCCGTCATCTTTGGACAGTGGCGTGAAATTATAGCAAAGGGACACAGGACACAGGGTGATTCGAGCACGCTAAATGTCCTCCTTCGCTCACATTGCGCCACACCGTGAGGAAGGACAAAAAGAAATGAGAAGAGGGAGAAACATCCAGCCACTCCTCCCCCCACGCTCTTCGCTGTGTTCCAAGCAGAACAGCTGAGAGCCCAACATCCGCTGACTCCTGCCCGCACTGGGTAGTCGTGCTCCCGCAATACCCTAGTGTCGTTGAACCGCATTCCATGCTCCTGTGCCTCATTCTTCTGCACTCGTGCATCTGCGTGGTGTTGTTAACGAACAATAATGGCTGGCCATATACCTTGCGGGACACGAGCCCCAAGGTGTTTGCAATGTTCACACCCTCTACTTACTGATGTGGTAGAGCGGTACGAAATGTGCACATGCTTCTGCAAATGCACCTGCAAGACCAGTCCTGCAGTGAACCGTGTCGTGAGCAACAACAGAACAGAGCTTCAACAGCAAAGTGAGGAATATTTTTCGGATACTAAAACTTCAACAATACTTCAAAATTTTCAGCAAATGCACTTGTGTGCAAAATTGTTGTGTGTGGGTTCAGGAACAATCCCGATCAGTTGCGGACAGTGTCAGGCACAAACGCACCAGGAATGTTTGAGTAATGCGGAAGCAAGCACAAAAACAGGTTTACAGTACATTTGTGACGATTGCAGTGAACAGTTACGACCGCAAATGTTCCAGAAAATATATTGTGACTTGTTAACAGGATCGCAGACCCCATTTGATGAAGGTAAACCAGCAGAAAGCCAAGGGAACGAAATGCAGCCAGAACAGTAGGATACTGAAAGCAATGAAACAGTACCAGAAATTGCAGCGAGTGATAGATCAAACTCTCAGGGAGCGCAACACATGGAATTGTACTGTAAGGCCAAGGATGTTGGCAATACCACAATGTCACCTGTATCCAACGCACCCGTGGCAGCTGACAACAGTCCGGTGCCGAAGGAACAGTATTCCCAACCCATGCAAACCCTTCACTGTACGTGTATTAATAAAATATGTCCGAACAAAATTATGAGACGCTGCAGTATTAATGAGCGCCCTTCAGCAGCGACTGTTGGCATGGGCGTCAATGCAGATGAAACTATTTGATGTTCCAGAAATCTGTGAGAGGAAAAAGCTGTTGCGGAGTCTAGTCAATTTTTGTCGAACTGGGGCGGCTGATGTTTGGTCGACCTATCTCAACCATGTGTTTCCCAGCAGCAGCACTGGTTTGTTGTGGTTTTCTAGTGCTTCCGTACGACATATACGTCGATTATTCAAGTGTGGACCACCACATCAAAAACAGTGATTTGGGGCATCCGGCTAGTAAATGACGAGCATGTCATTGTGGCATTAGCATTTCATGAAACTGAATGTGCTACACTTCTGTTCGATTCCGAACCGGTAGTGATTTTGAAGTAACTGGTGGCTGTGATTTTACCACGTCAATAAAGTCTCGGGTTTTTGAAGTTCTACTCTCCTGATGTGGTTGCACGCTGTCCCAAAAGGTCGAACTGTGATGCTAGAGATCAACAAGATCACAGTTTGTATGAAGTTGTGAAGTCGTGCTCTGTAGCATGAATAATTGGTGCAAGAGCAGCACGATACTCAGCTCGCACTGTGCTTGCCGCAACCTCGAGGACATCCTTGAACGAAATTTCAGGATGATACATCTGCACCAAACTTAAATTTCTTTGCCACAAAATTGTACAGTGTTTCTTCGCCCTGTTCTTCAAGAATGATTTGGCTCTGTGCATGAAGCACTGTGAACGTGTCCGCAAAATGGCAGATGAATGCAGTGCGGAATTCATTCCACGTGATGCTATAGTGAGCGTCTCACGCCACCATAACTTTGGCATCCACGCTGCAGCGCTCTCCAATGCTGCTTGGCCAGTTATTCACATCAACACAGTATCGGCTGGGATGGTAATCGCAGTCTTTTAAAATGCAACAGGGTCCTCACTTGCAATCCCTTCATAGGTCAGAAGCATTTGAAAACACGTAGGCGTGGTTGCGGATTCCTCCACAACGAGGCATACTTCAGTAACACGTGTTGTGACAGGCATTGTTGTGTTATCCTTTTCCAGCACGTTTGATAATTGCAGAAGTGGTGTAGAGTGTGAGGGCGGGGCATGAATTGACTGAACTCCTTCACAGATTACCACTGATAGATGTGGTACGCATGGCATTCGTGACATGCATGGTGGTTGTATGCTTTCTCCACAAAACATGGATTGAAGTATGCAGTTATCCACCTGAGTATGCTGCGCCTGATATGTGTCATTTTCAGCAAAAACTAGTGCAGGTAGTACGGGCTTGATGTCTGTACTGCTTTGCTGATTGAAAGGTGGTGCTTCTGTGTTACAAAGAGTGCAGACAGTGTAGTTGGTATTCCTTGTTGTTCTCATTATTGCACGCTCTTGGGACGAAACCCTCTGTGCGTGGTACACTCGGAAACACCGAGCACAACTCCTTTGCACAAACTATAATTCGAACATCTTTGAATTGTTAGCCTAAAATGAGAAGGTGAGTGTTCTTGCATCGTTTGGTATCCGGCACATGTGCAGAATGCTGGTATACAGACAGGGTTAGCGAAGCCCCGTGCATGACGTGATCTCATACAGCGCACTCATCCTCCAGTTCGCCAGCGATAGTATTTACCAATACTCTCTCCAATAGCTCTGTGTTGTTCTTTTCCTCTTCCACTTGGAACTGTGAAGCTACGGCAGGATCATGGCAGATAAACATGTTTCCCTCAGTAAGTTTAGGTAAAGCGGGTTCGGTGAAAGTGTGAGATGCAAGCATTTCCTGTACAATGATGTAGGGCTCCCATTCACATTCTGCTATTCTAAATGACCCGAGTTGCTTATGCGTTCGTGGTTGACAAGAGGAAGTTGACACTGTATAAATCAGTTTGTTTGCACTAGGCCATGTGGTCTTGCAACTATCACACCCACAAGGTCGCGGCACGGAAGGGGTGGTCCCTTCCCGAGTGGCGCATTGGAGGGGGTATGGCAGGTGCTACACTCTCCTCATTCTTGGACTGGCCCAAGATGGTGTTAGGGCTGACATCACGAGCTGCGGTGATCGATAGTGCGATGCGGAGGCCCACGATGGCGGTTCTCCAAGCGTAGTTGTTGTCCAATATCGATTTTGATGCCATAATGCCGTTGCTGTCGTGTAGCATCTTTCTAAGTCTTTTGTTGTCAGAAATGGTGTAAACCATGAGATTGAATATGAAAAATTTGCCAGTAGCAATTATTAGAGAACCGGGGGTTCAATTGGATTCTAACATTGTGAACACGTGGTCGCAAATAGTCACCAGGAAAGTACACAGAAACAAGATTACATGAATACGTAAGATATTTACACTGATGAAATACAGGATATGATGCATGTAGGAATATTCTTGACAAGCATGGAAATATCTGAGTATCAATTGACAGACAAGAAATGGCATTCTGAATGTATGTTCGTGATTAGCCACACACTTGGACACTCCAAATGATGGACAGTCAAAGTGGCACCTGGAATGGAATAATGAAGTATGGTGTGTATGATAGGTGGTCTGGCGGGGCATGAAAGCCACACAGAGGGGCACCAATTGACAGCTGCTTGGCTGGACCATTGGGGGGGATAAGGTATTCGACAGGTATGATGAATACTTTTGTAGGTTTATTCAGGAAGGGCGCCACTCAGGGAGGGCTTAATGATACAGGGGTCTTGTGGCCAACAGCCTGTGTCTGTCCTCCAATGTCCTCTGCTGCTATAAGTACTGATGATGAAGAAGTCGATGAGCTAAATCCTGTAATGCCTAGCCTAGTAGGGGCTGTGGCCTCCCCCAAACATCACTCATTCCCAAAGTGATGTAACCTCCCCTCGCTATTATGAAAAATACTTACTTTTGCTCATTTGCAGTTTATGTGGTCGTGATGCAACTAGAGATAAATAAAGAACACAGTGATTTTCTTACATTATCTTTTTACCTTTAACAATCATAGAACGGCAGCTTACATGAGAGGTTCGCAGATGAAGTGGGTGTCCACTGAAGCAGAAAAGAGCTACATGGCCAATATGAAATTAGTGAACACTTATGCCCCCGGGCGTGATCAAACGGACCGAGGATGTGGGGTGGCGCTCGCTCCGGGCAATGAAAAGTTAATTCCAGTTAATTACATGTTACATGACGAAGTTATTATACTGGTAATAAATTAAATAATAAAGGCCTGGAGCAGCATGATGCAGCAGCCACCCCAGTTCAAGGTGAAGCTCTACTAAAAATGGAAGTTGGTGCAGATTCTGCTGGTTGTCTGGTTCTCCTGCCCATGATCATGTGACTGTGATCGGTACATGACATTGTTAATACAAATTAAATAAAATTGCTTGTTGACATACAAAAATTACTTATTAATTGTAAAATACACTTGAATAAAATTTACTAGGAAAAATACCACGCTTGTGGTCTGCAGTGTTGAAACACAAAACCTAACCCAAAAAATATGTTAACATTGGAGGTGAACCATGGCTTGCGAGATTATACCCAGGTGAAACTTATTATCTAGAATTCAATAAAGCACTGATAGGACACGTAGCACATAATAAAGAACACTGAAACATATTAGAAACTACTTTCATATGGGGTTAGTAACATTGGCCACGTGGTCGGCCCTGTTGCAATTACTTGGATAAAATATATCTATGTGACTACTGGAGAAATACTAGACTCTATTATTTTGATATTGGTCGTATTATATGTAATGACAAAACAGTTAAAATAAGCAAAACATTATTATTATTTATATTATTTACAGTTTACTACGGTAAATGTAAATATTGAAACTCGTATGGTGTCACTTGGTGCGACTCAAATGCACTAACTTGTCAGCCCTGAACTACACAAATGACAGTGTTAAATTATAAACAAACATTCTAAAAAACTAATACAACACTGGCGAGGCAAATGCCCCATACTTACGTGCTGTAGGTTAGAGAAAAAGGAATAAATAAATAAACACATGTGTACACCACACACTCATGTACACAACATAACACTGAATATTAAACATTTAAATATTGTGGTAAATAATTATTGGAAAATTCCAAAGAACACATCCCAAGGGCATTGGTGCACATTGTGCATAAAATGGGTTGTACTTGACATTAACTAGATAAAAATATAAACATAGCAACACAACCGATGCACTACAAAAAATAAATATGTGCCATTCCTAACACTCAATTCTATAGAAAACTATAGATGTTTCACATGCACAATCGTGACACTCAATGACAGATGCACTGTAAACACATGGGCGGTGGGCAAATGTCCTGATAGCATATGGGAATCGGCCTAGAGACTTACGACTGACTTCAGCCCGATCCCACGACCCTGAGATTAAGGGCCGGTTGCATCAACATTGTCCCCGATCCTAGACCGAACGATCCTAGATCCGAACCCCCCAGAATCCAGTTTGATCTTTGTTCCAATATATAAGTGTAGCACCAACGAAATTTCATGGTTCTGGCTCTCCGATTCGTCGATCTTGGAGGGATCCATATTAAGTATGAGACAAATTTTGCTTTAGGTCCTAATATATGACATAATATAGTAGTAAGCGTATTTTTCGTAATAGATAGAACTGGATGTGCGATCTTTTATCTGTTTTAAGTGAATTATTGTTGTACGAACTTAAGTGAATAATAATCAATTACGTACAGTCAAACGATAAGGGCTCATTAAATTGAAGCACACATCTTGTGTTGCTTATTTGTTGTTATATAAACTTAAAAGATAGCTTTGAACATCGCCACAAATAATCCTACCATATA